>REGO01000325.1:1658741-1684865 GCA_010120015.1 Rhombomys opimus | reverse complement strand
TTCCAGTGGCCAGTCCTTAAAACTGAGTCCTTCCCCACCCCCACCTGGCTGGAAGCCACTAATGGGAAGAGCTTCACTCCAGCGTCCCTAGCACAGATTTTAAGGACTCTCTTCAATGGTTTCCTGTCCAGACGTTTTCTTTTGGGGGAGGGGAGGTGGTTGCAGCAGCCTCTGTGTCTCTGCTCCCAGCTGTGAGTCTGCAGTCATCAACAGCCATCAAGCTCCAATGCAAGAGAAGCTTCGGTGCCCACAAGCAGCCAGGGGCAGAGCGAGCATGGATTTCCATGTGGTCTCAGGCGACAGCACGGACCACAGACACCAACATGGCCTCCGGCAGAAGTATGGGCCACGGACGTCACCAGGCCCTCGCATCCCCACCCCGACCGCAGCATGGACCGCTGACACCAGTGTGGCCTCCAGCAGTAACACGGACCACTGTCACCATGGCTACATTGTCCATGGATATGGATACGTCCTCCGGCAGCAGCACGGACCATGGGTCCCAGCCTGGCCTGCAGCAGCAGCAGCAATGAAGGTCTTTCCCTGCCATCCTGTCCTTCCTCGGAGCCAGGGAGATCTAGTGTGTGTATACATACAAACATATATATATATGCACATACTAGCGGTCCTCTGTGGCTGAGCTCCCATATTCGCTGCTGCATCTCTAGTTTTGCCATTCTCTGCACGAGGCGCTGCTCCATCATCTTCCCTTCCAGCTTGTGAGACCACTTTTTAAAAGCATCTTCCCATCAAGCCTGCCTGTTTCTAGTTGTTCTGGAAATACTGTGGCATCTGCTGACTCCCATCAGCCTCCGCGGGTTTCCCAGGCTCCTTAGAACTGCTCTTAGAGTGATCCCAGGGTGCCAGCAGCTGCTGCCATTTGAATTGTCTCCCACTACACACTTCTCTTCGTGTCCCTTTAACAAAACACAGAATGGTAACTACGACGTCACCCACCTGGCTGGGCTCAGGTAAGACCCAAGCGTGGCAATCTTTGTCTTAATTATTATCCTCATGAAGCCCATCTGTGCTCGGTTGTAACTCACACTGAGTTCAGTGGGTCTTCCACACATTCTGTTGTGTTTCTTCTACCTTTGTAAAAGGAGTAACATAGAGACAGCACGGGGCATTTGTCATGGTGACTTCCTCTTATGCCTTAGTCAGTGTTCAATTGCTGTGAAAAGACCCCACAACCAAGGCAGCTCTTAGCAATGAAAGCATTTAATTGGTGGCTTGCTTACAGTTTCAGAGGTTATCCTGTCCTTATCCTGGTGGAGAGCATGGTGGTGAGCAGGCAGACACAGTGCTGGCGAAGAAGCTAAGACCTACTTTCTTACCCGGAGGCCTCAAACAAGGCCACACCTCCTAATCCTTCTAATCCTTTCAAACAGTGCCACTCCCTGGTAACTAAGTATTCAAATACATGAGCCTATAAGGGTTCTTCTTCAAACCACTACTTCCTGTTACTGAATGTTGAAGGTCTCTGATGGGACTCTCCCAAGTAGCTGTTAGATGCCATTGGTTACACTTTTCTTGTAGTCAAGAAATTACCACCTGTAAGGATAAGGAAAAGAAGCTCACAGTTAAAGTGGGAGAGACAAATATGGCCACAAAAATGGAATTCTTAATGCTAAAAGCTCATCTTCCTCCTTCAGTCTCTTTCCCTCCCTAGAAGGATTCTCCTCTTTTCTTTCATTTTTAAAAATGTTCTTTGTCTTTGTATGTCTGTTTCCTGCTGTGGATTTTGTTTGCTTGCTTGTCTTTCCCAGGCTGGCTTTTGACTTGCTATCTTTTTGCCACGGTCTCCCACGTGCTGGGACCCTGACCATGTGCACACACGAACACCTTGAATGCCTCTCCTCTCACATAGTAAAGCCATACAGAAGGTCTGACATAATCAGACAGAGACTGGAAGAGGGGACTAGTCTCTAATTTTATCAGTACTTTAATCTATTTTTATTATCCTACTAAGTCTAGTGTATTACTTTATAACTATTTAAAATTCTCCTAAGCATTACTTCATTTAAGTGGAAATAAAAAAATGGATAAAGAAAAATAAGAGTAAAACAAATATATATTGATACCAGCTGTAAAAATGCTACTTTCTTGCCTTAAGCTTTTCTTGGTCTTTTTATGCCAACCAGGAGATTTCTATCAGGGGAAGAAGAGTTTTTATACCTAAGCTATCACAGAAAATGAGAGTTAAAATGTGTCACAGATAGGGGCTTTCTGAAGCCTCTGGTAGCTCAGGAAATAACCTCCAGGAATGAAAAATAGGATTAGATGGAATTAAAAAGCTTATTCATAGCAAAACAAACAAACGAACGAACAAACGAACAAAAAACCCAAAAAAATTAACACTAATTAAAGAGGCAGCCTTCCAAACAGGACAAAATGTTGCCAGTATTTCATCTGGGAGGAGAGTAATATCTAGGGTATACAAAGAACTGCAAACTCGAAACACCAAAATATAAACAAATTATCCATGTAATGAACAGGCAGATGAACTAAACAGTGTCAAAACAAGAAACACAAGCAGTCTATAAAAACCTGAAAGTTTCTCAGTATCTTTAGTCATCAAGGAATTTCTAATTTAAAAACCTTTGAGACTCTGTCACATGCAAATTAGAATAGCCATCATCCAGAAAAATGCTGGTGAGGATGTGGGGAAAGGGGGCAGCATCTCAGTGAGGGTCCCATTGCTGTGAAGAGACATGACAACCAAGCCACTCTCACCAAGGAGAGCATTTAACCGCCAGGAAGCAGGGCAGCATGCAGGGGGTGCTGGAGAAGGAGCTGAGCTCCACATCCGGACCTGGGAGGAGGAGACTGACTGTCACACTGAGCAAGCTGCCTCCGCAGTGACAGACCTACTCCAACAAGATCACACCTCCTAAGAGTGCCACTCCCTATGGGCCAAGCATTCACACATGAGTCTATGGGGGCCATTTCTATTCAAAGCATCACAGAGTGTAAACTGATGTAGTCACTGTTGAAGTCAAAGATCTCCCGCACAGCACAGCCCTGCTGCTGAACCTGTGCCTCAAGTCTTTCGGCTCGGCACAGCACACAGCTTTGCGCATCCGTATTTATTGCTGCTGTACTCACGACAGCTAAGGAATGGACCACCCTAGGTGCCCATCAAAAGACGAATGGATAAAGAACATGGTAGACAAACACACTTAAATCTTACTTGGTTATAGAGAACAATGAAATGAGATTTGCAGGAAAATGAGTCCAATTTGGAGATCATTGTGTTAAGCAAAATAAGCCAGGCTCAGAAAGACAAATGCTGCATATTCTTCTCATATGTGTAAACTCTCTCTCTCTCTCTCTCTCTCTCTCTCTCTCTCTCTCTCTCTCTCTCTCTCTGTGTGTGTGTGTGTGTGTGTGTGTGTGTGTGTGTGTAGGACACAGAAGTAGAAGATGAGGGGGTGTGAACAGGAAGAGGTGTTAAGTGGGGGAGAGTAATGAAACACATATTCCATGAAAGCACCAGGTGGGCATATTTGTGGAGAAACAGAGGACCAGAAAGAGGGAGTTGAGGATTAAGGAAAGAAAGACAGAGAGAGATGGGTAAAGACAAAACAAACCCAGCATGCAGGTATGGAAACTCCACAAACAAATGCATGTCTTTGCAAGTTAAATATGGCAAAGCCAAAGAAGTAAAGCTTCAAGGTGTGACATAGATGCCTGTGACAGAATGGCATCAGCGACCTTGGCAGCAGGTTTACCCAGTCTGCCATAATCTCAGTAAGAGGATTCAATTTAATGTTATAATGATATGAACTCTCCCTTGAGGATTTCTCTTTCTCACAAGATAAATACCAATGAGACTTTAGCCAGGTGCCAAGTGCTGTTTTAAAAGGTGTAATAATGCTGTGTCTGTGAATTTAGTAACAAGAAACATTTCAAAATGCACCACGGGATTTAATGAAGATTATGAAATGAGCAACATTTTGTTAAAAGTTAAATTATGCACATCCAATTGATTGTCTCCAGGGGATGGAATGGTGAAATAATTTTTAAAATCACAGTTGTATTTTCTAAATTTTCTACAATGAGCATATAATGGCATTAAATAAAGGAAAAGGCAACAAGCTTTTTTTTTTTTTTTTTTTTTTTTTTTTAGAAAAACTGAACTATTTCTGTCCCGTCTCTCCAGATCTGGCTAGAACTCTCTGGCTCTCACCATTGCACTTAACGGATTCCACAGCTCTCCACCTTTGTCTAGTCCACCATGCGAGCTTTTCCTAAAAGCAGCTGTCTGTGATTCCTTAATTCAAACCCTCATACACAGCCTGCTCTCGGAAAGATCTGCAGACTGAGAAGGCAAGAAAACATACTTGCAACACCACTAGAGAGCACCATGTCTCCACTAAACAAGCCAGGCACTAGAGGCCTCACACAAAAAAAAGAGAGAGAGAGAGAGAGAGAGAGAGAGAGAGAGAGAGAGAGAGAGAGAGGGAAGCTGTTTTTTCCAACAGAGAAAGCATTATCTAGTACTCCTGGAGGGGAAATGAATGTAAACCATTCCCAACAAAGAAGTGTCGATCCGGAGGCGAGATGGCTTCCCTTCATCTAAACACTGTGCACTCTATCTGTGCCGTCCTTTTTCCTCCCTGACTGTAAAAAGCTGTTTTATGGAATATAAAATTGGATCCTGCATTTCGCCATCACAAAAAGGCAAATTTGTGTTTAAAGTTCATTTCTCTTTCATTCACCAGTTCAGCTTGAATCCTTAGCAGTGTAAAGACACTTACTTTGTTGAATTAAAAGGTTAAGGTTTCCTTTTGAATCATGTGTCTCTTCCAAGAAAATTTAACATGCAAAATTCTAGACTTACAGAAGAAAAAATGGGATTTTTTAAAAAAAAAATAATGTGATATTTTGAATAATAAGGTTATAAAAACCTTGGATTTATTGAGTTTCAACGTCAGTCACCATGGATAGAATGTTCTCCTGGGTCACTTAAAATGTGGTCCTGTTTTAAGAGCTAGAGTAGTAGCCAGTTTCACAGGGATGTGATTTAAAGACTGACGAGCCTTGTTGGTGATGGTGGAAAAGCAGGCAAGTCCACTCACAGAGGAAAAAGATGTGGGCGCACAGGACGAGCTGCGACAGAGGCTGGGACCCGTGGAGTCTAGAAACAGTCTCCATCACTGCCCACTTCGCCCCAGCAGCTACCAGTCCAAACCCCAGTCCCCACTCTGGGCTCTCTGACCCCATCCGAAATGTGAGGATGACAAGGAGTCTCAAGGAGACATTAAAGGAGCCGTTTCGCTGTAAACACAGCGGTCACCGGCATGCTTTTGTCACTGCAGGAAAGGTCTACTGCATGGCGCCTGGCACGGCGTGTCAGCCCTTGTCATCTCATGAAAGAGAGGTCTGGACAGCCTTGGCCCCTTGAAAGAGGCTTCATTGTCACACACACGTGACGGTGCGGGTTCCTGATTTCACATTCTGCCAGGGCGCCTTCTGCTAGTAACACAGCAGAGATGGGGGAGAAGCCGATTGAGGTACAGCCTGCAGTTTCAGCTACAAAACAAGCTCACGTCTCCACTAATGTTCAATCTGGAGAGACTTTCAACCTCCCCTCCACCAAATCCGGTCCCTTCTTAGCCACAAACTGAGACTTTTTTTTTTTTTTTTTTTGCTGTGTTAGTTTACGTCAGGAGTTTCACGATGTATTCCATACATGTAGCTAGTGCATTTTGATCATATTCTCTCCACCCATTACTCCTTCTCTTCCCACTCTCGGCTGAACCTGTCTTCCCACCTAGCCCCCTGCTACTTTCACATATTTTTAATTTTTGATCAGCTGAGTAAGTTCGGTGAGGTTTACTTAGTTGGACCATGTAGGGGGATTATCCAAGGCACTCACCAGTGCTCACAGGACTGAAGAAAACGTCTCTCCCTCCCCTGTCAACTATGTGTAAATCCTCAGGGAAGGGTGGGGCCTTAGCGCAATGCTGCACATCCATTGCCTGGTGTTGGTGGGGACCCCAATCTTGTTCAGGTAATCAGTCCCAGCTGCTGTCAGTTCAGGGGGCAACAGCCATGCTCAGAAGTCAGCTTCCACAGCCCCCAAATACTCTAATGAAAACAGGGTTTGTTGGATTCAATCCGCAAGCATTTATTGAGTACATGCTATGTGCTGGGCACCTGCTGTTTGTGTTCAAACAGGGGAGACAGACAGTAAGACGTGACAGGTAACACCAGACCAGGGACAAACACTAAGAAGAAAAACAAAATTTTAAGCGGCAGAGAGACATGGGACTGGATGGAGGAGACAGGTCTCTGGCCGTGGAAGGGAGTAAGTAACTTTGCGTTGAGCTGCTACAGTGTGCTGGGAAAGCAAAATTCCAAGTGTGCCCCAGTCTTTCTTCACAACTCTTTCCTGTGTCTCCCCTTCTCTCAAACTCATAAGCATCCTGGGCAGCCCCCCAGGATGTAGTCCTGGAAGGCTGTAGCCCAGGCTTCCCCACCCCCACCACTCCCTCCAGTGAGAGCCCTGTCCCACCTCCCGGGGCCTCTCAACAAGGAGACTGTCATGCAAGCTCTTTAACCCCCAAACCACACCTGAGTGCAGCCCAGTGACCACAGAATCTTTCTCTCCTCATTTCCAGCCTGCTAGCCATGCCTAATGTGACAGGCAAAAAGGGTGTCCATGACCCCAAGAGGTGACGCTCTGCTCCTGGGATGTCCCGTCCAGCCTTGTCTCTCTGACCTAGAGTCTGATGAACCTCTGCTAAGGGTCAGGGAAGAACCATTTACAGTTTGTGGCATAAATGGGTTTCTGCCATCTAGTTTTGTTGCTGTTTTACCACCAATTACATCTTAAAAACTTCTTTAAAGTTCTTAGCTGTGGACTATACTTACTCAAGCTGATATCCCAATCCATTTGTTGATTCTGACATTAACATTCAGCAGTGGCTGTCTTGTGGCTGATAAAGAAGTCTTGTTGGCTTGGGAATGTATTGACTTATTATTTATTTATTTGGGGTTTTTAAGACAGCATCTCACCATGTTGCCCAGCCTGGCCTTGGATTTGCAGCCCTCTCGACTCAGCTTCCTGAGCGCTAGGATTGCAGGTGTGAGCTGCCGTGCCTGGTCATGCTGCTTTATTTTTGCTGGTTAATTTAGCATTTCAGGATACGAGGACCTGTTGCATCAAATAGAGGATTGTTCTGCAATGCTCTTAAAAGCCCAGCACATGGTAGGCCCTCAAATTGTCACAAGGCGAAAAGTTGCTTTTCCCTACACCAGGTTCCTCTTCCTTGAGCGTAATGGGACAGAGTGTGGCTGTGGAGGGTGAGACCTGGAGACTGAAGAGGAGAGAGCAATGGAGAAGAAGCTCTGCACTGAGGGGTGGAGGGGAGGGCAGCCAGGTAGTGGGGGGTGAAGGCTGGCACACGGGGGTCTACCGAAGTGGCTGAGCAGTCAAAGCTTCCAAGATTGTTTCCTGGTGGTCTCACATCTCAGTGCTGAGGAAACAGGAGCCCCACAGAGCTAAAACCCTCACTTTGTCCCCTGGGCAAGACCGTGGCCAGCTTCCAAGCACTGGGACTTAGAAGATGCTGGGCAGATGAAAGGCCTAGAGGGTACAGTGAGGAAGGAGGCTGGGAAAGCAGTGCGGCTGCCGGCTGCCGCAGGGCTGCCTCTCAAAGCTGAAAGCAGTCCAGGACAGCTTCAGAGCACTTTCACCCATGGTCCAGGCCGGCAGGCTATTTTAACTGACTGCTGTGTCCCTGTCTATTAGGTGAGGGGTGGTGCCCAAAGCAGACTAGACTGCAGCAAAGCAAGAAAGGAGGGCTGTGCACAGATCAGGCGTTCGCTCTAACCACACTCCAACACCAGTTCAGCAAGTAGAGGGGGGTTGAGAGACAGCAACAGACAAAGGGGCCTGAGCAGTGACTCCCAGATGCCCTAGGGAGGCCACTGTAATTTTCTTAGGATGTGGGGAAGGGCTTTTAAATTTTCTAAATTCAGTTTTGTTTACTGATTTTTTAAAAGACAAGTTTTATGTAGCCCATGCTGTTCTTGAACTTGGAGTGTAGCTGGGGGACTCTGGTCCTCCTGAGTACTGAGGTGACTGTGGCTCCCCATTATGCAATCCTGGGGACCTGCTTTTGCTGACTGGCCTGGCCCCGCCCATTGGGGTCCGATGTAGGGTGACTCAGCTGACCTCCCCCGCAGCAGCAACCACCTGGGAACTTGTTATGAATCCTAACTTTAATACTTCATTCTTGACTTGCCCCTTCAGAAATTGGGGTGGGTGAGAGTGGGGCCATCAGCCAGAGTGTGCAGAGGCTTCTGTGGGGGCCCCGCTGTCAAGAGGCACAGTGAAGACACCCCAGGGGCAGGGTGGGGAGAGGGGTCCCACCTCTGCCTTTTCCTGTTCATGCAGAGTTCAGACTTCCCTTTCCCTGTGTCCTACAAAGGGACATTTCACCCGAGTTAGCTTTTTATCTGTGCCCCACTGCAGGAGACATTCATGTTCTATCTCTGGACCCATGTGCTGTTGAAACAATTTATTTTTCCATTTCCACATTCAACTCCAGGTACAGTTTTGTCATTAGCCTGTCCCTAATATTTCCTCTGAGACTGTGGGTTTACTATCAACAGATAATCCCTTCCCAGCCGTGCTTGTCAGTAACCTCCGTTCCTGTCCTTATCTGTGGGAGGACACCTCTTAAATCCCTGTGTTCCAAGGCAACTCAGAGATACAGATCTCCCTGGCTCATGAAGCATAAGAATATCTTCTGGCCTCATCAGGGATGAGCGATACGCTCCCGGGAGCTGAGTTCAAATTGACCAAGGCTCATACGATTTGATAACCTCTTCCGTTGTTAGTTCTCTGTGAATCCCCCAGTTTGTCCCTTCTCAGCAGCAGGAGAAACCCAATCCCAGTTGATTCTACGAAGATATTGTCAGGAAAGACAGCAAGAGTACACCTTCCAACGGGTACTCCAAGACCAACGGGGTCATCTGTCCTTAGTCACGGTGTGTCCTTCTCACTGGACCTGGTCCCTGTGACACATGCCGCTTTCCCTCAACCGCCCAAATGCTGCTGGGTCTGTATGAGCCTTCATAGCACCCTGGGACCACGGATAGCAGCAACAGGAGAGCCAAGGCGGAAGCCAGAATCACACACGGGTAACTGATCTCAGGCTGATGATGCCAAGTCACCGCCACCATTCCAAGGCCACCTTTTCCCAGAACGAAGGCTCAGCTGTGGGGAAGCTGGGTGATGTGCTTGTGAGTGAGACTACTCTGTTTGAGGTCTGCTTCTTTCTGTTTGTCTGTTCTCTTCCATTCTGCTCGAGGGTCTGCCCAGACACTGTAATTCTTCGGATCCCCCCTTCTCTGGTTTTTTTTTAGGCAGGGTTTCTCTGTGTAGCCTTGGCTGTCTTGAACTCACTTTGTAGACCAGGCTGGCCTCTGCCTCCCATAGTGCTGGGATTCCAGATGTGTGCCACTGTGCCTGGCTTCTTTCTCTTTTAAGGCCAGTGTTAAAGACAAAACTAAAACCAAGCAGCCATATCCCAGTGCCTCTGTATGGACCACTCTGTCGTGTGCTTCTCTGTACTAGAGACTCATCGTGTGTGTAGGCTTACTATAAATAACTAGCTATCCTAACAAAGTGTAGGGTCGCCTGGGAGGGTGTCTGCCCTTGACCACCTCACCCTTACTAGGCATTATATCACTTATCAATAGGAAAGTAATTATATTTGTTCTGTGTGTCATTCTGTTGCAGAATCCTCTTGCACATGACTTTAATGCCACAGTGGCACACAGATGTGTTTCTTTGTCTGCTTCATTCCTAATATTCCTACCCATCTCACTGCTTTTCTGCCTTCTCAGTCAATTCCATTTTAGAAACATCACATGACCAAGCCCCGCCCCACATTGAGTCTGATAACTTTGGTTTTTGGTCATATTTAGCTAATCACGACAAGAACTGTACCTGATCATATTTTTGTCCATTTATTTTATTTCTGTTCCTAATATTTCCTTTTTTCTTACTCTAGTGATCAGCTTTATTCCCCTCCCATTTGCTACTTGCAAATTATTTCCCATTTTGCTTTCTTGTTTGAGCTTAATTAATTTTAAATGTGTAGAGTTGAATTATGCTTCTTTATTTCGTTAACTAAACGCAGTTGCACAGTGAAATGGTCGTGCGGGGAAAAGCCACCGCCACAGCACAGACAGGTGTGCCCTGATGGGGACCCTACCTGCTTGCTTACAGTGAGAGCAGAAAGCCACCCGAAGGAAGAGCAGGAGCAGGGGGTATGGGTTCTGTTTGTGAGTTTTGACACGTTTGCAGATCTGCCTGCACACACAAGCACAGAGAGGCCTGGGCCGTGCATCTCCGTGTAGCATGGTGGCTCTCTGTCTGGGGACTGGAGTTTGATCTGCATAAAGAGGAAGAGAGACCGGATCCCACAGATGTCCTAAGATCTTCACACGCATGCTTGTACACACACACACACAGACAAGCACACATCCATATGCATGCATTTTCATGCACACATGTGCACGCGTGCGCGCACACACACCCCCTCACCAGTCTCGGATCGTACGATCTGTAAGAGCTCTGACTGTCTGCTGGCTGGTTAACATTGTGAAGCAGCCTGAAGCCACAGCTCTCTGGCTGATGTGAGGTCACCCTTACGGACCTGCAGACTCTGGGAGCTGCTGTCTGTGGCCGCACCTCACGTGTGTGCCTGTTACACTGTCTTTCTCCATAAGAATCTGTGGGTAACCTTCGTATGTGGACGCTAATCCCTCGTTTGGAATATTTGCTGAGAAATATGAGTTCATGATGTTGTTATTGTTTCTGGTGACTGTTGCTTGCAAAATTTTCAGAGTTTGTAGGCTGCAAATGTGCATGTGTTTTCCTTTGTGGCTTCTGGGGTTTGTGTTCTTCTGCTGAACAGTCATGAGGATGTATGTTTTCACAGTCATTTCTAATTCCCATTTTAACATTTACATATAAACGTTCTCTCTGGGGTGTTCCCTCCATGGATCTGGACAAATTCACACAGGAATGTAGTAGCTGCCATAGCTACAAGAAAGAAAGAGTTCTGGAGTCCTCACCGCTCCTGCCGGCTCCTTCCCACACCAGCCGCGGTAACCCTGCTCTGTTTTCAGCAGCAGTGGTAGCAGCAGGAGTATTTAAACATGTGTAGCTGTGTGCGTCTGCATGGGGGTGTGTTCACCTGAGAGCGAGTGCTTTCGGGGCCAGAGGGGTTAGGTCCCTTCCAACTGGAGGTACAGACAGTTGTGAGCCACCTGCTGAGGGCCCTGGGACCTGAGTCCTCTGGAAGAGCAGCCGTCTTTTCAGCCTCTCTAATGCGTTAAGGGGTTTCTCATGCACACAAAGCTGACTCTTTCCACTCAGCATGACGAGGGTGAGACTCGCCCGGTGTGGACCCGTGTGCCCCATTGCTTATTTGTGCTGCGCTCAGAGGCTGGCGCTGCCTCGTGTTCCTCCGTCGACATTTGGGTGCCCGCCTGCTCTGAACATAGTGTGGGCTAGTTAGAAAGCTATTTTCTAGCAGGCCCGCACCGGTAATTCATTGCAGGTTTAATTTGCACTTTAAAAAATTGATGATGTTTGGCATCTCCCACAGGTCTTTTTGGGTGAAGTGTCGGTTCAAAGATTTTGTTCACTTTATAGATTGAAAGCTTTTTTAGATTGAATTTTAAAGCTCTTCATATATTTATAAAGAATATATATCATATATTCATAAAGTTCTTTTAAAATATAACTTGTGATATATACAATTTGCAAATATTTCTTCTATTCTGTGTCTTGTCTTATTATTGTTCTAGCAGTGCCTTTGGCAAAATAATTAATAAGTATTATTATGATTTTTAAAGAAATCCATTTTTAACAGCCTCTGCTTTAAGTATTATGTATGAGAAATATTGCCTAACCTGAGAACACAATCTTTTTTTTTTTTTTCTTTTCTGTGGCATTTTCATAGCTCTGGAATTTAAATTTAAGTCTATGATCCATTTCAGTCGTACTGTTTTAGAAGCTCCAAGGTATAAGATGCACAAATCTTAGACTGATACTGTGTCTGTTTGCTTGTTTTTTGAGACAAGCTCATACTGGGTAGCCCAGGTTGGCCCCAAACTTGTGATCAGGCTCACACTGTCCTAACGACCGCAGTTGTATACTAATTCCTGACATCAGATGGTAACACAAAATGAACTTTGTTCTTTTTACTGTAAGAATCGTCTTATAGTAGTTCATGTCCACAGACGGGACGGCAGGAGTCACCACCACCTGGGGTTCTGATTAGGACACGTTGGATCTGTGTGGCTCCTCCATGCTCTTCCATGAATTGGTCCTTGTGTATATGCTTTTGATAATCTTTACTATTTTGATAATCACATATATTGCAGATTTCACTAAACATCTATTAAACATTTTTCATTGGTGATAATTTTAGTAGAAAACATTTTTTTAAAATTTTGGTTTTGTCCATTGTCTGAATATAAGAGTACTACTGATTTTTTAATATTGACCTTATATCCTAAAACTTTCCTAAAATTACTTTTTGATTTTGATAACTTTCTGATGAATTCCTTGGGAGTTTCTAAATGGACTGATCTTGTGTGAGAATAAACCAGTTTTCTCTCTGACGTTCCAGCAGAGATGGCTTTTTGTTTTGTTTTCATACCTCGTTGCATGGAAAGGGATGAACACCTGCCCTAGAGTCTGATGCCGATAGGAGTGGGCTGCCCTGGCCTCCCCGCTGAGGGGGTGTCATCCAAGTGCCATCGCAAAGCACAAAGGAAGCTTTTTCAGATCCCATTCACAATTTAAGTTTCCTAAGAGTTTTAAGAGGTTTGCCAACCACTTACTTTTTATATACACTGAGAATACCGTTTCACATTTAAAATTTTATTTTAGTGCTTAGATGGCTAATCCACATTTTTTTTTTTTAGATTGCATGTAAAAGTAACTGAATTTAATTTCTCCCTTTTCTGGATCATGTCTTTTGTTATACCAATTAACTGGATTATTCCTGTGCCCAAACCACACCAAATCAGTTCCTATGCTTTGTGATATGTTTTGGAAGCTGCTAAAGAAAGGTACTCTGTCGTTTTTCTCATCCAGATGAACTTGAGTCTGCTTGCAGATCCCATACAGAAACCTGTTGTTCCTCTGAAAGCAGGGCATTGCATTTATAAATATTTATAAATACAGGCAATATTGCATAGCTGTCGGTTCTTACTGAGCTGATTTTTGTAAACAAGACTGTTCCACAGCACCAGACTTCTTTACGAGACAACAGTATGTGTTTCTCTATTTATTCAAAGCATTATTGGGGCTTTTAGACATGCCTCTTGAACTTTTTAAAGTTACATGGAAATATCTGCAAAAAGTAACAATTTTATATCTTTAAAAAATATCTATCTGTAGAGATTATTTTGCACTCTTAAACGTATTGTGTGGGATGGGATGCCTGTGGCAATGCTACATTTATTCCTGCATTGTTCCCAATACAATGGGAATTCTTCAAGTATTTCATGATTAAACAAGCCTATGATTTTTGGTAGAGAACTGGTTTCAGATAGCAAATGCTTCTTCCCCTTATGACTTATCTACTACGATACAGTTAATCAGAACTGTGTATTGCATTTTATCAATTACTTTCTGAAGCACCTATTGAAAATATCATCCTTTTTATCTTCAGAGAATACAATGAATTCTGTCAAGGTCCAGCTGGGATGCACTCGGCAGCCAAGCATGCTTGAACGCTCCTTCAATACACAGCAAGATGGACGGTTTGTATTGCTGTCCGCAGGCAAGACTGGCTTCTTTTTAAGTGCTACCATTACGCTATTTCAGAAGAAGGGAATAGCTATTTCTTGTGAATGAAAAGGTGTCCATCTGGTTTGTGTGCTACAATCACTTACTTAATAGAGAAATGCCTCTTTACTTTTCGTAGCTATACATGGCAAAATTGTTTCTGTCTGGTCTGGTTTCTTTTCTTTGTGATCTTTGATTATTTTCTCATTTGTTTTTATTTATTTATTTATCTTTTTCTTTCTTTTTTTTTGGGGGGGGGGCAGGGTTGTGTATTCCAGGCTGGCCTCGGACTCCGTGTAGCTAAAAATGACCTGCTAGAAACACAGGCTTCTGCCACTGCGCCCAGGATCTATTTGTTTCTAGATAACAGTTCAATGTGTGTGTGGGTCTCCTGCCAAGTGAACCATGTCCCTGGCAATCTCTGCTCTCATGGGTTGATCATGTCCTCTTAATTTTAATTTTAGTTGTACTTATTTTAATTGTATACAGTGATGGCCCATTTGCCCACACTTCGTGCTCCTCATGTTGGTCATGATGTCTTCTCTCAGTCACCTGTTTTATGGGTCTTGCCAGAGGATAGCAATTGGCTTTATTTTGTTAATTCCTAGTTTGTTCCTATTCTTGTCTTCCTTTTATTTCTCAGGATTTATTTTCTGTTTTTTTTTTTTTTCTAGTGCTTGTGTCAAACACTCCAACTGTTTATTTTCACACTTGCTGTTTCTGTAAGCTCTGAGGGCCGAAAATCTTTCCATTCACACCACTTTGGCAGAGCTCACAGACCTTGAAGTAGTTTGTAATTTCAAATCTAATTCCTCTGTAATCCAAGATAATTAGATGTGTGCTTGCTCATTTCCATGAGGAGAGTGGTGTTGTCTTTTTTTTAACTACCTTTTCATTGTTACATGGTGACTTTAAGCATCATAGGTTGTGTAACTTCTCATCTTGTTCTTTCTGGTAAGAACACCATGCAGGTTTAAGTAGGCTGCACATCAGGTCTCCCTTGAGTATAAAGTCTCTTCATTACTTTATGAAAATATACCAAATCCTTATTTTGCTAATTGAAATGTTTAAAAACAACACTAGTTTGTATTGTTAGCATTTACATAGTTTAAGTTCTTGTGTGAGTTTTTTTTTAGGCATCATTGACACTTGGGATATAGTTTTAGGGTTTTTCTTCCTCTCTCTTTTAACTGTATTTTCACAGTGTAGTAAATCTATTGAAATTACCATCATTACCATTATTGCTACTTCAATCAAGCCACTTCCATTTCATTTTTTTTTTTATTTAGCATTTCCCCCCTTTTTTCCTACTCTCCTTTGTTGGTTTGGAAGTTATGCATCTTACTTCAATTTTTTCCAGTGGTTGATGCTTTAATTTCTAAGCACACGTATTTATAAAATCAATATGTTCAATTATTCACTCTAACTAGCTCCTCTCTGGACAACCAGGAGCCCCCTGCTCCTTCTGCTTCCTTCCAAGCAGAAACCGCTGGGATTTTAGCTGCAGCTCAGTCAGATGGCTGTTTCCCTCCCCCAACCTTCCCTCTCTCCTCAATCAATAATTATTTTAAATTTCACTGTATTTTTCTCACTAAATTTCCTGCCCTTCCTGCCTTCCTCCTTTTCACCCATCATTTTTCCAGAGTGCGTTGCCTAGCTGCTCTTCCATGGAGGGTCTTCTGTGGTCTGTACTCTGACCCTCTGCCTTTCGGAAAGCGCTTTCAGTTTTCCCCTCACATTTGAATGATTGCTTCACCTGGACAGAGAACCCAAAGTTCAAACCATTTTCCAAGAGAACCTTGAAAGCCTGGCTTTGCTACCTCCCGAGCCCACATGGCTTTAAGGGAGCTTTCCCTCCTAATGGCCGACATGACAGCAGGCTAAAAGGGCATCCATGGCTGGGGCTGCTCCCCCAGACCCTGCACTCCTTCATCACTCTAAATTTACTAGATATTTGTTGTGCATCTAATGTTCCAGCTGTGTTCTGGGACTTAAAAAAACATCGAACAGGCACAGAAAAGTATAGAGAATAATAAAGCAATCAGCAAGGCACTTACTGCTCCTGGTGACAAACCTTATCATTTTGCCTCATTCATTTCAGTTTTTAAAAAATAAACAAAACAGTAAAGAAACAGTTGAAACTAAACGAATCCCTTTACTTCCATAGCCTGCTCTAAGTTTTTTGTTTACTACAGCTTTACTATATTGTACTTTTAAAATATGGAGACAGTATTATGGATGGAGGTGGCCGGATAACATGCAGGTAAACGGCGCAGTAACGCAGCGCTTGCTCCATACCTGCCCTGCGCAGTGTAATCGGATTATACATATTAACATATTCCTCTATAGCCTGATGAAGTAGGTGCTATTATTCTTTTTATGAGCCAGGGATTGTAACTTAATTACTGTCACGTAGCTGGTAGGTGACAGCATTAGACCCTGGCATCTGGCTGCAGTTTGTAATAGTCACAAAATAAGACATGCTGATAAGTAATGAATAGCATGTATTCATGAAATTGAATGGGGTTTTTTGGTTGTTGTTATTTAAAATAAAAGTGGTATCATTTTTGATACCTACTTTTAAAATCTTGGAGTATTTTTTTTCTTCTACTCTGTTTACTGAACAGAGACACAATCCATGATCTAGCGAGCCTTAGTTTGTCATTTATTTTTAATCCTATACAGCACTGCCTTGCATTTTCATAAATATTTAGGTTGTTTCAAAAGATCACAGGAAATGCTGTGCTGAGCATGTTTGTAGATGTTCTCTGAGGGAGATTATGAGCTTCTCTAAGGCATATCACCAGAGCAAGGCATCTAAGAAACAGGGTTTGCACCTTGTCATCTTGACAGGATACTGTCACAATGATTCACCAACTCATAATCCCCCCCCCCATGGGAAAGAGGAAGGCACTGAGTTTCTCTCAGCTTGTAAAACTCCCAAGTCGGATCACACGCTGTAACCAATGAGCTCACCGAGAGCTTTTAGGAGCTGCTTTCCTTCTGTCTGGATTTAGATGGCTATGTGAAAGTTTATTGAGGACTTTCTCTGTGGTCTTGTGTCTTTCTGTGGTTCTCTTCTGACATTAACTAAAGTTACTGTGTTGGGTGACAGAACTCGCACTGTTCACCAACTGTAACTTTGAAACTGCAAACCACTGGGGCAGACTTGTAAATTAGCTGGAACTGGAGTATGAAACAAAGTGTCCAGTAGGCTCTAAACCAATAGCTAAGAACATAATAGTTTACCAATCAAATCTGAAACATTGTATTTCTTATGATAAGATTTTTATAAGGTTTTTAATCATTTGGAACTCAATGCTGTCAGTAATTTTAACAATATTATCAGTATACTAAAAATCACCAAGTAAATAATTACATACAGCGTTTTAAGAAACTACAAAAACATGGCATCCTATCCTTCAAAAACAGTTTGGAAAACACTAGCTCTTTGGTGTTTTGTTTTGTTTTTCCTATAGCTCAGCCAGGATTCAGCTGGATCTTAAACAGCAAAACCCTCACGGACCCAACTCTGCATCTCCATTTACATGTCTCAAAGAATGGCTCAGACTCTGAAACCAAACTCCCAATTTCTGTCTCTTGGGTCCTACTTCCTTTTAATTATCTGTTTCCAAACATAAAATATCTTCTCCTAGCTGCTGGGATAAAATTCTTGGAGCAGTTCACCAATTTCAGTTTTCTCTTATACCTTCCAACCAATACGTCTGCAAATGCCTACACTCTGTCTGCGTGACACCCCAAATCTGACCA
Source organism: Rhombomys opimus (assembly GCA_010120015.1). Classification (NCBI taxonomy): domain Eukaryota; kingdom Metazoa; phylum Chordata; class Mammalia; order Rodentia; family Muridae; genus Rhombomys; species Rhombomys opimus. The sequence goes on along the minus strand of REGO01000325.1, from coordinate 1,667,260 downwards.
CAGCCAGCTCTTGGCCACTGTGGTACAAATTGCCACCAGTTCTTGCTTGTATCTGCAGAAGCGAATAAAGGGGTCGCCTGCTTCTGCTCTTTCCTGAACCCTAGTGTATTTTCCACACAACATCTGGGGAGAGTCTTTAAAATTAATTTATATGACCAGCACTCTTCAGAATCCTCCTTAAGGTGACCTCAGTTCCTCCTTCAATTACTCAGCAAAATGCTACATGACCTGACCCCTACCTGGTCCAGACCCCAAAGCCCTTTCCTCTCTCTCTGTATGGGGTGTGTGTCTGTCTGTCTGTCCACATGTGGCGCTTAAGCTTGGAGGAGCCAGTCTTCTCCTTCCACAATGAGGGTACTAGGGAGAGTGGCTTGAAGGCAGGTGCCTTAACCTGTGGAGGCTCGGTGCCAGCCTAGAAGCTGTCCTTTGTAGCTCGAGGAGCAGCCGGAAGCTTGGCAAGAAAGCCTAGAGCTTGCTATGTCTTTCCCCCTCATTTTGGAGTTCTGAACTACAGAGCTATGAGAAAACAACTTTTTGGTTGTTTCAGGCCATTGAACTTATGTGGTTATTTTTGCTACAGCAGTCACCAAAATTCTGCCCAGCACCTCAACGGGCCTTGAAATTTCTGCATTTCTCCTCTCCTCCCCTTTGAGACGAGGTCTAGCTGTGTGGTTATCACTGTCCTGGAACTCGCTTGGCAGACTCTGGAACTCACAGAGGCCCATCTGCCTCTGCTCCACCAGTGTTGGCATACGCCACTGTGCCAAGCTTTCCACATTTTCTATCCCTGTTTTTTTAATTTTCCCAAGAACCCTACACAAAATAGCCCCTTTTGGAGCTCCTAAATGACTGATCCTACTGTGTTGGTCCCTGAAGCGTTCATCAGGTACCTGAAATGTGTGTTTTCCACTTACTTGTTCGTTATTTGTCTCCCTGATAAAATGTAAATATGAAAGCAGACTGTTATCTTCATTACTGTATCTCCAATGCCTCATATTATGCCAGGCAAAGAAGAGAATCCTGATAAATACTTATCAAATGGGTCACTTTGTAACAGAGAGACAGGGGTTGGATAGGGGGAATGTCAGGCTTCTTGGGGTGAGAAGTAAGAAGAGGTAAATGATGCATAAGAGTTACGTGGCAAAAGTTCTTGTGACATTTGCTCAACCATGTTTGTAGCAGCTTTATTCATAATAGCCAGAACCTGGAAACACCCAGATGTCCCTCAGTTGAGGAATGGATACAGAAATTGTGGTACTTTTACACAATGGAATACTACTCAGCAATTAAAAATGAGGAAATCATGAAATTTGCAAGGAAATGGTGGGACCTGGAAATGATCATCCTGAGTGAGGTATCCCAAAAGCAGAAAGACACACATGGTATATACTCACTTACACAGACCTATAAGATAGGATAAATATACTGAAATCTATCCACCTAAAAAAGATAAACAAGAAAGAGGACCCAGAGCACGATGAATCAATCCTCACTTAGAAAGACAAATGGGCATTTTCATAATGAACTGTTGAAAGACATATAAATATTACTCTGTAAATAATATATTACATCAACAGCAGGTTTTTCACCTTGTTATAAATATACATATACTCAGAAAATGACATTAAATATATTTATTATTAACTATGGAGTGGATGGTTGAGAAAATTAATAAAATACTTTAGAAATGTTAAAAAAAAAGGAAAGACAAATGGGATGGACATTGGATGTAGGAGCAAACAAGTAACAGGACAGGAGCCTACCACAGAGGGCCTCTGAAAGACTCTACCTAGCAGTGTATCAAAGCAGATATTAAGACTCATAACCAAACCTCCGGCAGAATGCAGGGAATCAAAAAAAAAGGGGGGGGGTTGATATGACCTGTAGAGGACAGGAGTTCCACAAAGACCAAATATATCTGGGCACAGGGGTCTTTTATGAGACTGTTTCTCCAAACAAGGACCATGTATGGATGCAATCTAGAGGCCCTGCTCAGATGTAGCCCTTGGTAGCTCAGTATCCAAGTGGGTACCCTGATGAGGAGAACAGGGACTGTTTCTGACATGAACTCTATGGCGGGCTCTTTGACACCCCCCCTCCCCCAGGGAGAAGCAGCCTTGCTAGGCCACAGAGGAGGACTTTTCCTGAAGATACCTGATAAACCAGTATCAGATGGAAGGGGAGGAGGACCTCCCTTATCAGTGGACTTGGAAAGGGGCAGGGAGGAGATGAGGTGGGAGGGTGGGATTGGGAGGGAAAGAAGAAGTAGGATACAGCTGGGATACAAAGTTAACAAACTGTAACTAATATTTAAAAAAAAAATTTAAAAAAAAGTTACGCAACTCCTGACTGAAGAGCATCCCAGGCTGAAGAGGGGGAAAAGCCATTCAAAGCCCTTTACGGCTTGAGTGTTTGAGGGCCTAGTATTTTCAAAGGCCAGTGGAGGCTGGAATGCAATGAAAGAGGAGAAGGCAAGGTAGAAAAACAAGCATAAGCTGGACCATTGCCTTCCATTTCGGGGTTGCCTTGACTGTGACCAGTTGTGAGGGCTTTGCACCTGGTGGATGATAGGAAAGAGAGTGGAACAGACCAAGAGGAAAGCAGAGTAATTGGTTAAGAGAGCTCAGGAGCACTGAAGCTTGTTTAAAAAAAAAATGACAGTTTGGAGTAGGGTGTTGGTAAGAAAAATGAGAACAGTAGAAAATGAAGATCTATTTTGAAGGTATAGTTGACCAGACCTAAAGATGAATTATGTAAGGGCTAACATGGAGAAGAGCAACAAGGGTGACAAGCGTGGTGGGATTGCTGGACACCGAGGCAGGGAAGAATGGGATGAGCAAGAACTCAACTCCCAAATCTATTGTTTGAAATATCTGTTAGGCTTGTCAGGAGGGCTGGGGCATTATCCAGTGGCTAGACAAATTTGAAACTGACATCCCTGGAAAAGAGATCTGGGTGAGAGATCATAATTTGAAAAGTCAGGGGTGTACCTATGTAATTAGGTCATGGAAAATACTGTAAATCACCCAGAGAGACTGGGTAAAATGAGAGAAGATAGCCTGGGATATAGCTCTGCAGAACTTAAAAATTCGGGGGTTAGGTAAAACAAGGAAAAATGGGTAATTAAGACTTACATTGTTAAAGAACCAAGAAATGAAGAAAGCCTCCAAGAATGTCAGATCACAGAAGCCAAGAGAAGAGACTACTCCAGGGTTGCTCAACTGCTCTGAGGGTTCCAGTTACGGGATGGCCAGATGTAGCAATGAGGAGACCCGTGGTGTTGTTTTCCTCCCTTTCTTAAGAAAGGAAGAGTTTATTGTGGTAAAAGATCTTTAAGCAAGTCTGCCAGGCTCAAACATGCAGCTCAGCGGTGCTGAGCACAGACACGCTGGGAGTCTGCGCTAGCTAAACAAGGACAATCTTGGTAGAAGAGAGCAGAATGCTGAAGTGGCTTTACTAAAACACAAGGGCAAGGAAGCGGAGGCAGAAAAGGCATTCAGGCTCGAGAAACGTGGCTCTGAGAGGCGATATCATTATGGTCGTTGTTTCATTGAGAGGGATAGAGGGATTTTTAAATTAAAGCTATTAGTCCATTATTTAATATTGAACAAATTATGCTGTAAAGAAGAAAGGACAAAAGATGCCGGAGAGGGAGGAAACATGTGATAAGCTGAAACTGGGAGAAGAAAAGGTAATGGCCTAGAATAGGAGTAGACCGGCTTTTAACAAAGTGGAGGGAGGGGTCTGAGCCTGGTGCACGCCACTTTGCAGCGTTTCCAGAAAAAGCTGTCCTTTTCAGATTGGTAATCATTCATCTATCCTGTGGGTGTTGAATTCTTACTCCTTTCCTGCATTGAATCACTGAGGCCAAAGGGGATGTGGAGAAGGTCTTCCAGGACATCTGTGTGACGTTTCTGGGAGCCTCTGAATGGGCTTGTGGGATTGTTTCATTTCAGGGCCACCGTGTGTGTCACACTGAGAAATTACCCTTATTCTACTTTTTATTTCAAATACTCCTCAATTGTACTTCCAGAAGCCAAATCCCAAGAGCTCACACAGCAAACCCTGACTACAGAATAGCTCAAGTGACCTAACACCAGGGGAATCCAGGAAGAGAGTTCTTCTGAAAACTGAATGTTTGAGAAGCCACAGTGAAGTGTGACACTCAGCACAAGTGTCAGGGATTAAGAAAAACAAATACCGAAAGCAAACACACATTCCCATAAAAACAACAACAACAACAACAAACAAAAAACCCCAGATACTATCAACCAAAGCTGCCCATCTGAAAGGATCACAGACAAATATCAAATGTTAAGGGGGAGAATTAATATATATATATATATATATATATATATGGAATTAAAAAATGGGAGAGTTACAACAGACACTGTAGTACATGTTAAAATGAGAGACTAAGAGCCAAATTTCAAAACTTCATAGGTTTAATATACTATTTTTGAGAGAAATATGAATTACCAAAATGGTTAGTGGGTTAGAGAAACTGCATTAAAATTTCAAAATATAGTAGCTTCACAGATGAGACTCACTAAACATTCAAGGAAATAATATCCAAAACAAACTGTCATAGAAAATAGTAAAAGAAAGAAAAATTTACAAATGAATTCTGCAAAGGTAATATAACCCTGATTCTAAACAGCAACCAAGGACAGTATACAAAAGGGAAACCCTGAGCCTTCACTTGTGAATAAAGTGCTAAGATTTTTTAAATTACAGATTGTTCGAAGCAGTGTCCTAAAAACAGAAGGGGAGATTATGGCCAAGCACCGTTTCCTCTGGCAGGTTCAACAGAGTCACACTGGGAAGATATATCAGTGTGACCTGTTGCCTTCACACAACAAAACCTGTTCCTCGACGGTCTGAGGGAAAGCATATAATAATATTTCAGTATCCACCTCAGGTTTTAAAAATATTCCTACTTTAAGCACAACTGGGATAGAAGAAACTACTCTACCTTGATAAAGACTTTCTGTTAAAAATGCCCAGCAAACTAAATAAGCAAGGATGGACACTGAAAATATTCTCAGTGAGACAGAAAGGCAGAGAATGAGTTTACTAACGCTGGCTGCACTGGGGTCTCAGCACATGCATTGCGATTAGGAGGAGAAGTGTCAAGGGTGTTCTTTACAGATAATATGATAATCTACATGAAAGAGACAAAAGCCATCTGAAAATAAATAATAAGAATGCTTGCCTTTTAAACAAGATCATTTAGCCCTTTCAAAAGCAACAATCAACAAATTAAATTTTTAATAGAGAAAATGATCCCACTGTCACGGTCACAACAGCAAAAGCTATCTGGTACCAGGCACAGGGATTCTAACATGGACACACAAGTATTTTGTAAACAAATTATAAAATGCCATGGAAGAATGTTTGAAAATCAGAATAATATCCGCAAACTGGGTCGCTCAGCTTTATAAAGTGTCACAGATCCTCAGGTTAAATTGTCAATTCAATCCAGCAAAATGCCAAAAAATAGTTTTTCTTTAGAATGTGATGGGCAGATGCTAAAGTTAGTATAGGGTGAAATCTAAAAATGGTCAGTGCAGTTGTAAAATTGAAGAGGGGAAAAGCCCTTCTGTACACTAAAAGTAATTATCAAGCCATCATAATTAATTAAGAGTGTGCTATTGGCTCAGAATTGGTTTGACCCATGGAAAAGGACAAGCTAGGAACATTTCCATGAATACATGGAAATTTAATTTACAATCATGGTGCTATTACACATTAATAGGGACCTGATAACTGTTCAGTAAATCAGGTCACAGCAGGCTTTCCATGTGGGGGAGAGAAGACTGACATTAACTCCAGCTTCTCACGTGTGCAAAGGAAGGCACCAAGCTTCAGGTGTGGAGCTGATTCTTTAAGGGTACAGAGACAAAAAGCACTGTTTTTTATTTTGGCTTTTTTTAAGGGATTAATGTGACTACAACTACATTTTATGTGTTCTATAACACAGGCAAAATCAGAAGTTAAAAGACAAGCTATAGATTGGGCCAATATGTTTAATGTGTATACACATGAAACACTATAAATCCAAGGGATGAAAGATAAAATGCATACATAGCATATTGGAAAAATGACAAAGGCTGTAAAAAACAAATCACAGACTCAGAAACTTCAACAGCCAATAAATACATGGAAAAATGCCCAGGCTCACTAGCAGTGAGGGAAATTCAAATAAAATAACAAGATACTGGGTATTTAAAAAATCAAGTTGGCAGAAATAAGTCTGAATCTAGAATGTGTTTATTATCCTGTGAGGGAAACAGAACCCCTCATCCACTGCTGATGGGTGTGCAAACTGCAAAGTCAAGTGTAGTTTCTAGGAAAGCTGAGATCAGCCTATACACACGGAGAAATTCCTGCATATGTCAGAGAAACATGAACCAGTAAGATCAAAACATTGGCAGCAAGTCCAACCTTCATCAGTAGGACCATGAATAAACAGGGCACACTCATGTGCATGGATTTACAGTGTAACAATTAAAACAAATTAACTGTATTTATATTTACCAACTGAACAGGAAAGGAGAAACAAGTTACAAAATAGTATATACAGTCTAAAACTATGTGTATACATTTAAAGGCAGCATCTCATATAGATTCAAATGTAGCTGGAAGTGTGCAGCCTGAGCTGCAAAGCTGCACACCAGATTCATGACAGTGTTTGCCTTTGGGGAAAGGGGGGGGAGTGTTGCCAGGGAGCCATGCAAGGGAAACTTAAATTTTACCAAAAATGATGAATAGTTAAAACGTGAAAAGAAGACCTGAAGCAAATAAGACAAAATGACAATTACATGAGACAGGTCCACTTGTATTATGTGTTAATATTATAACACATAATAATAATATTATACTTGTATTATACTTGTATGTATTATAACACATAATAATAATATTATACTTGTATTATAAAGTTCTTTCAGCACTTTAAAATATCTTTACATTTTTTTTTAAATCATAAACTTACTTAAAAGAAAAAAAAAAACGGGTATTAAATCACTCTGATAGAATTTTCCTGTGTGGGTCGTTGTATCGTCAGAAAATTTGAGGCAAATACCTTTAGCAAAAATTATCAGTTTTAGAATTGGGTCTCTTTAAAAATAATAGAGCTGCCAATATTATTTTAAAGCTGCTGAAATTAATAATCAGTTCTACAAGCATCAACATAAAAATCAGGTTGAGAGAAGCAAGTTGCAAAATGACATGTGCAGCCCTGTAAGGTTTATTAACATCTTTACACCCACTAACAAGGACACACGTGTATTCACACACATAGGTGACTGGGCAATGAAGTATAACAGATGTCATACCCTTTATGACACTGATTAGCGAGGGGGGAAATGGATAGTTCTGGGGAGAAGAAGAAAGTGGTTTTCAACCCTCTCTGAGTCTTTAATATAAATGAAAAAATCTAAAGCAAACACGACAAAAATATCATAATTGGTTATTCTAGTCATTAGGTATATGGACATATGTTATTCTTGAAGCATGTGTATCATTTTAATTTCCCAAAGAAAAAATACTGAAGCATTGCAAATAAAATGCACATAACTTAGTATTATAAAGGTGAAAGCCTGTATACATCCCAAACTGTGGTAGCACTAATCCTGTTTATTTTCTGTGGATTTTTTTAATTAAAAAAAATTTTTTGAAAGGGGGAGATCAAATAAAGCAGTGAAGACATGCAAAAGAAATCATTCACATCTTTGAAAAACAAACAAACAAACAAACAAAAAAACCCAAAAAACAACCCACAACCATAAGCCACCGGATGAGCATTCTATACCATTTTGCTGCATTTTCTTATTTTTATTTTTTATATTTTTGTCGAAAGAGAAGTAGAAGACGTTGCCTAATTGGAAACGTGGCTTTCTATTATTAAAATTGTGGGAGTCCATTTTAATGTGTTTATCTCGCTGCTAGTCTGTAATTTGTATTTCAGCGTGGAAATTTGTTTGTGTGCCTGTGACAGGTTAATGCCGTTTAAACGTGCATTTTTCCTTCGTTGCTCGAATAGTTAAATCGTGGCTCCGAGGATTTTAAGTTTCTATTTCGAGCCGCGAGGAGTCTTCGCTCTCGCCAGGGTTAAAATCGTTTCTGATTCAGAACGCTATTAATTAATGGCTCGGCGGCCGTGCTGAGGACGCGGCTGGCGAGCGGCGGCGGCGGCAGCCGAGCCGCGGCCGCGAAAACTTTCTTTCGCCCCCGTTCTCCCCCGCGGGGGGACTCGGGGCTATTTTCAATTTGGGCTGCGAGCGGTGAAAGCGAGTCACTCGCGGTTCCGCGCACTTCGCGAGCGGCCGCGTCTGCCAGGCGAGCGGGGCGCGGGGCGCGGGGAGCGGGACGCGGGGATCGGGACGCAGGGATCGGGGCGCAGAGAGCGGGGCGCAGCTCGCGGGGATCGGGGCGCAGAGAGCGGAGATCGGGACGTGGGGAGCAGGGAGCGGGGATCGGGACGCAGGGAGGGATCGGGGCGCGGGGAGCGGGGC
>REGO01000325.1:1646501-1657442 GCA_010120015.1 Rhombomys opimus | reverse complement strand
GGGACGGGTAGGGGAGCGGGACGCAGGGAGCAGGGAGCGGGGCGCAGGGAGGGATCGGAGCGCGGGGAGCCGGGCGCAGGGAGCGGGGAGCCGGGCGCGGGGGGCGTGGAACCAGGTACCAGCGGCCGCGCCTCCACCCCGCGGGGAGGAGAAAAGTTTGTGGGGCGAGGGCGGGGCGGGCGGGGCTGACGCGGGCTGCCAGGAGGGAGCCGGACGCGGCGAGGGGTGCGGCCAGGGGCGCGGCGGGGGGCGCGGCCGCTGGCCAGTGGCTGCGCTCGGGCGCTCGCGCGCGGCGGGGTTACCTGGCGGCTGGGGGCGCGGGACGAGGCCGGGAGCGCGGCGGCGGCCGGGGATGCCTTAGCGGCGCTCCGGGCGGCTCCGGCTCCCGCGGCGGCGGCTCGGCGGCTCCGGCGGCGGCGGCGGCGGCGGCTGCGCGCTCCGCTGCGCTCGGCTCCGGCGGCGGCGGCGGCGGCGGCGGCGGCGGCGGAGGCGGAGGCGGAGGCGGAGGCGGAGGCGGAGGCGGCGGCGGCGGCGGCGGCGGCGGCTCCTGCTCTGCGCGCCCGGCGGCGGCTCCAGCGGCGGGACGGAGACGCCCGGGGACCCCGCGGCCCGCGGCCGCTCGCGCTGGCTCGGCGCTCGCCCGGAGCCGGCCGCGGGCATGTTGGCCACCGTGGCGGGCAGGGACTACTTCGCTGCCGAGTGCCTGGTGTCCATGTCCACGCGGGCCGTGCTGCACGCGCGTGTGGCGGGCCCCGAGACCGCGGGCGGGCCGCGGGGGGCGGCAGGGACGAGCCCCGAGGCCGCGGGCTCAGGGGCGGGCCTGGAGCGGGAGGGGCCTGCGGACTGGGGCCCGGTTGGCGCGGGATGGCCGCAGGGGGCGGCAGGGATGGGCCCCGAGGGCGCAGGCTCAGGGGAGGGCGCGGAGCGATGGGGGGCGACAGGGACCGGCCCCGAGAGCGCAGGCGAGCAGCGGGGGCCGGTGGACACGGGCCCCCAGGTCGCGGGCTCAGGGGATGCGGCTGGCGAGTGGTGGGGGCCGGCGGGTGCGGGCCCCGGGGGCGCGGGCTCATGGGCGGGCGCTGGCGAGCGTCTGGGGGTGGCAGACACCCGCCCCGCGCCCCGGGGGCTGCTGTGGGTGCCCCCGGTGCTGCGGCCGCCAGGACCCGGCGCAGACCCGGCCGACGGGGCGCCCCGCCTCCTGGCCGCGAGTGCTCTAGCCGACCTGAGCTGCGGCGTGCGCCAGGGCGCCCGGGAGGACACAGGAGCGGCCCCGCGCGCCCCGGGGAGCGGCCCCGGCCCCGCCTCGCGCCCCGGGCCGGCCCTGGCCCTTCCCGAGGACGAGCTCTCCGAGGACGAGAGTTCCTGCAGCGAGCCCGACACGCCAGGCACGCCCGAGGCCCCCGGGGAGCGGGGTGAGGGCGGCTCAGGGGGCCCCGGGGCGCCCCCCTCGACCATCGCCGGCCCGTCGTGGCGGCGGAGGCCGGTGGCCCCCGCGGCCAAGAGGCACCAGTGCGCATTCGCGGGCTGCGGCAAGGCCTACTACAAGTCCTCGCACCTCAAGTCGCACCAACGTACCCACACGGGGGAGCGCCCCTTCTCCTGCGACTGGCTCGACTGCGACAGGAAGTTCACGCGCTCTGACGAGCTGGCGCGCCACTACCGCACGCACACCGGCGAGAAGCGTTTCTCCTGCCCGCTGTGCCCCAAGCAGTTCTCCCGCAGCGACCACCTCACCAAGCACGCCCGGCGCCACCCGACCTACCGCCCGGACATGGTGGAGTACCGCGGGCGCCGCCGCGCTCCGCGCCCCGAGCCGCCCCCTGTCGCCGCCCCCGCCGACCCAGCCGACCCAGCCGACCCCGCCCCCGCGGCCGACGGCTCCAGCTCCGACTCCGGCTCCGGCTCTGGCCAGGAAACCAGCTTCACTGCTTGCCTGTAGGACTGTCATGGCGTCTGTCCGTGTTCCCCTCAAGCACAACTCCCCGCCACCCCAAGTCCTCGTCCTTGCCTTCTCTGCGTCCATCCCTGTTTTCCAGGGTCGTTAGACCGAGGCACAGACTGGTTGCTCTGCTATGGGGATGGGTCCACACAGACCTGTCGGACTCTGGAGAGGGACAGTGGAAAGCCTTGCATCTGAACACCACCAGAAAGGAACGGGTTCTCTTCAGAACAGCCTGCAGTGAGAAGGAACGAACTCCCCCGCGACCTGAGGACTCTTCCCGCCACCGCACCAGAGACTGAACTCTCTCGGACGCCCGAGCGTCTACCAGCCCCGAGGGACTCACCCGTGTGGCCGGGGTGGAGCTTGGACAGGGGGCCCAGAGTGGCAGTCTGGGAAGTGTCCGGACTTGGATGATGAGGCCTCTGGAAACAGAAATGATTTCTGTAAACAGCAGTGCTCACTAATTTATCGGTCGTTTCTTTTAAACGAGAATTCCAGGTTGATGGGAAGCTGCTGTCTCCGCCCTCCCAATAGCGACCTCTGCTTTGTGGATGTCTGGCTGGGAAGTGCTTTTTGGTGCCTGGGGAGTGGTATGAGCCTGCTTGCAGTTCCCGTAGCACAGTTTGGAACCCTGCGCTAGAGTTGGAGCCCTCCTCCTTTTAAAAATTCCTTCTCAGGGGTGGTAACTTTCTGGCTCACGATTATGAAACTGGTTAAGTAATTCGAGGAGAACAGCACCAGAGAGCAAAGGCTGGTTGAAATAGTTTATCCTTCACCTAGAAGACAAGCCCAAGTAAGCTTTGGGTGGGACAGGTGGAAACAAGACTTTTCGCAACCGCTGATAGCTGTTCAGAGAGGCGGGGAGATGGCGATCCTGCTGCACCCCCTACCTAAAGTCCCCTTCGCCGCTAAGGAGGACTTAATCCCCGTGAAGATTTGCACATTGTTGTTTCTGTAACAGATGAGTTGTTTGTGAGAGAAAAAAGGTGCGAGTTGTGGTTGTTGTTTTTTGAGAGCTGCTCTCCTGGATTTGGGGAAGGAGCACTCACTACATAATAGCTGTTATCAAATAGGAGCATCTTTCTCTAGCAACAGAGTCTTGTTACAACCTCAGGGCCTTTCTGCCCCTTGAAGGAATCAGTATCAGAAGTGTACTTCTGTTGTGAGTCCCAGCTACTGTGGATTGATATCACTGGTGTGTGTGTGTGTGTGTGTGTGTGTGTGTGTGTGTGTGTTTGTGCACGCGCCTTTCGTCAGCTTCGAAGCTGAAAGGCCTATTCCTATCCTGATGTGGTCCCCCACGGTCCTCCTGGATATCTACACTGCCCTGTCAGTTACACTTGTAAAGGATGTTGTAATCTCGTGGGATCGTAAGAGGCATTCAATTAAGCAAACTGCTTCCTGTTTTATAGATTAAAATGCTGAAGCTTAAATTATCGCAAATGTTACATGCTATGTTTCTGCAAGAGCTGTGAGTAAAAGTGTTTGACTTTTAAATGGCTTTCCTTTGTGCTAGAGTCCTCATTTTCTCACTCCCCGAGGCCTTTGACAAAAGGTGGGACCATACCTTCTTGTCACCATGACCCTCTATCATCTTGTTTTCTACTGCTTCGATAAATCCTTAAATGTCCAGGGGTTACCCGAGTCCTTTAGCTAGCTGATGTCTTTAATACCCAAACCCTTTTCTTAGCAGGTTGGTAAATCCATTCTCATGGCCACACCCTGTGGTCTTGAACCTAGACTTTTCTTTGGGGCTGAAATTTCTCTTTCTTTGGGGCTGCCATTTCTTTTCTTTTTCTGGGCATTCAGGTATCCTTGAGAGAATAAATGATACAAACATGGCATAGGAATGCTAAGAGATTCTCATAAGCTATTTGAGGGAGGGACCCTTGGATTGGCCCAAAGAAGGTACCTGTAATCCCCAAGAGGTTCAGCGTTTTTAGGGTGTGAAGAGTAGGAAGGATGGCCCCTGAATTGAACATAGGAAGAGGAGACCCCTAACTTTAAAAGTTGTTTTTTTTTTAAGCTGGAAAAAGGGCTCCTTTTGCTTGTCTGTTTCCTCATGTGAGGCTAGATAGTTCAGGTACTGTGGGGTCCACTCAAGGAAGGTTTTCTCCTTGTCCCTTTCAGTAGAATGTCTACCATTGGGTAAGTGAACTAAACTAACAGGCACTCCTATTAATGACTCAGGAGTTAAGTCTTAAATATACTGAGATTTCCAAGTAATAAATAACTTTTGACTTTCAAGGTCTCCAATAATGTCCACAGTAGGCTTCTAGCCTGGGTGCTTTTGTTTGAGAATGCCCCAGACATTACCAGGTCTTACTTAGAGTGCTAAACACAGAAACACTCAGAACTCCACAGTGGACAGATCAAAGAGTCAAGTTTTTTTTTGTTTTTGTTTTGTTTTTTTTTTTAATGGTCTTTCTTGGTCTGAGTATTTCTTTGCACTCTAGCAGTTTGTTATTAGTGAGTTGCCTTAGAAGAACATTTTGAACCCCTTGGTATTTCTTTTCCTACTTTTTATTAAGTAGCTCAGGCTCAGTGAGGGAATGTATCTGGGAGTTGGTTGGATTTGGCTGCAGCTCTGTGTTCATACCCCATGCTTTTCTCCGATCTGATAGAGGAATAAACACCTATTAATAGAAATTGTCTTAAACTCTGGGTTGGAAGCTGAGAGTTAATCCCAGGTCAGACCTTGGGTGTGAGATGATGATGATGATGACGATGATGACGATGATGATGATGACAATGATGATGATGATGACGATGATGACGATGATGATGACGATGATGATGACGATGATGATGATGACGATGATGATGATGATGATGATGATGATGATGACGACGACTCCCTGTCTTGCTCAGAGGAGGTGAGGGGCAGTCTGGCCTATAGAGGCCATGCTCTGCTCTTTGACCTTAGTCCTCTGTTCTTTTTCAAGCAAGAAGCCATTTTGGAATATTCCCCTTTGCCTTGTCTATCACTCACTCTCCCATAAGAAAACTGCCGCATTCTTTAACAGGGACATAAGGAATCTGGCCATTGTGCACACACACTCTGCCCCCCGCCTCTTCTGCAACCCCCCAGCTTTGGTGTGCACCTATACAACTCAGCTCCTGCTGTCACATGGTCTTCACACTGGCTGAGATCCAGGTCTGCCTTTCAGAGGCTGAAGAGCATCTGTTGTCTTAGCTGAAGACATCATGGCCCGTGCTGCCTTCAGGTAAGCGTTTCCTTTGGTGGATCACCCCACGTCAAGAGCTGAGTGATGTTGGGGAGACAGAACACTAGAAAGCCCCTATTTCATCACAGTATGGCCCTATCAGCAAAGTACTGATATTCTGGTATTTTTATTTTTGTATCTATTACTCATTTGGTTGAAAAGTTGGAGGAATATATATTTCTCCTTTAATCCCTAGCATATTTAAATGTGCATTTGTTGTTGAATATTGATTATGCAGACAGGTGTGGTGGCCCACACCTGTGATCCCAGCACTCAGGAGTGAGTTTGAGGCCAGCCTGGTCTACAAAGCGAGTTCTAGGACAGCCAAGGCTACACAGAGAAACCCTGTCTCAAAAAAAAAAAAAAATTGAATAGGCACACTGGCTGGAGTTAAGGGCCTGAAATAGGATGTTCCATGTGCTAGGACACAGTTTTAATGCTGTAGTTAACTTGAAATTTGCAGTTCTTTGAGTTTTTCAAGTCTAAACAACTTATGCTAGCAAATGCTCACCTTTAAATCATTACTTTTGAGGAACATTGGGGATTAAGGTTTGCCAAAGAGGGCTGCCTGAGAGACTGACTGGTCTTGGTTCTCAAAGCAAGTTTGCTGCAGAAAGGGAGTGCAGTATGCAGCTGAGCAGGCAGCCCTTCGCTGCTTATATTCCCCAACACAGCGGGAAGTGACGACTTAGGTTGTAAGTTTTACCTATACTTTAGAAGACAAATTTAGAAGCCCTCACCCTAAAACTGTTCCTGAGCTCATCACAAAGCATTAGATTTATTTTCCAAACCTGATTCTTTCTGACTATGCTCTGAATCACATCTCTTCATAGAGTGAAAGAAAGATTGATGGGAAGGGCCAAGTCCACGTCCTGTGACAGAATCTACACAGACATCTTAAGATTGGGAGGGATCAAGTCTCTGCTTCACTGAGTAGGTGCACCTTCCACTGTTCCTAGCTGGTGCTGTATAAACCCCCAAAATGAAATCTCAGGGAGCTATTCACTTGAAATTCTCTGTATTCAATGTATGATAAAATGATGGATTTTATCATAAATACATGAAAAGAATAGAGTGCACATTATATGGGAGTTTGGGTAAGAAAGAATCCCAAAGGCAGAAAAGATATTAAAAAGGGTTGTGTCTAGTTACCGATCATATATGTGTTTAGACCCTGGCTTCAAAAGAGAAGCAGGAGTCAGTGAAAAACAAATGGAAGTGGTTGTTTACGCTAGAAAAAATAGACTTATTCAGAAGAAAGGTTGTAATTTGGGTGATAGTAATTATATAAAAGAAAAATAAAATCAAAAGATAATACATCTTAAAGACAAGATTATAAAAGAGGGTAACATTGTAGTCATTACTAAATTAGAAGAGACGATTGGAAGGAATGGCAGCAAGTTTTCAGAGAGATTCCCAGCGCCACTGGAGATCTCAAGTTTAAGAAGATGCTGGGATGCAGAGACTGATACTCTAACCAAGGACCATGCATGGAGAGTACCTAGACCCCCTGTTCAAAGGATGCCCATTGGCTGCTCAGTTCCCAGGTAGGTTCCCTAAGAAGGGGTACAGGGGTTGTCTCTGAAATGAACTTATTGCCCTTCTCTTTGATCACCTTCCACTAGTGGGTGCAGCCTTGTCAGGACACAGAGGAAGATGATGCAGCCAGCTTTGATGAGACCTGATAAGTTAGGGTAAGATAGAGGGGAAGGAGGACCTCCTCTATCAGAGAACTAGGGAAAGGGCAATTGGAGGAGAAGATGGAGGGTGGGTGGGACTGGGAGGAAATGAGGGAGAGGGTTGCAGCAGGTATATAAAGTGAATAAATTGTAATAAATGAATACATAAATAAAATTAAATGATAAAAGAAAAAAAAAAAAAGAAGAAGAAGATGCTGGGAAACAGCTGCCCAAATCTGCAGAGAAACTAGTGACAATTCACGTTTGGTCCCGATGCAGGAAGGCTAGACGGCTTGAATAGTGAAGTAGTTAGCTCCTCAAGAGAAAGTAGAGGAAGACAAGACTCAGAAATATGTACAAATAAGTAATCAAATGAATTGAAATAAGGAAAAGGCATGAACATCTGAATAGGCTCCAAAAGAACTGTTTATTAAAATCAAAACACCAATTTGTCATTTAACTTACAAGTAAGCTAGTAGCAAATGGTGCTTTCTGAAATTGGTTTAAAAAAAAAAATCTATCAAAGCACTGGGGAGGCAGAAACAGGTGGATCTCTGACTTAAAGCCCAGCCTGGTCTACAGAGTGAGTTCTTGGACAGAGAGAGCTACACAGAGAAACACTATCTCAAAAACAAACAAACAAAACAAAAAACTATCTATCAGAGGCCCACTGCAAGTATCAGACTGAGATGTCGAAAGTTTGCAGGCATTCTTATTAAATACATGGCAAGATAAAACATCTCAATAATCACTCAGATAATAACACAAAATGCATCTAATATATACAATTGCCTTAAAATGTTATAATTTTGGAACTTTAAAGTCAAAATTCTATGTAACTAAGATAAAAAGAGATGGACTGGAGAGATGACTCAGAGGTTAAGAGCACTGGCTGCTCTTCCAGAGGTCCTGGGTTCAATTCCCAGCAACCACATGGTGGCTCACAGCCAGCTACACGGAGATCTGGTGCCCTCTTCTGATGTGTAGGCACACATGCAGGCAGACTACTGTATACATAATAAATAAATACATCTTTAAAGAGAGAAAGAGAGAGAGAGATTAACAAAATATAGAGCTGGCTGGAAGCAGAAAGCACTAGGGTGAGAGCTGTTGACTATAGTCTGGAACTTTTCTTGGGTAAAGGAAAGGCTGAAAGTAAATGAACTAAGACTTTTCGAAAGAAAAGGAAAACAATCAAATGCAAAGTAGATGGAGCTACGCCATGGCTTCTGTATTCTCAGTTAGAAAGATAGTGGCCCCAGAGCAGTTTTTAAAAGAGGTTCTTAAAGATGGAGAGCTCTGTCAGACAGTGGCTGTGGCTTCTAAGAGCCTGTTACATGAACATAAGCACACTGTCTGTGTGACTTAAGATTTCATACAAGCAAGAGGTGGGAAGTGATAATGGGGAAATCCAAAAACAATCTTAGTAGGATAACGGTTTTAAAACCTTAAAAGAAGAAATTAGTGAGACAGAAAACCGTTTCGTTTAAAGAAAAATATGGATTAAAAATGAGTTGGCCCAGAGACATTATCAGAAAGAGGACAAAATCACATATCACAAGGGTGGGACTGTTAATTATAAGAGAATAATACAAATAGCTTTAGGTCTATTGAAAACAGTTTTATAAGAAGAATACAGAATTTGAAAATGCTCTAAGACAAGCATAAAACCAGAAAGTGAGGTAGTAGTCTAAGATATATTCTCCAAAAAGTACCATGCCCAGGCGGTTGTAAAGGTAAGTTCTGTAAACCTCCAAAACATAGATTATGTCACAGAGGCTGAAGAAATGGCTCCAGGAATGGCTACTCTTCCAGAGGACTGGGGTTCAAGTCCAGCACCCACATGATGGCTCACAACAATCTGTAACTCCAGTTCTAGGGGATCTGATGCCCTTTTCTGGCCTGTAGGAACACTTAAAAAATTACTTCTAACTTGTATACATTGCCTCAGAGCATAGAAAATATAAAAGTTTTTATAGTTAGCTCCAATACTAAAAAAGGCAAAAGATAAAGAATAAATGTACCTATTTAACCTATAAACAAGTGTAAAAATCCTAAACAAAATATTAGCAATTTGCCAGGCTCAGTGCCAGAAGCCTGTAATCCCAGTGCTTGGGGAGGAAGAGGCAGCCGGGTCTACAAAATGAGTCCAGGATAGCCAAGGCTACACAGAGAATCCCTGTCAAGAAAAAAAAAAAAAAAAAAAAATATATATATATATATATATATATATATATATATCAATTTGAAGTCAGCATTAAATGAAAAACAAAGTGTCACCATAATCACATGAAACCCATATCATCACAGTAATATTAATTCAGTAATAGTGATAGATCAATCAAATAAACTGAGTAAAGAAAAAAAGCCAAATAAGTTTTTATATTTCAGCAATCATCAATCAGAAAATATAATGGACTAGGAGAGTCCATGTATGATAGCAGCAAACTGCATTAATGGCCGTTATGGAGACAACTATAAAACTTTTACTGAGTGCAAAGGCATTGAAGGGAAGTAGCAGAAGCCACGTCAGTAATTCTGGAAAAGTCCAAGCTCTGCCATCAGATTAGCCTGAATTGTTAGTTCATTTCAAACACCCCCCCCCCCAGATGACTCTCCACCAAGCTTGCCCACTTTTCTCTTCCTCTTCTTTCTTTTTTTGAAGCCAGGGTCTCAAGCATGCCTGGCAAACTATCTACCTCAGCACTCACGGAGCTTTTAAAAAGAAATATTTCAGAAGAGCCAGAAGAAAACAACTTAAAACTGTTTCAGCAGATGTCAAAATATTACAAAGTTGAAATGATTGAACCAGCATAGTGCAGTGTAACAACAGACAAATGGACAAGAAGAACTAAATAAAGACCCAGAAAAAGCCGTGTGAATAGAGTTCCTGAAGGGCAGGGGCAAAGACGCTTCGTGTAAGTGCAGAAAAGAGAGACAAGCTGAAAAATGCTGCAGAAACAATTGATTAGTCATGAGGAAAGGAAAAAAAAAAACATAACACCCCTTTCTACTGCACAGATTTCGAAAAGATAAATTCCACATGGTAAACATTTAAACCCATTTAAGTTTTTTTTTTTAAACATATAGTTAAAAATCCTAGCAAATCTTTCTATTGTCATTAAACAAGGAATATAGTCTTGGTTGTAACACAATTTTATTTTTATATACTGAGTTATTTATTATGGGGTTGGGACTTGAACACAGGCCCTTATGTATGCTCTGCAAAAGAGAACGAGAAAAGGAAAGAAAGAAAGAAAGAAAGAAAGAAAGAAAGAAAGAAAGAAAGAAAGAAAGAAAAAAGGAAACTTGAAGAAGGAAAATAATTTGGTCAAATGAAAATTTAAAAATATTTTGCATTTGAAAACCAATAAATAAATAAATATCAAGCTACGCTCTGAGAAAAACAATAGCAGTCAAAGATTAATGTGCAGAATATATTAAAAGCCAAAACTTCAAGAGATGAAGGACCACACACACACAGTGGCCCAAGAATAAACATTTAAAGAAAAGTACAGGGTTAAGAGTGACAGGAGCCACCAACAACAACAAAAGAAGGAAAGAAAGAAAGAAAAAAGAAGCCAGATGTGATGGTGGCACTTGCCTTTAATCCCAGTACTCAGGAGGCAGAGGCAGGCGGATCTCTGTGAGTTTGAGGCCAGCCTGGTCTACAAAGAAAGTCCAGGGCAGCCAGGGCCACACAGAGAGTCCTAGTCTTGAAAACCTCATTTAAATTTTAAAAAAAGAAGGGACAGGAGAATCGTCTTTTATGAAGGGGAATCTCTTTATACGTTGCTTGAACCAGTTAAAAGGAATAACGTTTTTTAAATGCCTTAAAGGAAAGAGAAATATTATTATTTAAAAATAAAAGCTTCCAGGTATCATGGTTCACCCCTGCAGTCCTAGTATTCGGGAATCAGAAGCAGGGGAGTTCAGGGTTTATGCCAGTAGGAAACACGTACTGCTAACAAGAGCAAGCAACTGTGACATGCTACAACATCAGGGCCAATTCCAAAGCACAAACCATTAGTAGGATAAAAAGAGATTTATTTTATATAGAAAAAGGATAGTATCCTAAGAATCCAAAGCCAAA
>REGO01000325.1:1608323-1646480 GCA_010120015.1 Rhombomys opimus | reverse complement strand
AAATCCAAAGCAACCTGCAACTGTTTGCCTCTACTTGAAGGCTGTCAGCTCAGGAGCTATGGTGCCTGGTATAGGACTGGAATATTATCCCTGTGGCCACAATTCCACCTCAGGGGCAGAGCCAGCCAGTGACAACACGGGTTAGATCACAGAGGAACAAAGTGGACCCCTCAGGAAAACCCCCCTACCCCTCTTCCACAGTACTTGCCCATTTTAGTTACTCAGAATAGCCAGTAAGGGGCCAGGATTTCATCCTGAGCACCAGTGGCCCTTTACAAATTTCTAGCTTCTGTAAAGGGAGAAACAAGCAAAACCAAATGTACAAACACTTGCAAATCAATTTGAAGGGGAAAAAAAACTGTTGTGCTCTGCTTTAGCTATAACTCTAATTAATATGTTCCGATTCCCATTAGTGACAGAAGAAAATTCTACTTTGTCAATTAAGGTAAGAGAATTAATTTCTATTTCAATTTGTCATTTTCAATTAAAAACATTCCCATTCAACTTAATTTTGTTTTTGAGATAAAAGTTGAATCAATTCAAAATTCAAACTCTCTCAGATGCCTCCCAA
Source organism: Rhombomys opimus (assembly GCA_010120015.1). NCBI lineage: Eukaryota > Metazoa > Chordata > Mammalia > Rodentia > Muridae > Rhombomys > Rhombomys opimus. The sequence continues at coordinate 1,645,909 of REGO01000325.1, read as the reverse complement.
GGGACTCCCCACCCTCCTGCCACAGTTTCTAAATGTCGGGGAGTTTACATAACCTCAGAAGAGCAGACAAAGAATGGTGTGGCAACCGTGTGTCTGTGCTGTTCTCTGGATCTTCGCTCACTTTCCCTGCCGCGTGGTCAGGGTGGGAGTTGCTGGGCAAGTTGTGATTGTGCCCAAACAATCACAACAGATCTTGTCTGGTTTTGTTTTGATCCTTTCTGATATTCAGGCTACTAAATCTGGCTAAGTCTGCTATTTGTGATGTCCCTGCTGGGTCTGAGCGTCTCATCTGCTTTGCAGACTTTTGGACTTTCAATTCCCTCAGCATGTCTGCTTGCTCCAGCCAACATAGGAAAAAAAATTCCTGGTTCTCCTTCAGAGCACATGGAAGCCACGGGGAGATGGCCACAGACAGAAGTCTGTCTGCATAGACATCTGTGTCTTTAAATGACACCATGTTCCTGTGCAGTCAGTAGGCATGGAGCAGAGGTAAAGGGCTTAGCAGACATTACCCTTCTGCTGTAGAGTGTGCAGGGCTCCTGACAGCGTGCTGTCTCCCCATCCAGCCTATGGAAAGAGGGACTGGCTGGTTACTTCTTAGGGATCCAAGTATCCAACTCAGTTCCAATCCTTCTAACCGTCTTCCAACCCATGACTCTTCCAATGGGAAAAGACCTTGACTTCCTCACCCAGGAGGTGCTAATGCCCTGAGTTTGCTCTCCCTACTTACTGACGACAGTGAGAGCTCAGATTCAGGCTACATGCTTTGCTCTTAATATTTGCCAGACTTGGAGCATTAGACTCCTCTTTCTTTTCCAACAAAAATCTCAGGACTGCTATTGAGCTGCAGATAGCGTGCAAGATGAAACAGAGTTCTTTACTCTCATACTCCTGCCCTAGCAGCCGGGATGGGATGCTGTATGGTTGAAAGAGAATAGTCCCAAAAAAAAAATTAAAAAGGGGGGGGGCGCAAAGTAATATTTTTCAAAACAAATTGTCTTTCTTGTGCCAATTGTTAGTCTGTTTAAAGGCTGAGTCTTCGTTCTGAAGATTGAAGTAAAAAAAAAATCATTTTTTACATTTTGCTTTTCCTCTCTAGTTAAGCTCTTACAGGTGAAGACATTTGTCGGTATAAGGAAGGCTTCACTCTGTCTTCTGCAGGTCTTGAAGAATTAGGAAAAGCCCAAGGTAGAGAAGAAACACATCACTACTGCTTTGTGTGAGGGCAAGGCTGATGGCAGAGACAATGACAGCAGAATCTTGTTCTACTGCTGGTCCCCAGGGAAGACGGGGCTTCCTGTCCCATCAAGGGAGGGACAGCAACTCGGTCAGTGAGTTCCAGCAGGGGTCAGCAATGGATTAGACTGGAATGCACACAAGAGCCCAGAGGTGGTGCAAGAGCCTTTCCTTCTGGCCTGCCACATAGTCTTGGCTTTGATCTTTTCAAACGACGTTTCCTTGGGCATGCAATGGAGTTGCTGTGTATCAAACATTTACAATGTGTGAGGAAGGCCCTGCTAGAGAAACAGAAAGGAAGGGCTTTCCTATTTTGGTCAAAAGGGTAAAATAAACAAGAAATAAACTATACAGTATGTCAGGCAATAGACAATGTGGGATTAAGAAAAAGCAGAGCTGCTAAATAGGCACAAAGGTGCTGGTTGGGAGTAATGGTTATGTTGAAGGCTTGTGTGCATAAGATATGAATGAAGATTTGAAGGAGTTCAAGCCAGCCAGCAGACACCAGGACAAAAAGCATCCCAGGAAGAGAGCACAGCTAAGTGCCAAGGCCAAGACAGTCAGCATGGCTGCACTTCCTCAAAGGCAGAAAGAATGGAGGATGCTAGACAGATGGACCTTGTAAGCTACTGCAATGACTTTGTTTTCTTCTCAGAATAAAACAGAAATTCCTAGAGGATGTTAAATAAGAGTAAAACCCACTGTATGTTTCAAGAGGACTTTTGACAATTCTGTCAAGCAGTGAGGTCTATTAGGGAGTGATTTCATTAATCTGGATAGGAAATTATGTTGCCCTAAATGAAACCAATGGCAGGAGGTCTGATGAGAAGAAGTCAAATGTGGGTCGTTTTTAAAGAAGAAGCCTGTAGACTTCCCCTAAATGGTTTACTATTGGGGTGGAAAGAAAGAGGAAAGCCCAGGTGACTCAGAGATCTTTGGCCAAAGCATCTGTACAGTTGCCATCAGCTGAGATAGGAAAGCTAGAAATGAGGCAGATTTGTTGGGAAGAAAAAGCATTCCTTCTTGGACATGTTTGATTTGAGTTGAGCATTGAACATTTCAGTAGAAAATTTGAATAGGCAGGAAAAGAAATAAGTCTAGAGTTTTGGAAAAGTCTGGTCCAAATTATTAAAAAAAACAAAAACAAAAACAAAAAACCAGCAATATATAGATGCTATTTAAAGCTGTAAGCTGAATCCCATGAACAAGAGGGAATGAAGGGGAAAAGGTTAAAGCTCATCCTGACAGCATCCATTCATGAGGAAGTGAGAAAGGCTAGGATTCAGCAGAAGAGACAGAGTGAGGCAGGAAGAAAGCCAAGAGTGAAACAGCCCGAGAGCCTCACAAAGAAAGCCTGTAAATTGGGAGTGGTCCACAGCAGGAGATGTGGTTGCTAAGCCAACCAGGCGGAGGGCTGGCGAGCTGACAGTCTGGCCAAAAGTCAGTTACTGGAGAGACAAGAGACAGGTGATGTGACTTCTGGGTTAAGATGGGAAAGAAATTAACCTGTTGATGAAAATAATCCAGGAGGAGTAAACGGTTGTTAGAGGAGGACGGAGAGGGAGAAGAGCATCTGGGACACTCTGCAGAGCAGGGCAGTGAGATCTAACGCACGCAGGTGGACGGGCTTCTGTGGGCTGCTGGGCTGCTCCATCTTAGAGTGCGTGGGAAGGCCAGCTGTGTGTTAAAAAAAACGCTAAGTGAATAGATGTGATCGTGGGAGTACTGGAAGTGTCTAATGATTGCTCAAAATTTCTCAGGAAGGTCCGTAAAAGAAAGGTTGTCCACCACGCTTGAGCTATGAGGGTTCATTTGAACTGCGTGACAAAAATCTTTGGAGAAACTGAAAGAGAAATTACGTAGGGTGTGTGATTGCCTGGCACCATTAAGAAGCCACTTGAGGCTTGTGGTCATGAATTTAAAATGAGAGCTCTCTCTGTGTGAGGCCGTATTCATGCAGACATGAATTTACGCGTTTAACTGCATGGGTTTAGGCACAGATTGGGCAAAGAAGACGGACTAGCCATTTTATTTCAGCTCAAATCAGTGAGAGCAAACAAGAGAATCGGGGGTGAGGGGGGTCTCTGCGGTGACAGCCTAGGATGTGAGCACAATGCAGATGGGCTGAGAGAAGGACGGTGGGAAATAAATTCTCGCACAAATGAAATAATAGACCAGGTGGTCAAGGTCATCACTGCCACAGAGCGAGTTTGAGGCTCTATCTCATAACACCCCCGCACCCCAAAGAGAAGAGAAGAAAAAGGGCAATAATGACAAGAGTGATAGCAAGTGAGCCTGGGGATTAAATTATTAAGAAATATTGACAAATGACCCACTGATAGTTTTTGAAGTAAATCGCTAATTGAATCTTGTGACTGAAACATACAATTTATGACTTAATGTAACTCTCACACTCAATGAAAGATAATATTGCTACAGAGTAATATGTGCTGGGAGGGTCTGACCCTAACGAGATTTCCCTGGGGATTCCTGCCAATATTTTCCATTACTCAAGCGCTTCTTCCTAGAGAGCGAGAACAATACTCTGACAGTGTGATTACTGCTTTTAGGCCAGTCATGGCAGGGGGCAAGAGCTCCTCAGCTGGTTAAAAAAATAAGCAGCTGAGTTTCCCCGAGGCCCGGCCTGGCCTCTCACTTGCTATGAAGCTGAAGAGAACCTCGGACTCCTGAGCATGCTCCTCCACCTTCAGGTGCTGGCACTGAACCCAGGGCGGTAGGAGAGCACTCTCTCTAGCGATCCACATTCCCAGCCCTAGACTCTCAGTTCTGCTTTCCCTTCCAACAGCATAAAATGGTTCCTGTATCACATTATTATTATTTCTGTAATTATTACTATTTACTTACTTACTTACTTGTTTACTTACTTATTTGCAGAAAGTCACATCCAGGGGATGGGTAGAGAGATGGCTCTGCAGTTAAAGTGCTTGCCATGCGAGTAGCAAGTGTGAAGACCAGAGCTGGAATTCCCAGCACTCACGTAAACGCTGGGTAGGCAGTCTGCTCTAATTCATCACTGGGGAGGCAGAGGACTTCCCTAGCAAGCTGGCTAGCTGAACTAGCCTTTTGGCTGAGCTGTGGGTGCAGCTGAGAACCCCTGTTTTGACAAGCAAGGTGGAGAATGATAAAGTAAGACTCCCAGACTCATCCCTAGGCCTCTACACACATTTGTGCATACATATGGTACCCCGCATACAACACACACACACATACACACACACACACACACACGTAAAAGAGAAGACATAGAACATGGCAAATTTTAAAAAAAGAAAACATTTTACTCTTTTTTGGAGCAGTGAGTTCACTTCTAACAAGACAAGCCATTCCATTCACCCAACTATTTGCTTGTTGTTATTGTTTAAGGGACTTTCAGATTTTCTCCCTACTAAGGCCTGCTCTGCATCATAGCAGCCTTAATGACTCACACACTAACTTAAATGCATAATGGGATATTCATGTTTCCTAGTAGACTTCCAGACTTGGCAACAAAAGGAACAGCATCGAATAATGAGCTGTGGGCTGATTAGTTCTGACTTAAACAATGTGCTATTCTGTAACTTTCTCCTTAGATTGCTCGTATCTCATGTGTCCCGACCCGCAGGACTGTCAGCGTGGATCCTGGAGGGGGGTGTGGGAAAGGGATGGAACAGGAGACACGAAGAATGGAGACAAGACAGAATTCTGATCAAGTCTCCGTTTATTGTTCTTTAGGTTACAGCTTATAAAGAGCAAAAATGGGCAACTCAGGGGGAGGAACTATTTTCAGTGAAAGTCGCTAAGCAGGACATTCTCAAGGAAATTCTAAAAGCCGGAGGACAGTTCTCAGGTAAGCGGGAGGCGAGTTCTCATGCCGATACCTGCCAAATCTAGATGGTTGAACAAACCTCTACAAAGCTCAAAGCAGCAGCTGCGGTCCAGGGACGGAAACTCACTGTACCACGCAGGGCTCAATGTGCATCACAGAGTCCAAGCAGGCAAGAGTCGAGCAGCCATTCTATGGCTCCACCCACATGATTCATCTTCCTTTTTTTAAAACATTTATTTATTTATTGTGTATACAATGTTCTGCTGCATGGACACCTGCACGCCAGAAGGTGTCAGATCTCACTATAGATGGTTGGGAGCCACCATGGGTGCTGGGAATTGAACTCAGGACCTCTGGAGGAGCAGCTGGCGCTCCTAACCTCTGAGCCATCTCTCCAGCCAAGCAGACGTGCTTTAATCTCCTCTATAACTGCAGCAACTGGTACAGAGGCCCCTCGACCTCATTTTGGTGGCATCAGTGTCCTTGTGACAAGGGTCTCTGGCCAAGTAGAGGACTCCCATCAGTGTGTTCATGGCAGTCTGTCCTGGGGCACTTCCTAGGACACACAGATAGGCTCTCTCCCCAGATGTTAAGACAGATAAAGCAAAACCACTTTTCCCAGAAAGCAATTAGCTTAACTGAACGTCGGGCCACTGGCAAGGACACGGTGATATTCCCCAGGGCTATTTCTAAGGTACTGCCAAAGGTCCTACAGTAGGTTAGGCAGGTCTGGGATTACAAGGTCTCAGCGTCCACTCTTCATATTGTGCTGGAGGCACAGTCATGTTATCTGGTAGGAGTGAGGTCAGCCCTTCTAGTCTTGCTCACAACAGTTCTTCCATCATTAAGAATTTGCTCAACCATGTTCACAGCAGCTTTATTCATAATAGCCAGAAGCTGGAAACAACCCAGATGCCCCTCAACTGAGGAATGGATAGAAATTGTGGTACATTTACACAATGGAATACTATTCAGCAATTAAAAACAAGGAAATCATGAAATTTGCAGGCAAATGGTGGGAACTAGAAAAGATCGTCCTGAGTGAGGTATCCCAGGAGTAGAAAGACACATAGGGTATACATTCACTTATAAGTGGATATTAGCCATATAATATAAATAAACATACTAAAATCTATAGCCCTAAAGAAGATAAACAACAAGGAAGACCCTAGGGAAGATGCTCAATCCTCATTCAGAAGGGCAAACAGGATAGACATCAGAAGTGGGAGAAGACAGGGAACAGGACAGGAGCCTACCACAGAGGACCTATGAAAGACTCTACCCATTAGGGTATCAAAGCAGATGCTGAGACTCAAAGCCAAACTTTGGGCAGAGTGCAGGGAATCTTATGAAAGAAGGGGGAGACAGACCTGGAGGGGACAGGAGCACCACAGGGAGCCTAACAGAACCAAAAAACCTGGGCCCAGAGGGTATTGCAGAAACTGATACTCCAACCAAGGACCATGCATGGAGAAGACCTAGAACCCCTACTCAGATGTAGCCCAGAGACAGCTCAGTCTCCAAGTGGGTTCCCTAATAAGAGGAGCAGAAGCTGTCTCTGACATGGACTCAGAGGCTGGTTCTTTGCCCACCTTCCCCTCTGGAGAAGGCAGCCTTGCCAGGCCAGAGAGGAAGAAGATGCAGCCAGTCCTGATGAGACCTGACAGAGTAAGGTCAGATGGTAGAGGAGGAGGAGGATCTCACCTATCAGTGGACTAGCAGAGGGGCATGAGAGGAGAAGAGGGAGGGAGAGGGACCAGGAGGAGATGAGAGAGGGGGCTACTGCAGGATACAAAGTGAATAAATTGTAATAAGTAAATCAATTTAAAAATTAAAAAAAAAAAAAAGAATTCTCCCCTCAGCTTCATTTGGTGCAAGTCTCTGTAATTCTGGGAGCACCCTTAGGGGCCTGTGCTCTATGGGCATAAAAAGGGGGCAGGCTTGAGTTCAAAGTCTGGTGCCAGGATGGCCGGGAAAGACGCTGAAGGGCTTTCATCAGCAATCTATGTTCTGTTCGTCATGGAAATGTAGGTTGAGGGCAGGAGTTTCCCTCTTCTCCCTGACTTCCATGCAGTGTCACGCTGGGTCACATGCCTGGGTCACACATTTTACCTGGAGTGGGGCCTATGAGGAGAGAAGAACCCGGTGTCTTGGTTGTTTTCTGACTTCCCAATGGTCCGCAGCCTGAACCCCAGGCAAGTGTGAATTGGGTAGAACTGAGGGTAGAAGCCGGTCTTATTAGCTCCCAGTTGGAAAGTGAGTCTGTTATTCCTGCGTGTCGTGTCAGTATTCCACACTTGGGATCACACCTATTCATTCACCTTTCTTAAAGGGGACAATGAAGTACCCTTCAGGTTCCACCAGCATCTGAGATATATCCCTTGAAAGTATTTTGATTTAAGATTTGATCCTCAGAAAAAGACAAGCTTCGAGTCCCCAGTGGAAAAAGGTACATACGCTGAAATCTCACTCAACACCCTGCTCCACAGATAGCTGCTCCGCAATGTGTGTTGCCACCTTCTTCCCAATAGCAAGACACAGGGACAGCCCACATGTCCTCCAACAGGTGAATGAATAACAAAGCGTGGAGCCTGTCTATGCACAATGGAGCACTATTCAACCAGAAAGAAAAACGAAATCATGACATTTTCAGGTAGATGGATGGATGGATCAGATTATACTGAGTCGGGTAGCGAGACCAAAACAGCACGTGTTGTCTCTCATCTTGCAGTTTCTATCTCCAAATCTTTAGGTGTGCATAAACGACACGGAGTATCCAAAGAAACCAGGCAAATATAAAGGGACCATGAGTTGGGGGCGGGGGTGTTGGGAGAGGGGAATAGCAGGATATTGGTGAGGTGACAGGAAAAGGAGCTTCAGCTGCAGAAGGGAGGTCAGTACAGAAGGGGGAAGAACAGATAAGACCAAGGTTGTTTGATAAAGTCTCAAGGGATCATTATTTTATATTTAAATAAAATTATACACCATAAGTGTCTGTGTGAATATGCATGTGTGTGTGTGTGTGTGTGTAAGAGACAGGGTAAATGTATGTGAGTTTGTGTGAGGTGTGTGTGTGTGTGTGTGTGTGTGTGTGTGTGTGAAGGAAGTTATGCTACCTGAGCTGGCAGTGCTCCCTACAAGAACCACAGACTAACAAAGTCCCTAGCACCTGGCATGAGAAGCCTTTCCAGCGGTCTCTCAGGGTAGCCTGACTCTCAGAACAGCATGGGCTGTTGCTCTTGCCCTCAGGTGGTTCTCAGAGGCTGGAGGTGCATCCCTGTTGGTGGAGGCCCTGCACACTTCAGACACAGGACTTAGATTATTCAGGGTGGGTCTAACCTGAAAGAGTCCTTTCCAGGAGCTAGCTCCCATGGCACCAGAAAATACTGCATAAGCTGCCAAGGAAGTGCTCTGGAGGATGACCCGAGTAAAGGCTGTTGGGAACAGTGGCGTGGAGAGCCTATGAGGGTCTTGGTAGGAGACATGATGCATTGAGATTGGTCAATAGACTTCAAAGCACTGTCTTCAAGTATGTGGACAGAGACCAGGGGAGTCAGTAAGCTGCAGTGCTGTTTCCATAGGTGAGTCTGAAGGGAAGAATGGAGTGAAGAAGGCCATGCAGGACACACGTGTCTTTCCAGTAGAGTCTCGGCCGACCTACAGCAACCTGCAGAAGCAGGGCTGCGAAGAAACTTTACAAAGAACACCTTCCCGTGCAGTTTTTGGCCAGACAACAAGAGAAGGCCAGGCTTAGGAAGAGGAGGAGTAGGGAACAGATGTGGAGGGCGTCCAAAGAGAGCCAGGAGGAGAGGGGGTAGATGGTAAGGGTCTCAGAACAGAGCTGGAACAATACCACCAGCTTTCAAGTGTGGACGGACCCCTAGCGGCTTCTTATAGACTACTGCCGTTCTTCTGAACAGAACAGCTACTCGCCCAAGACATGCTAGCAGACCAGCTATGCATTAACAGCTGTGGTGTCTAAGCTGCAGCTCTCAGGGAGATCTAGAGCAGGCAGGTGTCAGCATTTTCCCAATAAGATCAATCCTTTCGCCTTTCAAAAATGTAGAGTTTCAACCACATCTTCAGAGTTTCTTTTGTCCTTATCACAAAGCAGAAGTCGTATGTCTGCATCATGGGACATTTAGACGTACAAATGAACAAAAAAGAGAATGTAAAACTGTCCAGTAATCCCAGAGTGCAGTGATAGCCACCACCAATACGATGTGTCTTCACTTTAACAGACACTTGTATACTTTTCAGCTTTTAATTTTGGCAAAGAAATTACAGTGACAGGGCACACAGGCCACATATTCCTCTCATTATGATCCCAGATGTTAAGCACATAACATTATTTACCCACTGTGCATGTGTGCATATGTGTATGCCCATAGAGGTGACTTGAATGTAATTCATATGTTCCCACACCTATATTTTTCCTGAATCATTTCAGAGTCATCAACTCACAATCTTCAGAGGTACGCAGTGCCAAAAACCTTACACGTTTTTTTTGTTTGTTTTGTTTTGTTTTTTGAGACAGAGTCTTTCTATTATGTAGCTCTAGCTGTCCTCTGTGTCGGCCAGGATAGCCCCAAACTCCTAGAGATCTGCCTGCCTCTACCTCCTAAATACGAGGGTTAAAGGCATGCACCACGATGCCCAGCTAACGTGCCAATACTCCTAAAATAACCACGGTTAAACTTGTAATGAACAGTTCTCAAAACTATAAATACAATAATCAAGTGCTACCCCATCAGATCAGAACAGAAGCAAACACCCACCAACATTTGTGAAAAGCCCAGAGTATTATGGTAATTCAGAGGCAGGCTGGGGAATGCCCTCTTTGGCAGACTTTCAGCCTCCCTTCTATTCATGGAGATGAGACAGCAAACTGGGACAGCATGAGAGCTATTAGGCAGCTAATAAAGGCTCAAAGAGGGACCTCAGAAAGCCACCAGTGAGGGGACAGCTGGAGATACTGAACCAGACTGTGGGCTGCAGAATGACGGTCATTTCAAAGACACGGTTGCCTGTGTCCTGTCTGAATGTAAAGGCAGGAGACAGTTCCACATGTCAGATCACAAATGCTCAGTATAGAAGACTGAAGAAACAGGCTTGAAGTTAATCACTGTGGCATAAACAATGTCACCCAATGAGGACCCACGGGGGAAGGAACGGACGTGGAGGCCTTTTGTTACCTGTCAGGTGCTGACTTAGTAGTAGGCTAAATAATTTTGTAGGCATGGTGCATGGTCATAAGTCTCAGTATAAAACAGAGCCAAATGCTAAAGCACCTTCCTGGACCATTACCGGAGGGTGGGCCTGCTCCCCAGAGGCTGCCCTAAGAGGAGCCTCGTTCTTGACAGGAAAGTCCATTGTTTTCCTTATAGAGGCTTGCAGGTGTCAGTTAACTGCCACTATTTCTTGATCTAAAGAGAAAAACTGATTTTGAACACACTTGTTCCTGACAGATTTTTAAAAAGACATGTACCAATGTCCTTGTGAGGGGAGCTGGCAGCCGGCACTGGACATGTCTGATTTTGTCGTCAAAGACACATTGAGGGATCTGCCCTGGGCTTTGAGATGAGGAAGAAAAGGCTATCTTCGTTGTATTTCTACTGCTGTGACGAAAACAAGCAACCAAACGCAGCTTCGGGGAGAAAGTGGTTTATTTCAGCCTTCAACTCCAGGTTAGACTCCACCCCTGCAGAGAAGTCAGGGTAGCGATTTCAGCCAGTCCCGTCCTGTCCACAGCCAAGGGCAGAGAGGAATGACTGTGTGTTGTCCGCGCTCACCCGACTGCTCTGGCTCAGCGCCAGTCTTACATAGCTCCGCCCACAGTGGGCGGGGTCTCCCCACAGGTCAACCCTGGCAGGCAATCCCTCCGTGAGGCTCTCTCCCCAGATTCAAGGTTGTGTCAACTTGACAAGAAGAGCTGACCATCGCAGATAGCATGACGCGCTAACAAAGAAGAAAGAACTCCGGGGTGGCTCCCGCTTCTAGCTCCTAGTTTCTGGATGGAATGGCGTCTGGTTCTTCTGAATAGCTTTGGCCTCAGGAATCAGCTACGGAGAGTCACTGCTGTTTGGAGGGACAGTCTTACTGAAACTGCCACAGTGGAGGCCAAGCTGCACACTCGTAAGAGAAATAGAATATGAAGTCCCTCACTGGGTGGTCAGAGGGAGAGAGTGGCCTGAGAGTGGACTAGGGGAGGGACATATGGGGGAAGAGGGAGGACGGGACCGGGAGGAGATGAGGGAGGGGCCTACAGCTGGGATACAAAGTGAATAAGTTGTAATTAATGAGAATAATACAGAAAAAAACATTTAAAAGGGTATGTGTGGGGCAGAGGGGTGATAGCCAGACCCTGCTCTAAGTCAGCGGGAGCTAGGCGAGGCTCAGGAGAGGCTTTAAAATGAAGTTACAGGGCTCATCCAATGACCTGCCTGCCTTGAAGGCAGGAGACCTGAGTCTGATCCACAGAACTCGTGAAACGCCAGGCATGGTGGTGTTTGCTTCTAATCCCAGTACCACAGGGTAGAGACAGGCAGATCCCTATGGCCACAGGCTGGCCGGCCTAGCCTACTGGGCGAGCCAGAGAGAGGCCGTATCTCAAATACCAGGGTGGGCAGCTCCGGAGGGACAGTTCCTCAGACTGTCCTCGGCTTCTGTGCACATACACAAATAACAACGTGAATATACACACACTCGGGTGCGAACATCAAAGAGCTGCAGGGACTGAGCATCACTTTCCTCAGGTGAAAGTCACCGAAATGTAATGAGCCGAGTGAAAGGGCACAGTGTAAGAGAACAGACGCGGCTCGGAAGTTTTTGTTTTGTGACCACCCGTGGGAGCTCTCTCTAAGACAATCACTTTAGACCTGCAGACATTACGCTTCTTTTCCTAAGAGCTCCAGATTGCGTCCTCCTCCATCTTGTCCTCTTAGCACGTGAACCACAAGGATCAAATGCATCCCCGCCGACCGCAGGGGATTCTCTTTATCTACTTTATTCACTTTATATCCTTGTGGCCCCTTTCCTCCTCCCCTCCAGTCCCGCCCTCTCTCCCTCCCCCTCCCCTTTCCCATCTACCCCCAGCTCATCAAGTTGCCTCAGGAACTGAACGTGTCCTCCTCCCACGGCCTGTCAAGGCGGTCCTGCCAGGGGAAACTGATCTAAAAGCTGGCAAGTGAGTCCAATGCAGTCCCCACTTCTCTTACTAGAGGACCCACTTGAAGCCTAAGCTGCCCATCTGCTACATCTTTGTAGGGGCCCTAGGTCCAGCTCATGCATGGTTCTTGCTTGATGCTTCAGTCTCAGCAAACCCTTCTGGACCTTAGTTAATTGGCTCTGTTGTTTTTCTTGTGGAGCTCCTGTCACTTCTGGGTCCTTTTCTCTCTCATCCCACTATTCCCCAAGACTCCCTATGCATTGCCCAATGTTTGGCTGTGAGTCTCAGCATCTGTTTTGAGGCGCTTCTGGGTAGAGCCTCTCAGAGGACAACTCTATCAGGCTCCTGTCTGCAAGTTTAGCAGAGTATCGTTCATAGTGTCAGGGGTGGGCTCTCTCCTAGAGGGTGGGTCTTTGGTTGGGCCAGGCATCGGTTGGTCATTCCCTCAATCTCTGCTCTATCTGCTCTATCTTTATCCCTGCGCATCTCATAGGCAGGGCAAATTTTGGGTCAAAGTTTTTGTGAGTGGGTTGGTGTTCCCCACCCTTTACCTCAAGACCCACAAGGATACTTGCTCAGCTATGTTCATAGCAGCTTTATTGATAATAGCCAGAATCTGGAAACAACCCAGATGTCCCTCAACTGAAGAATGGATAAAGAAAGTGTGGCACATTTACACAATGGAATACTACTCAGCTATTAAAAACGAGGAAATCATGACATTTGCAGGCAAATGGTGGGAACTAGAAAAGATCATCCTGAGTGAGGTATCCCAGAAAGACACACATGTACCATGTACTCACTGATAGGTGGATTTTAGCCAGATGCTACAAGATAAGCATGCTGCGAGGCACAGACCCAAAGAAGAGAAATGAAAGGAGGACCCAAGTGAGGGTACATAAATCTCACTCAGAAGGGGAGGTACAATAATAGATGGAGGGAACAAGGCGGGAGAGGGGGCACAGAGAGGGTGGAGACCAGACCTGAGGAGAGCAAGGGCAGGAGGACAGAGGGAGGAGAAGCTGAGGGTGCGGACATCTCTGTGACAAGCTCCTGGGAGGAGATGAGGGGAACTGAAGCAGGGACTCCTGGTAGCAGACTGACTGAAGAGGAACCCTCTAAACAGAGCCAGCTGCGGCAGGGGTGTGTGGGACGCCCCGCCTCGTCAGGAGGCGGTCCTAGCTTCCAGGTTAACGGGACCCCTCCCTGCCACCTCCCCCAATGAGAGCGTGCCTTCTTTTTGTGGTTGTTCATATTATAATCCCAGCACTCAGAAACAGGGTTAGCCTGGGCTACAGTGTGGAAGGGGGGGGAGGGGAGAGTGAAGGGTGGCGGATAAAGGGAACTTTGAATAAGCAAAGCCCAAAGTGAAAGCCGGCATGGCATTTCCCCTGATGGTGGCTTTGGAAAAACAGAATCATCTTTCAGTTCCGGGTCACACCTCACAACTTGCTCAGCATCACCCTTGAACTGTTTTCTGTCAGCAGATGTTCAAGGCCAGCCTGAGACCTTGCCTCAAAAACAAACAGTAATCCATGAAGACTGAAGGGATTCAGTATAACTTATTTGCCACGATTCACTGCCTGTGGGGGGAGAAATAGTAGAGATAATTAGTGTAGTTGACTCTTTTAAGACTTTTTTTCTATAAATAGAAGAGAAATGGGTTAATAGCAAAAATGAGGAAGTAGAATCAAGTTTTTTTGTTTGTTTTGTTTGTTTTGTTTTTTAGAGAGAGAAACGAGTCAAACGCTAGAGTGGAAAAGTAGAGTCAAGAGATTTTTGAAGTCAAGAAACTCTCCTTTTTACTCTCATTGTCACCAGCCCTCTGATCTTACTCCTTTCAAGTCCCTGACTGTGACAAACATTAGTCCCACCTATAACCAGTGTGAACCCTGCCTTAGGCATCTGTAAGTAAATAAATTGTTCATGATTATATGATGTCAGAGACAGGAGAGCGTGGGTTGTTCTGCTTGAGTCCTGCCAACTGGCAATTTTGCTCCTCCATTTTCCTCTTGCTGGCCTTGAGAGCAGCCACAGCGTTGTGCTCCTGCCTGGCTCTGTTGTGAAGGGTCGACTATAAACAAGGCCATGTTTTTTCCTTCTCTTTCAACTGGTCATGGAATATCGCTCATGAGAAGAAGCAGATGAAGTCCTGGGGCGGGACTGCTGGTATGGGTAAATTTGTGGAGCACTAGGAAGGGATTTTTGTTTTATGTGGACATTGGCAACTAGAAAGTTGCGTATCAGCAAATAGGAAAAGACATTACTATTTTAAGAGGATGTTCAAGTGGTCAAGAAAAACAAGAGTTGTTTCAACTCTATCTTTGTGGTTGTTCTTAATGTCTTAGCCAACTTTCTAAAGAAAGAAAAAATTATATTAATAACTGAAGGAAAAAGATGATTTTCCTCCTAAGTACATATGACATAGGATCACTGAAAAACAGCAAAAAAAAAAAAAAAGAACTGTTGAGAAGTAGTTTAAACTAATAATATATATCTAAAAATGTCACAAAAATAAGACACTATTCCTACAATCAGTAACAAACTATAAACTAGCTAGATGTAAATTTAAACCCAAACACATAAAATTTACATTAAAAACCCCATAAAACTCCAAAAAGGGAAAAACACTTCTTAAATAAGGTTGTCCAAATTACCTGAATTTTATATATTTTTTTTAAAAAGTGTTTGTTTATGCACATATAACACTGCTTTGTCTGCATGTAAGTCTAAACACCAGAAGAGAGCATTGGGCCTCAGTATAGATGAGACTGCTGTCAGTCGCCATGTGGGTGCTGGGAATTGAACTCAGGACCTCTGGAAGAGCTCTTAACTGCTGAGCCATTTCTCTACCACAAGCATTTTATATTCTTAAATGATAAATGTGACAGCTATAATTTAGTTATAAAGAAAAAATAACAATATAATGAAAATCTAAATAGAAAAAAAATCTGCTTTTAAATAGTACAGCTTGTCAGGAGAAGTGGCACACACCTCTAATCCCAGCACTTGGGAGGCAGAGGCAGGAGGATCTCATGAGTTCAAGGCCAGCCTGGTCCACAGAGTGAGTTCCATGATGGACAAGGCTCTGTAGGGAAACCCAGTGTCAAAAACACAAGCAATCAAAAAATAAAAACTTCATAACAACGTTTCTCTCAATCTGTAATTTTAACATGACCAGATTAAAAATTAATTCTAGCTGGATTTTGAAGATGAAAACTGATTCTTAATATTCGATGAAAGTCAACTTTAAAAACATCTAGAACAGGGCACGGTGGTGCACGTCTGTAATCCCAGCACTCTGGGGAGCCAGAGGTAGGCAGATCTCTGTGAGTCCAATCTGCAAACCTGGTCTACAGAGCAAGTTCCAGGACAATCAGGGCTGGAGCATCCCTGCCTCAAAAACAAAAACAAACAAAGCCAGACAAACACAACAAAAACCCATTAAACTTAAAAAGATAACTAACAGCAAAGTGGAATTTGGTATAGGGGACATTAGCAGGTTTGGGCTCAAGACCAGTGGAATAGAATTTAGCCACAGGTTATTCATAGTAAGGGAGGTTCCACAACTACAGTGGATACGAATTTTTTTCCAGTAGACACTGGAGAAAGTGGTGTGTTCTGTAGAACAGAGTGGGTCCTTAGCTAATACTGCATCAGGGCTTTGTGGAGAACTGGGAGCTAGAAATCCTTGCCTGGCATCAAATACAACGTGGGAGTGAGGGGAGGTGGTTCTAGGTGAGCTAGAGATACAGACTGGGAAGGAAAAGCTGTCAATCGAAGAAAAGAGAGCGCTTGTTCAAGAACAAGATATCTCTCTCCCTCTTTTAGATTTAGTTAGTTTAGTTAGTGTAACAGAGTTTCACTTGCATGTATGTATATACACCATATATGTGCCTGGGAATGAAACCCAGATTC
Source organism: Rhombomys opimus (assembly GCA_010120015.1). Lineage (NCBI taxonomy): Eukaryota > Metazoa > Chordata > Mammalia > Rodentia > Muridae > Rhombomys > Rhombomys opimus. The sequence goes on along the minus strand of REGO01000325.1, from coordinate 1,629,761 downwards.
TCTGCAAGAGCATCAAGCATCTAAACTGCTGAGCACCTCGCTTCCCAGAACAGGCTTTTACATAAAACTTAGAAAATATGAACTGTAAACACTGATGTGTCTGGCTGCATCAAAGTTGAAGCTATTCAACACAATATGTGCTCAAACTCATCGGGTTTGTTGGTTTTGTTTGGTTTTGTTTTGTTTTATAGCAGATAGAAAGTTTTGCAAGGAAGCAGACTTTACATTGTAGAGGAATTGGAACCACCATCTATTGCTGAAGGTGTTGTAACCTGCTTAAACTCTGTAGCCCCTCCGTTGAGATCTGCTTTATTTCCTAGCGTAACTATGACTCCTCTGTTAACACCCGCTGTAGCCTTTAGCATATCAGAAGCCATTTTGCTTCCATGTCTCCATTTTGATTATGTCTCTACGGTTTTATTTCTCAAACTTTGTATACTTTGTTACCTGGACACTCTATGAAGTTCCCCAACTGCAGAACCAATCAAATTAAAGGTCAGTTAGAAACGCTTTCCTACACCAGGATACTTGGTTGAGTTTTTGTTACCTGGTGGTTACCTAGTTGCAGTTTGTTTCCTGGTTACAGTTTTGGGTGGTTTTTTTTTTTTTTTTTTTTTTTAATAAAAAATCTGCTTTAGCCACCCTCATAGTCTGGCTCCCAGAGTCCAGTTTCTGTTTAGTGTTCAACAAACCTCTGTTGAGTTGAGTCTGGTGTCTAAATGGTCACTGAGTGGCTATTCCTGAACCCGTAAGAGTAGGAATATACAAGGGGTCAGCTACAGTGATAGACAATTTACTGGTATATTAAAAAGTTAAACAAAATCACCATGTGAACCAGTAGTGCTATTTATACCAGTGAAAAAGGAGAAACAGGGCTGGAAAGATGGCTCAGAGGTTAAGAGCACTGACTGTTCTTCCAGGGGTCATGAGTTCAAGTCCCAGCACCCACGTGGTGGTTCACAGCTATCTATAATGAGATCTGGTGCCCTCTTCTGGCGTGTAGGCACACATGCAGGCAGAACACTGCATACATAATAAATAAGTCTAAAACAAACAAAAACAGAAAAACGGCTCAAATGTTTCAAAAGAATGGTTTGTGGTATTTCCACACAGGGATATTATTCAGCTATTTCAGAAAAGATGAAGTACTGATAAATGGTCATAGTAGCCATGTTCAGAATATGGACTTCTAAGATCCATGTCAAGTGGAAGGAGGCAGGCACAAAGGTACAAAGACAAATACTAAATGATGTAATAATAGGAACTAACGGAAGCTGGGCATGGTGCTGCGCTATGGGGACCCATGCGCTCGTGTGATGGGAATAGGAGGATCAGAAGTTAATCCTGGTACACACTGTAAATTCTCTCTCTCTCTCTCTCCCTCTCTCTCTCTCTCCCTCTCTCTCTCTCTCTCCCTCTCTCTCTCGTGTATGTGTGTGACAAAGTGAGATCCTTTTTTAAAAAAGGCAGAAGGCTGAAAGTAAAGTAGAGATGTGGATTCATTTTCACCTAATAACGTACTAAGAGAAGTACCTCGGGTAATTTCAGTCATCTGTTCAGTCTGTTGGTGCAACGCCCCCCGTGTGCTCTGTGCTGCTCCGAATCGTGCCAGTAGCCAGTCCACCTAGGAGAAGCCCAGCTTGTATCCTCTAATTCACGAAGACAGAACAGCTTGTGCTTCTTGTATTTTATCAAAGCCTCGAGGAAACGTCTTGCCTTCTAACATGCATGGACCAGGGGTGTTTTCTATTCAACAGGGAGAGGATCAATTGTCCGGTCAGCATGGTGGAAACCGCAGTTTGAATTTCAAGCAAAGGGCATTAGCTATGCAAGCACCAGAACACCAAGCAGGCAGAAAGGGAGGGTGAAGGCTTCCGAGGTTCGTCTCTTTAGCGGCAGCTGTCACTCCAGACTGAGAGGAAGCTGTGCTGGGTAGTTTTCTGTCAACGTGACACGGGGCGAGAGTTATCTGAAAGGAGGGAAGGGAAGGAGAAAACACTTCTTCTTTGGACTACATTCAGTGTTTAACTAGTCTGTATTTGTAGTTTAAGTGTGTCCAGGTAAACTGCATGGCTGGATTTTCAAAATTGCCTCTATTTATTCATGGCGGTATGCATATGCCATTGTGCACACATGGAGGCCAAAGCGCAATTTTAAGAGTAGGTTCTCTCCTTCCACCACGGGAGTCCGGAGCTTAGCTAGGTCAGCGGGCTTGGAGGCAAGTCCCTTTACCTGCTGAGCATTTACTGGCTGGTGTCTGGATAATTTTAATTGAACCTGAAAATGTCTTCCTCATAGGTGAATTTAATCCATTTTCTTATTGTTTATTGACTTAAATTATGTTTACTTCTTTTTATTCAATTTACTACCTTTTTAACTTCCTTTATTTTCTTCCTCATTTCCTTATTTATATTGCATCACATTTTCTTTGGTCCCTTCTATTTAGTTGGAAATTGTAAATTTATTCTCAAACATTTCCCACTTAAGTCCACAGTCCTTTCCTGAAAACCAGATATTGTATATGAAAATGCCAAGCATGCTCTTATTTCCTATTATTTTAAACAACTCCTCTCCCCCAGCAAGTTCCTAAAACAAAGCAAAACCATCTCTGTATCATTCAGACTGTAGTACTAGAAAGAAGGCTTTAAAATGCATTCTGATCAGAAACAATGTAACTGTTAATAATTGGTTTGATGCAATAACTTGGCCTCTTTGCACCAGCCACATCTGCCACTCATTCCTTTGTCAATAGATGTGCTTTATAACTACATGTGACTTCCACATTCTTTTCCTTATAAATGGAATTTAAATAAAATTATCACTATTTGCACATCTTCAAGATGCATGTTTTTAAAGTTGTATTAAATTCAATAGCCATGAATACAAATTTTTCTTAGATGGAAAACTTTGTGTTGAAAGTTACATTTCAACGAAATTAGTATTTAAAATCAAAGAAATATAGGGGTGAGCATGATATTCTGAAGGAAATAATCATACATGTTTTAGTAATGATTTAAAATTTTCAACAAGCAAATTCTCAAGCTCATTTCAGAGGGAAACAGAGGAAGCCTGGGTCTGTTTGCCCATAATGCCCCAGACACATTCTGTTGTGTGGCTTTCTGGCCCCACGGGGAGGGGGTCTCGCGGATCTCCTTTCCTTAGGGTCCTCTCCCCGAACGTTACCGGGATGTGTTCTTTGAGGCATGTGTTAGCCATGCTTTCTCATATACAAAAGCCATCCTGAATCCACAAAAGGATGTTTCAGGTCTCTTTTGATCATTGTGGGAGTCTTGTCATCTGAGTTTTTTGGAACTGTTTTAAGTGGTTGTTCTCGTGAGCCAAGGAGACCCCACACCCCGATTGCTCTTATTAAGACTTTCTCCTCATTGTCATGGAGAGTGACTTTTTTTTACATTCATACTAACTTGAATTTCACTTTCCTTTTTTTCAATTTTTTATTGATTTATTATTTATTACAATTTATTCACTTTGTATCCCGGCTATAGCCCCCCTCCCTTGTCTCCTCCCAATCCTTCCTTTCTTCCCTCCCTCTTCAACCATGCCCCTTCCTCCGTCCACTGATAAGGGAGGTCCTCTTCCTCTTCCCTCTGACCCTAGCCTATCAGGTCTCATCAGGACTGGCTGCATTGCCCTCCTCTGTGGCCTGGTAAGGCTGCACCCCCCTCACGGGGAGGTGATCAAAGAGTCAGCCACTGAGTCCATGTCAGAGACAGTCTCTGTTCCCCTTACTAGAAGCCCACTTGGAGACTGAACTGCCATGGGCTACATCTGTGCAGGGGTTCTAGGTCTTCTCCATGCATGGTCCTGGTTTGATTCATCAGTCTCTTCAGGGACCCCTGGGCCCAGATTTTTTGGTTCTGTTACTCTCTTTGTGGAGCTCCTGTCCTCTCCAGATCTTTCTATCTCTCCCTTCTTCCATAAGATTCCCTGCACTCTGCCCAAAGTTTGTCTGTGAATCTCAGTATCTGCTTCGATCCCCTGCTGGGTGGAATCTTTCTGAGGCCAGAAGGTGACTTTCAATAGTTTCCTGAATCTGGACTTCCTCTCAGGGTATAATTCTAAATTAGTACCTCATATCATTTCTTGTCTATCAAAATTCCCTGGAATCCATTTTCATCACAAAAGTCCCACAGGCAGAAGGCAGAATAATGGAAAATACGTGATTGGAAAGGACTGCCTTTAATGTGTTCAAGGACTAGCAAGAAGTCTAAGACTGGGCTGAGGCTCAGTCAGCAAAATGCTTGCAAGGCTGGCACAAGAACCTGAGTTCCAATCTCAGAACCCACATAAAAAAGAGAGTACAAAATTGGGGGCGGTAGGGAAGGGATCGAGGAGGGGTTACATAGAAAATATTCTATGACTAATAGAAAATGGGAAGTAACTAATTAATTACTCAAAAGGAGGAACCAAATGCAATAACACATACTCCACACGCCAAGTAAAAACAAAATAACTAAGTAAAAAGTTCTTGAAAGAAAAAAGAAGGCCCAATGGCAAGGGTCTCTGACATGATAGAGGAGCAGCAGGAGATAAAAGTAGGGAGAAGTTTTGGAAACAAGCAGGGCTAGAGCGATGACTCAGCAGTCAAGGGCAATTGTTGCCCTTGCAGAGGGCCTGGGTTCAAGCAATAGCACCCACATGGTGCTCAGTGGGTAAAGTGCTGTGAGTAAGCCTGGACATCTGACCTCAGTCCTAGAAACCCACGTAAGGTGGGGATCAGCATCGACTCCACCAGGCTGCTCTCTGACCTCCGCAGACCTGCCGGCTGAGACACATGCAACTCCCTTCACACACACACTAACAAGTCGTTTGTAAGTGATCGATAAAGATGTATTTGGGTTTTTTACCTCTGTCCTTCCATGAGGCAGGCAGAGCTGCAAATCCCAGGAAATTGTGTTTGAGATTATAGTTCAGAGATTCGGGACCTGAGGAAGACCTCAGAATTCTATCTTATAAATGATCTGTGAGTTCTTAAAGGGACACAGCCAAGAAACACATCCAACACACGGCCTAACTGCTGCCTGTTGTTCACTTCTAAGCATCCCGTCCCGTTTCCCGTTCTCCCCCTCTAAAGAAGTTCACACCAGAGTGAGGAGGTTGCTTGTTGAGGGATAGCTGAAAAGGCATCCTGACTTCATATTTGGAACACAATTTGAAGGCAGGATCAGCAGGACTTGACAAAAGACTGTTTGGATGTGTTACGTGAAAATGAAGCATAACTTGGAGGCTGTCACTGTCTCAATGACAGAATGAGTGGCCTTGCTGTTGCTAAATGGGTTTGGAGGGGGGAGGGGAGCGAGGATTAGTTAAAACCCGTTGAGTCTGAGAAGCCTATCGGCTCTCCAAAAGTCCTGGTTGCATGTAACTCCCACTCCAAATCTAAGCTCAAGCAGGATGTCCTTGGAACCTACGAGAGACTCTGGCACACAGTAGGTGGTGAATGAATAAATATTTCTTGGCCAGATGAGTGAACATTCGTCTGAGCTTTTGTAGTTTGATGTCCTGGACCATAGCCCTTGCTGAACAGAAAAGCCAATTGGCAATGGTGACTATTTATCAATAACCAGAATGCTGAGAGAAATTGCAGATGATCCAACTGCTTTTGCCAGAGAGAGGCTGACAAGAACTGGGAAAACAGGAAGGGTTTCTCTTTTCCTTCAGTCAAGTCCCTGTTTTTTTTACAGACACTAATAAGAAGTCCACTGGGCAAGGGAACCTGGAATGTATATCTCAAAGCAAGATTTAAAAGGGGTTGGGGTCAGGGCCTGGAGCCAGGAGACTATAGGTAAATAGCTAGCATGGAGGGGTGCTCAGGAGAAGCAAAGAGCCCAGAAGGATGTCCTGTTATCTGACCTTAAACTCTGGATGCAGGACAGGAGAAGAAAGAGGAGCAAGAGCCAGAGTCAGGACAGAGGGCTGAGCCATATGCTTCTAGATGAACTTTTAATACCTAGGGGCCTCCCCAGGGAAAAGGGAATGCCAATAAAAATATAAATTCCGCTCTTAAGCTGAGCAGAAACGTGAGAGAGAAGGGACCCCCTGAGGGCCCCTCATCCAGCCCTGTCACTAACTTCTCTCACATGGGCGCTCTCAGCGGGAAGAGTCAGTGTACCATCAACTGTGACATTTAAGTCAGTGTACCGTCACCTGTATCCAACTGCACCCCTTTTATACCTTAAGGGGCATATAGGCATATATACGTGATAACAGTTCAGCTCAATTTCCTGTTAGCTGCTGGGGGCTGGTGTGCCACAAAGAGTCTGGAGTTATTCTGAACAGCTGGAGGAAGAGATAATATCCAAGAAGCAGGAGGATGGAGGACTGGGTGTGACCCAGAGGGTCAGGTTGGTAGCTTTGCATCGGCACCAGGGCCCTCGTTCCACCCTCAATGAAACAGTATGCTGGCGTGGGTTTGTGATCCCAGCGTGGGGAGATAGACATCGGTACAGACAGGCAGATTCCCGGCCCTCCCTGGCAGATCAGCGTACCCCAGGTGCCTAGCCCAGGCCAGCCAGAGGCCCACGCTCCCAAACACAGGTTAGCGGCAGCCGTGGACAGCTGAAGCTGTCCTTTGGCCAGCACGTCCACCTCAGTGAAGAGCCGCTTTTTGGTTCAGGCATCGCTAAAATACCCGTAAGTTCTCTCTGGCTGCCCAGAGGCCCTTTCTGTGAGTAAAATCATTTGTGCTCAGTTTTGACATAAATGTCTCCCATATCTGGATAGAAACCTCTAAGATTAATGATTTTCTTTCTCTGTTAGACAGAGATGCGTGCGCCGGTCACATCGATTTGGGAAGGCCCCCTGTGTTACAAGTGAGCTTTCAAAGCTTTCATTTAAAGGTTAAGAACCGCTGCGTTTTTGTTGGTTCCGTTAAATTAGCTCAAGAAGACAAGGGCAAGTCTGAGGGTGGAGGAGGCACCTTTCCGGCTCCTTTTAGGCCTGTCTTCTGTGTCGGAAATACTTGGAAGTTGGCAACAGGCATCTCCGGTCCCAGGGGCTTGCCCGCCGCTTCCCTGGATCTCCTCCTATGTGCCTTGTACCTTCAGAATCCATATTTTCCCTTTGTGTTTCTTTCTTGGTCTCCAGACTTCTGAGAGCCCAATACTGAACTGAATTTTAGTTTAGTGTAGTAAGTCGGGGAGAGAGTCTCACTCTTCCCCACTTGTTAAAAAGATAGACACACAAACATTCCACAGTCCTGATTCTTGGTTTTTAGGTCAGCCATCATTCTGCTCAACCTCAATTGTTCGCCATTTCTGCCACCCTGCCCTCTGCTTCCAGAAGGGCTGTTGCTGCAGGATTCACCTCCTTGCAGACTTTATTAACTTAGATAACCATCTCCCAGTCCTTCATTCCTGAATGATACTAATTCTTTTCAGATGTGTTGTGGTGAATGAATTTATAAACCATAATTCCACTCTCTACCCATAGATGGAGGTCTTTCTTCCTTTGTTCCTTTCTTTGTTCCTTCGTTCCTTCCTTCCTTGCTTCTCCCTCCCTGCTTCTTCCCTCCATCCTCTTCTTTCTTTCCTAAGGAGAGAGCTTCCAAAACTTTTATTTGCTAGTTATGTAGTATCTGAACCAATGTGACACATTAAAATTACAATGCTGGCTTTTCCTCCTGTCAGGATATTGCAGTATCAAGCATTTAAAATGTCACAGTCATGTGTCCTTTTCTTTTTTTTTTTTTATTTTTATTTTTTTTTCATGTGTCCTTTTCATACAGGCTCCAAAGCAATTAATAAGCAACCTCACGACCACGTAAGTTCAAACTTTTCTCTTGTTTTTCTTTCTAGAAGGTGGTTTTGAGACTGTGGCGGGGTTCTGAACTGGAAGGACTGAGCTCTTTCTGATAAAAGAAAAGCTTCATGTGTTGTCAGCAGCAATTTGAAAAAGAAAAAGCCAAAATTGGGAGGAAATGTTTAGTTCCCAGCAGCGATATCAGGCAGCTCATGAAAACCTTTAAGTCTAGCTTCAAAGGCTCTGATCTCCTCTCCTGCCCCATAGACACACACACACACACACAAGAGAGAGAGAGAGAGACAGAGACAGAGACAGAGACAGAGACAGAGACAGAAGGAGACAGAGACAATTGATTTTTATTTATTAAGACAATGTCTCTTTACCTAGCCCTGGCTGTCCTGGAACTCACTATGTAGACCAGGCTGACTTCGAACTCATGGAGATCAGCCTGCCTCTGCCTCTCCAGTGCTGGGATTAGAGGGGTGAGCCATCACACTTGGACACACACGAGTTTTTTAAAGAAGTTAAAATGTACATCATCACCTCCAGGACCCCATCATTCACACACAGGTGTTTCTGGGGTGTGGACTCCAGATAATGTGGGAAGTTTTGAAGATGAAGGGATGAAGAATCCTGTCCTTAGGCCTTATCATTTGTAAACATCCAGGGAATTATAGGAAGTGACTCCTACCCTGAGTTACGGCTGAAAAGACATAGTGGCCATTCACATTATTTTTTATTGGATGGTCTCTGAGTCTTTGAACAAACCCTAACTACTAGATCTTTTTCAATATGTCAGTTGTTCTCTCTCTCTCCTCTCTCTCTCTTTCCTTGAACTCACTTTGTAGACCAGGCTGACTTCAAACTCAGAGATCCACTTGCCTCTCCCCTGAGTGCTGGGATTAAAGGTCTGCACCACCATGCCCAAAACCTGGGCTTTGGTCATTTTTGTGAAGTTTGTTTTCTTGAGACAGGTAACTGAAGATGACATTGAACTCCGTGATCTTGGAGCCCCCATCTTCCATGTGCTGAGGCTGCGGGCATGCCCCTCCACAGCTGGCTGATGTTTTGGCTGCTTTGTAACTTCAGAGCAGCAGCTGGCATGCTGCCTCCAAGACTTTATATTTCCTGCTGGAGGCTGTCTTCTGGTGGGATGGAGCTGCCTCTTCCTACTTCTGCTCCCAGCCCTGGCCTTTCTCCTCCTGTGTTCTTCACACCATCTGCTTAGGGTGCTCAGCGGTGTCTGTAATTCAGGGCTCTGTCCTAAGCCTTATATCTTTTCAGCACTTTTTTTTTTTTTTTTTTTTTTTTTTTTTTTTTTTTTTTTTTAACTAGCACATACACTTACGGCTGTCTCCTAACTATGGAATTTTATCCCAAATGTCTTAATCCAGTTGAGTTTCTATAGTAAAGTGCCGGGTGGCTTATAAACCACAGATATTTATCTCTTGTATTCCACCCCCTGGCGTGGATTCACTTTTTTAAATATTTTATTGTGTTGTGTTTTATTTGTTTGCTAGAGACTGACACTGCTAAGCAAGGGCCCTAGCACTGGAGCATGCCACAACCCCCAGGCTCACCTTTTAAACCATTGACTAATGACTCTACTTGTCCCAAATAGGCAAATGACCAAAACCGAAATCACCATTTACTCCCCACACTTGCTCATGCCCTATTACTCTTTAGTTTGCTGAATTGCATCCCCATTCCCCATATTGGACAATAAAACCAAAATGTCTTACTACCCTATGGCTACCCAGACTTAGTGATTCTACCATCCTGGTGCCTTTTCTTTCTCTCCACATCTATGTGCCTTAGTGAAAATATCTATTTAGGCATTTTTTTGTGGTGGTTATTGTTATAGGTCATGGGAATGAGTTCTGATTAATTAGGACAAAGATGTTTACTTGGAAGAATATTGGCAAAGCTCAGAGAACTGGAAGGAAATCTGAATGAGCAGGGAAAGCTGGACCTGCAGTCTTCATCAAACAGCAGGGTTTCAGCCATCTTTCGTCTCCGTGTCCCTTTACCAAGCTTTCCAACCCCTGGCAAAGACACAAAGCCATTCAGGGCCAGGACCCAGGGGTAAAGGGCACACATCTGTGACTGTGACACACATTTCACTTCGTGTTGCTCAGTTCCTCCCCCATGCCACCACATCTTTTCTCCTCCTCCTCCTCTTGCCATTTCCTAGCCTTACCTATCTCTGCTTCTTACCTTACATTCTCTGCTTCTTACTTTTAATGCTACCATTTTCACAGCCTACAGATATTTTCTATTTTGTTCAACTTATTTGTGTGCGTGTGTGTGCGCATGTGTGTGTGTGTGTGTGTGTGTGTGTGTGTGTGTATGTTTTGTTGTCTCTGCTGCTGTTGCTCTTTTGAGACAGGGTCACATGTAGCCAAGGCTGGTGTTAAACTATGTAACCAGAGATGACCTTGCATTTCTGATCCTTCTGCCTCCACTTCCCAAGTTTTTGGATCAAAGGGGAAAACTATATCTGCCTTAGTGTTTAATATATCTTCTCCTTAAGATCTATTGTTAACTCTTCAGTGTTCAGAATAATCAAAAGCTTCCCAGCAGCGACTCCTTCCACTCTACAATTTAGATTCTGTCTCATCTCTTGCTTCCTTTCCCCTAACTTTTTTTTTTTTTTTTTACAATTTATGCACTTTATATCCCGACTGTGGCCCCCTCCCTCATCTCCTCCCAGTCCAACCCTCCCTTCCCCTTTCTCCCATCCCTCTTCCCTAATCCACTGAAAGAGGTAGTCCTCCTCCCACACTATGTGACCTTAGTCTATCAGGTCTTATCAGGTTTGCTGCCTAGATCCTCTTCCTCTGTGGGCTGGCAAGGTCACCCAGCCAGAGGGAGGTGATCAAAAGCAGGCAACCGAGTTCATATCAGGACAACCTCTGTTCCCCTTACTAGGGAACCCACATGGAGACTGAGCTGCCCGTGGGCTACATCTGAGCAGGAGATCTAGGTCATCTCCATGCATGGTCCTTGGTTGGTGCATCAGACGCTGCTGGCCTCCATGGGCCCAGATTTTTTGGAGTTGTTGGTCTCCTTGTGGAGCTCCTGTCCCCTCCAGGTACTATCCCCTCCCCCTCTTCTTCCATAAGACTCCTTGCGCTCTGCTCAAAGTTTGGCATTGGTGGTAGGGCGGTGAGCATAGCTGCCTTCCTTTCCCCTGATCTTAAACTGCAGACATTCCACAGTTATTTCAGTGCTGCTGAACAAGCCACCCTTTGCTTCCATCTTTTTAGTTGTGCTGTTCCCTCTTTCCCAAAACCCTCCCCGTTCCTTTTTAATTCAGTTTCAGTGTTAGTTCTAAATCTCTAGCAGGCTCTTCTTCTTTTGTAAAATTATTAAGTTATTTATTTACTTTACACCCAGGTCACAGCTTCTGCTTCCTCCTCTCCTCCCAGTCCCTCCTTCTCCCTTCCTCTGCCCTCTCCCCTCTCTCTGTCCTCAGAAAAGGGGAGGCTTCCCACGAATATCAACCAGCCTTGGCATCGCAAGTAGCAGTAAGATCAGATGCATCTTCTTTTATTGAGGCCAGACAAGGCAGCCCAGTAGAGAAAAGGGACCCAAAGTCAGGCAACAGAGTCGGAGGCAGCTCTGTTCTCACTTTAGTTGTCCCACGAATGACACGTATGTGCAGAGGGCTGAGGTTTATCCCACGCATGCTCCTTGGTTGGCAGTTCAGTCTCTGTGGTCCTAGGGTGGTGGATTATGTCGATTACGTGTTCTTGTGGTGTCCTTGACCCCTCTGGCTTCTTCAACCCTTCCTCCCCCTCTTCCACAGGATTCCCCAAGCTCCACTTAATGTTTGGCTGTGGGTCTCTGCGTCAGTTTCCATCAGTTGTTGGGTAAAACCTCTCTGAAAACAGATATGCTGGGCATCTGTCTTCAAGTATAGTAGAATGTCATTAACATTATCAGGGCTGGGCTCCCTCTCATGCCATGGGCCTCAAGCTTCATCAGTCGTTGGCTGGCCATTCCTTTAAATTCTGCTCCATCTTTTACCCCTGCATATCTTCTAGGAAGGACAACTTGAGGATCTAAAGTTTTGTGGCTGGTGGTGTCCCAGCCTCCATATGCCCCATTGCTGGAAGTCTTAGCTAGGGTCACCCTCCTGGAGTTTCCATTGTCCTAGTTTCTAACCTGTCCCAGCGATGCCCCTCTCCATCCAGTTGTCTCTCCCAGGACTCTTCCTCTGTCCTCCCCCACCTCATCTCTGTTACCAATCCCACTCACTGCTCCACCCAGTCTCCTCCCTTCACCCACCTCCAATGTCCAACTCTATTTCCCTTTCTCAGTGAGAGTCCAGCACCCTTTCCCCGCCCCGCCCTGGCCCTCCTTGCTACTTACCGTCTTTGGGACTGTGGTTTGTAGCGTGATTATTCTGTACTTCATGACTAATAGACACTTATAAGTGATTACATACCTTGCTCAGAATGATCTTTTCTAGATTGATCTGTCTGCCTGCAAATGTCCTGATGTCATTGTCTAATAGCTGAGTAACCCTCCATTGAGTAAATTTACCACATTTTCTTTATCCATTCTTTGGCTATGTCGTTTCCAGTTTCTGGCAATTATGAATCAATCTGCTATGAGCATAGTTGAGCAAGTGTCCTTGTTGTATGGTGGAGCATCTTTTAGGTATGTGCCCTGGAGTGATATAGCTGGGTCTTGAGGTAAATCTATTCCCAATTTTCTGAGAAACTGCCAAACTGATTTCCAAAGTGGTTGTACAAGTTTGCACTTCCTCCAAATCCTGTCACTTGCGGTTTTTTTGTTTTGTTTGGTTTGGTTTGGTTTTTGTTTTTAAATCTTAGTCATTCTGACAGATATAAGATGGAATCTCAGAGTTGTTTTGATTTGCATTTTCTCTGATGACTAAGGATGTTGAACATTTCTTTAAGAGTTTCTCAGCCATTCGAGATTCCTCTGTACCCCATTTTTTAATTGGGTTGTTTGGTTTATTGATGTCTAGTTTTTTGAGTTCTTTATATATTTTGGATGTGAGTCCTCTGTCAGATGTATGGTTAGTGACGGATCTTTCCCAGTCTGTAGGCTTCTGTTTTGCTATTGACGGTATCCTTTGCCTTAGAGATGTTTTTCAGTTTTATGAGGTCCTATTTATTAATTGTTGATTTAGTTTCAAAGCTGTCAGTATTCTGTTCAGGAAGTTGTTTCCTGTGCCAATGTGTTCAAAGCTTTCCCCTACTTTTTATTCTATTAGGCTTTGTGTATCTGGTTTTATGTTGAGGTCTTTGATCCACTTTAGTTTCCTGCAGGGTAATAAGTATGGATCTATTTGCATTCTTCTTCATGCAGATATCCAGTTAGACCAGCACCATTTGTTGAAGATACTGTCTTATTTTTATAGTTTTGCCTTCTTTGATAAAATCAAGTGTCCATAGGTGTGTGGGTTCTTCAATTCAATTCCATTGATCCACTTGTCTGTGGAGTTTTTATTATGTCAGTTCCATGCAGTTTTTATTATTATTGCTCTGTTGTACAGCTTGAAATCAGGGATGGTAATACCTCCAGAAGTTCTTTTATTGTTCAGGATTATTTCAGCTATCCTGTTTTTTTTTTATTTTTCCTTATGAAGTTGAGTATTGTTCTTTCAAGGTCTGTAAAGAATTATGCTGGAATTTTGTTGGGAATTGCATTGAATCTGTAGATTGCTTTTGGTAAGATGCCCATTTTATTATGTTAATACTTCCAATCCATGAGCATGGGAGATCTTTTCATCTTCAGATATCTTTTTCAATCTCTTTCTTCAGAGATTTGAAGTTCTTGTCATATAGATCTTTTACTTGGTCAGCGTTAGACTAAGATATTTTATATTATTTGTGGCTGTTGTGAAGGGTATTATTTCCTGAATTTCTTTATCAGCCTGTTTATCATTTGTATATAGGGAGAACTGCTGATTTTAACTATAAGTCCATTTTTTATCCAACCACTTTGCTGAAGGTGTTTACCAGCTGTAGGAGTGCCCTGGGAGACTTTTCGGGGTCACTTACGTGTACTATCATATTATCTGAGAATAGCCATACTTTGACCTATTCCTTTCCAATCTGTGTTGCTGTTAACTTAATGGTAAGGTCTAATAATGTTTATTATTCACCTATAATTAACACGGTGGTATATCTAACCTGCTATCACAATCAATGAAAGACACCGACCCCAACGCCTGACAGACTTTAGAAGAGCCTTATATCACCTGGGTCAGGGCAGATATCAACCCTCTAAACTACCGTCACCTCCCAGCTCCATCCCAGGCCACCTCCCATCCATAGCTCCGTAAATACTTCTTATTCTTCATCTGGGCACTTCCTCCATCCATGCCCGCCAGGAGCTTCTTTCTACACTTACCCATGGTGGCCTCTCTGCTTCCTTCCTGTCCCTCTTTCTGTCTCTCTCTCCTGTGATCCTTCTGTCCCCAAAGCTCTTGAACCTTAGCCTACCTCTTCTGCTCTGCCCAAGTGTAGGCCTTTTAATCAGACAATTAGGGTAATTGGAGACTGTTCCTTCTCACCACAAAGGTACAGGAGTTTAACATTAATAACAATGCCCTTGGCTGGGTGGTAACCAAATCTCAAGGCATTGAAATCAGCATTTGAAAACACAGTTGAACCTTCCTCCAATAAATTTATATTTTTTTAATTTCCTTTAGTTGTCTTATTGCTCTAACTAAAACTTCAAGTACTAAGCTGGAGAGATGGCTCAGAGGTTAAGAACACAGGCTGTTCTTCCTAAAAGTACTGAGTTCAGTTCCTGACAGTTACATGGTGGCTCCGAACCATTGATAAGGAGATCTGGCGCCCTCTTCTGGCCTGCAGACACATGTGCAGGCAGAATAGTATGGGGTAGTATAGCATAGTATATAATACAGTATATAGGATAGTATAGTAAATCTAAAAAAATTAAAAGTTTTATTGGAAAAAAATTCAAGTACTATATTGAAGAGATACATTTCTTCAACCCTCTTCCAGTCTGGATTGAATGTTCTTCCTCATTGTTCCCCTGGCATCTTGAACTTGTCTCTAATGTGGGCCTCACATTTTGTTGTACTTTCCTCGCGTTTCTTTCTAAATTAACTGCTCTCTTCAAGGTCGAGAAACACACTAAATTTATGTTTGGTTTCAGTGATGTAGGATGGTGTCTCATGCATTATCACACATTTTAAAATAAACTGAATCTGAGTGCCTACCATACAAAACACTGAGTGGCTGAAAATATGTATAAAAGTCACATTTCCCTTTTCTAGGTGCTGTCTGTCTTGGAGGGAAACAAGACCAGTATGTAAGCAAAATACAAATAGAACTATAAGAGACTTAACGTGCACCAAAAGAATGCCTGAAGGCATTGACCGGAAAGCCAATCTGAGTGTTAGCATAAGGAAAGAAGAATCAAATGGACAGTGTTTAAAGATGGGGGTGGGAATGAGGGCGAAGTGCTTCCTGTGTGTACAGCACGCTTACAGTGTCGAAAGGTGGGGTGAAGATGTGGTTCTGGAAGAGGTGAAGAGATGCTGAACAGGTCAGTGGGAGGAAGAGTGATAGCTTAGACACATGAAGGCTGGCCGTACAGATTGTTCTTTTTAATGTGCATCTTTGTCCTTTACATTCTGTCTTTAGAACAGAGTTGCTCAGGATTCTAGATTTGCTAATTCATCACAAATTCCCCATTACCTTCAGAATCCTGAAGGGAATCATTTCGTTCAACATGTGAAATTTCCATATTAAGGAAGTATAACTTCCTTCCTTAAAGGTATTGTAAGCTGGGTTGGTTTCCATTCTCCCTCTTCTTTTCACCTCCTTTCTCTTCTTCCTTTGTCATGGTCTTTCTACATCGCTAGGATGAGCAGCTAGGACAAACATGGACGACCAGGCTGTGTACATTTTTCTATCCTGAACGCAGTTTTTGTGTTTGTGTGATTCTTCCCCTCCATCCCAGGAAGCACACAAACAACACAAGACTAGCAATAGCTTCGCATTGACAGTAAATTTTACTTCAGTGTCACCATATGCTTAAAACTGCACAGACAAGTCTAGAAAAGCCAAACACGAGAAAGACTAAAGAACACGCTAGCCCACTTCCCCAGAGGTTTACCAGTCTTACCGAAGCTTTTAACTTTCAAGTCCCCTACTGGCTGCCTCCCTTTAATTCTTACTACTCAGAACAACCACCACTAACCTTCCAGTTTGGGAGCGTCACCTGCCATCCTACAAGACTCTCATTACACCCCACAGCCTTGACAAAACCTCCTTCCCTCGCCTCACCAGCCTCTCCTTTCTCTGAATGACATGTTTACTCGGCTTGTATCTCATATTTCTCATTGTGTGTGTTAGGAAGTATAGCAGGAACTGGAGAAACAGCTCAGTGATTAAGAGCAGTTGCTGCTCTTGCAGCACCTGAATTTTGTTCCCAGCTCTCATGTCAGGCGGCTCACAACCACCGTTACCTCTAGTTCCAGAGGGATCTGACACCTCTGGCCTCTGCGGGCACCTGTATGCATACACACAAATCCCTCATACATAATTAAAGGTAGAATGAATCTTTTTTTTTTTTTTAAGTATAGCAGCTCCAACACACACATACACACACACACACACACACACACACACACACACACACACACCCCGCATACTTTTCCCAGCTTCTCAGGCCTTAGCTGTGGATAAGGATGGTTGTAAGCTGGAAGAAAAGGTAAACTGGAAGTTCCTCAGACTTTGTTGTACACACGATTTCATTCTGTGTAGGTTGGATCTACATGGAACGTAGAATCTCACCACTGCCACCAGATTAGAATGTCGCCGTTAAATCATTCGGCTAATGACTTAACTTTACAGGCGAAATTGAGACTTCTAGGAGATGAAGTTGTTAATATATCAGCATGTATTTTTCTTTTTTGTTTCAGATTTAATAATGATTTCCTTCTTTCCTCATTGGCTAAATAAATTTGCCTTCTCACAGGGAGGGTCATCATGCTTTGAACAGCTCCCCGTCATGATATCATCCATTAACTTGTTTTTGTTTTTCACGCAGGATCAAGATTGGATGTGGGCACACAGTTGTGCAAAGGAAAGAATATTTTGTTGATGTGAAGCCTCGCAGAACATGAATCACTTATAGACATGGACTTTAGGCCTCAATGAATACTTGTTGCAAGTTGTTGGTCAAGTTCTCAGTGAAGAGCAATGGGTCCAAAGAAATATGCCTTGTACGTAATCTTCTTTGCTCAATTAAGCTACAAACACCAATTTCCACTATTTTGTCCCTCGCAGCACTCTGGGTGTTATGAATCACAGAGCAGACCTTTATGAAATATGTTTCAGTTGACTGACTGCAGAAAAACAAAACAAAATAGAATTGGATCTGTATTTTGTGTAGCAACAAAAAGATTTTGCCTTAAAGAAAGTGCCAGGCACCCAAGACTGGTACTGCTGAGGTGTGGAAGAGTTTCTTGTGTCATTGTCCAAGGCCTAAAACTGACTTTGGGGAAGAGTCTGAGATCCTGTGCTGTTTTGTAAACACCAAAACCCATTTTTTTTTTTGAAAAGTGTTGCAATAAGAATGATGCAATGGTATTGGTAGGTACTCACAGTAAGAGAACACATCAAAAAAGGCACGTAGTTTAATATATGTAGACAAAATGAACTTATTTGAATGTATACAATAGGCCTGGGGATCTTTTAAAGAACTTTGGTCTGAGCTTGGATGACTAGGGATCAGGTCAGGGGTAGTAGAGGCCTTGTCTGGCTAGTGCGAGTGTCCAGGTTCAGGCACCAATGTGGGAAAAGAGAGCACAAGATACTTTATAATCGCTGATTGCAACTTTCTTCCTCCTTTCCCTGAAGAGAAGGGGTACCTGGTGGAAGACAGAAGAGAACAATAGTTCGTTGAACTGTTCACCCGTGATGACTAATTTTACTTTCCCTAGTTCTAAGAAAAGAGACTTTTGGATATGGTTAGAAAATGATTTGACCATTGATCTAAGCAAAGCCAATAGGAATCAGAAATTAGTTGTGAAGTTCCCTAAGTATGTTATTTTCACGACTGACTAATTGGCCATCTCTGGCAAAGTCAGGGCCATTTCAATATGTGACTGTGGATGTGCAGAAAGATGGGACTCTTGAGCCAGTAATGCAAACAGATCTCTCACCCCTTTTCAGGTTTCAAGACATGAAGTTACCAAAGATTTCGAGAAATTTCACTATTAAATTTGATAAAAAATTAGGTCCTGATGCCGAGGAGGTAAGAAAAACCAGTTGTATCTGTTCCTACGTCATCTTTTCTTGGGATTGCTTAGATTATCATACAAGTGATTCTACAAATTCCTATGTAAAAGCGAAGAGGAGCAAACACTTATATACAGAGTAAGATTGATTTATTTCATTTAACAGAGAAGAGCCAGAGATGCTGAGGGGGCAAGAATGGCATCTCAGCACAAATCAGGGCACAAAACCCAAGAGCAGTGACTTCCCTCAGGAAGGAGGAAGTCCTAACCTACACAGCAACACTATTTTTTTTATGTCATTTTTTTCCCAAGACAGGATTTCTCTGTGTAGTCCTGGCTGTCCTGGAACTTACTTTGTAGGCCAGACTGGCCTCCAGCTCAGAGAGATCCCGCCTGCCTC
Source organism: Rhombomys opimus (assembly GCA_010120015.1). Taxonomy (NCBI): domain Eukaryota; kingdom Metazoa; phylum Chordata; class Mammalia; order Rodentia; family Muridae; genus Rhombomys; species Rhombomys opimus. The sequence continues at coordinate 1,611,336 of REGO01000325.1, read as the reverse complement.
TGCTTCCTGGGTGCTGAGATTAAAGGGGTACACCAGCCCTGCCCAGTGTATGCCACTTCTTAGTTGATTTTTTAAAGTTAGCATACAAATGTTTCGTTTTCGTTGTTTGTTTGTTTGTTTGTTGTTTTGTAACACTAGAGACTAAACCCAGGGCCTCATGCACACCAGTCAGTCACTGCCTCTGAGCTCCAGACCCCTTGTCTCAGCTGGGTTTTATTGCTGCTGTGAAACACCATGACCGAAAAGCAAGTTGGGGAGGAAAGGGTTTACTCAGCTTACACTTGAGATCACAGTTCATCGTTGGAGGAATCAGGACAGAAACTCAAGCAGGGCTGGAACCCGGAGGCAGGAGCTGCTGCAGTGAACTTGGAGGGGTGCTGCTTACTGGCTCGCTCCCCATGGCTTGCTCAGCCGGCTTTCTTATAGAACCCAGGACCAGCAGCCAGGGATGGCTCCACTCAGCACTGATCACCAATTGAGAAAATGCCTAGAGCTGCATCTCATGGGGACGTTTCCTCAGTGAGGCTCCTTCCCTGATGACTCTAGCTTGTGTCAAGTTGACACACAAAACCTGCCAGTACACCTCTGTTTTTGCTTTTTAATAGTCTCACCAGGTTGCCCAGTATAACCTTGAACTAAAGGTCCTTCTGCTTCTGCCTCTGTAGCAGCCGAAACCACAAGCCCATCCCACTAAGTCTGGCACTGGATATGTCATAGGAATGTGACAGTATAGTTTATTACGATCTGTTCCCCTCCTGCCACTGTTTCTCTGTGTTCTCTCTCCTGCTTTTGCTGACCAATTCCCTCTTTTATGTTCATTTCGCCCACATTCGATTATCTACTGTCTTGTTAGTTTGAACTGTCACTTGACACTGTCTAGAGTCCTCTGAGAAGGTAGTCTTAATTGAGGAGTCACCCACATCCAGTGGGCCTGTGGGCATGTGTGTAGGGTTAATCTTGATAGTTAATCGATGCAGAAAGGCCTAGTCCACTGTAGGCAGCACCATTCCCTGAGTAAGAAGTCTGGGATAGAAAGCCCAACAGTTCCCTCATGGCTTCCTGCTGCAGATTCCTGCCCCTCCTCCCTCAGTGACGGCCTGTGACCTGGAAGTATGAGCCAAACAAATCTTTTCCTTCCCTAAGTTGCTTATGATCAGTGTGTTTTTATCACAGCAACAGAAAGGAAACTAGAACATCCAGCATCTTGGGCTCTCTTTCTCCCTTTGATGGTTTCTTTTCTACTTTAATCCCCAACACACACATACACACACACACTCACACACACATACACAATACACATACTCACACACATATGCACACCCTTAAATCTAGTTTCTGTATATGAAAGAAAACGAGTGCATTTATCTTTCTGAGAAGGGCTTGTTTTACTTAACATAATGGGCCCATCCAGTTTTCTGAAATTGCCATAATTTGATTGTTCTTTAAAGCTAAATAAAATCCACGGTGTATGCGAACCTCAATATGTTTACCCATTCATTTGTTGGACATTCTGGCTGGTTTCTGCCCCAGTGGGATTGTGAATGGTCCAGCACTGGTATGCACTGATTTCAGAGAGGTGCAGCCATGGCAGCCCTAATTTTAATTCTGTTGAGAAACCTTCCCACGAACTTCCATGGTGGCTGCATTAGTCCACACTCCCACCGGCACTGCAAAAGGGTCTCAAGGCCACTGCTCACAGCAAAACTCCACTGGAGATCTTGGTTGGTTGCTTCCCAAGATTATCTTATTCAAGTGAATATTTGAAGCCAACTTTTATTTCACAGCAACAATGTAAGTCAACATAACAAAATGAGAAACATATTCCAATGTTTGGGTTTAGTCAGCTGCTGGAGGCAAATTCGTAACAAAGATGCAATTCCTCAGAAAAGCCCAGAAGTTACAATGTTTTCCTTAGAGACATCCCCTAAAGTTAATTTTTTAAAACTTTAAAGAAAGAAAAAAAGCCTTCAAACCTTTTCCCCAAACAGTTTTTTTTAGTTTCTAGTATGTGTGTGTATGTGTGTGTATATATGTATATATGTTATATGTGTGTTTCATACAATATACTTTCTTGTGAATCAGGTTTTTTCATAACCTTCATTTTGAACAAATAGAAATTAGATTTCCAAGATTAAAAACAAAATGATTAGCTCTTTGGATTTGTGGAATATTTCTTCTCACCCTTCCTAACAGAAGTGGCTAAGCCACTTTTCTCCATCTAACCCCAAAGCCACAGCCCTTGGCATTTTTCTCCTGAAGTATAGTGCATTCTTCCTGTGGCTCTACCCCATTCTTCCTGTCTCCTTCCTCTCTATCTGCTTCTGGCCTTACTCACTGTCCAGGGCATGCCTCCTTTCCCAGAACCCTACCTTACTATGCCACCTCTTTGGAGGCATGCTATCTTCAGAACTGATGATTCAAACTTGGGATTATGCTCGTCTCCCTTTATTCTGCTTTCCGAGTATGCTGAGAATGTAATTCATCGTCTCTGTTCTTGCATTCATCTTTAGAGAGCCTAAGCACACGGGGAGGAGCTCTTTCTTACAGACCAAGTAGCAGCACTGCCACCAATACAATGGTGTTAACTACTAGACACAGGGACACCAAAATTTAACTATTTTTCAGCATCTTTAGACAAATTTTATTTTGCAGAGATATTTAGAAATGCAAAATGTTCTCTCTTCTCTCTTGTTCTGTGACTGCCAGTTCCCAGCTCAGTTAGCAGACTCGTCCCTGGAATCCACCTTTCTCAGGTTGTTGCTCTTTTGTTTGCCTTTCTCCTTAAAGGTTAGTCTCGATGTTGCTGTCACCTGATCTTACTCCTGTAAAGGGAAAAGAAGAAGGAAGGGTAATTCCACCTGTCTACTGCCCTTCTGCTTCATGTGGCATTGTGTGTGTGTGTGTGTGTGTGTGTGCAAGTGTATGTGTGTGTGTGAGTGTGTGTGTATGCGTGTGTGTATTTGTGTGTGTATGTGTGGGTGTGTGTGCCTGTGTGTATGTGTGGGTGTGTGTG
>REGO01000325.1:1593550-1607904 GCA_010120015.1 Rhombomys opimus | reverse complement strand
GTGTGTGTGCCTGTGTGTATGTGTGGGTGTGTGTGAGTGTGTGTGTGAGTGTGTGCATGTGTGTGTGTGTGTGTGCGCGCGCGCTCGAGTGTGTGAGTGTGCATATGGGTGTCTATGGGGGTTGAGGGCACATGTGTGTATGGAGACAAGGAGTCACCCTCAGGTTTTGTTCCTTGGGAATTATACGGCTGTCTTTTCAGAGAGTCTCTCACTGGTGTCTGGCTTCACTGACGAGAGTGAGCTGACTAGCTGAGGAGCACCAGGGCTCTACCTGTATTTGCTCCCAGAGCTGGGAATATACTCATGTTCCATGATGGATGGCTTTTTGTGAGGTTTCTGCGGATCTCTCGCCCCGTGGCAAGCGCTTTTTCTGGGCTGAGCTAGCTTCCTAGCCCTCTTAATGGGATTCCTAAGGCAGGGCCACATTAATACCATCTACAAATTTCTTCCTATTTCAGAGTGTTGCTCTCCTGCCTGTAGGCTCTGTTCCAGAAACCCAGGATACAAGACAGGTAGAATAGGTTCTCCTCACTTAGTGCCCAGAAAAAGACCTTTTTTGTAAGAAGAGATGAGGTCATGTGTTTAGTAGGTGTGGGTGGTAGCTCAGTGATACAGAACAAAGGACCTGAGGTCAGTCCTCAGGCCAGGCTTGGGAATGTGGCTTAGCTGGTAGATTGCTTGCCTGACATGTACAGAGCCCTCAGCTAAATCCCCAGTATTGGATAAACCAGGCATTATGGCACATGCTGGAATCCTAGTTAGAGATCAGAGGTTAGCTTGGATTACATGAGATCCAGTTAAATTTTTTTTTCAAATGGCAGTGTGGGCCCATAACTCCAGTAATTTGAAGGGAAGGTGCAGAAGCAGGAGGATCTCTGGGTCAGTAAACTATGGGTTCAGGGAGAGACACTGTCTCAAGAAATAAGGTAAAGAGAAAGGCATCTAATGTTAAAGAGAAATGGCCTCTGTGTGACACACACACACACACACACACACACACACACACACACACAGACAGAGATAGGACCACTAAATCTTTTTCTTTTCTTCAGATATATGATACAACTGGGCCATCAAAATTTGTCCTAAAGAACCTCAAGTACTACTCAGTCCATCCAAATATGGTAGGTGGAAAGCACCCCACAAAGACCTTGACAGTAAACCTCAGCAATGGGTCCAGAGCCCCGGCTGCAGAACAGCCCCAGTTCCCCGGATGGGGAACGGAGCAGCTTTGGGGATACAGTGCTGGGATCTGGTTGTGCAGTAGGAGGAGAGACCTGGGACCCATTTCACTTTATCCCTCAGCAAGAAACATAATCAGGGAAAATATATGTAACCCGTGCTGCTCCCCTCCCCCGCCCTCCAGTCTTCCTGTTCAGAGGGAATCAAGCTCCGAGGTGACCCTCCCTTCCCCACCCACACCTGCAGTGACTCACTGTGCTTCGTGACTGTCTTTCCCATTTCACCCGCTCTGGAGCTTGTTGGTAATGCCTGTGCCTGCAGAGAGAGTTGGTGGAAACAAGAGAAAAGCTGAGCTTCACTGTGGGCCTGGGGTTTCCCTTCTGCCTCAGGCTGAGCCATGTGCAACTGTTGTCTGTGCCACTAGGCTGGATGCTAGCTCTCTCCTGCTCTGCTCTTCCCTCCCCTCCCTCCTCCTCCCCTTCTATCTCCTCTCCTGTCCTCCTCTCCTTTCCTCTCCTCTCCTCCTCTCCCCTCTCCTCTCTTCTGTTCTCTCCTCCCCTCCCTTCCCCTCTCCTCCCTGTCTTCTTTTCTCTTCTCTTCTCCTGTTTTACTTCCTTTTCTTTTCTTCTTTTCCTTCCTTCCTTCTTTCCTTCCTTCCTTCCTTCCTCCCTCCCTTCCTTTTGAAAGACTTTAAGTATCTTGGTCTGTTTCCATGGAAACTCCCCAGCTGGATTCCCCAGGCCCCTAGTTTATTTGCAGCTTAAGGGAAGGCCATGACGGAGAGCTTCCAAACGTTTCAAATGGACAAATTCCACGGCAGGTTTGTTCAGGCCCTGCTCAGCCTCTCAGCCTACCCTGTAGAGGGAAAAGAAATTAGCCAACTGATTCCTTAGTGTTCCTTTGACTTAATCTCTTTGTCTGGAAATGTTTCTCTCTACTCAGGCCAAATACTATGAGCCTTTGAAGCCCAGTAAACTGCAGAGATCCCTGGCTCAAAGGAATGAAATCAACAGCTTCATGGTACAAGTGACAGAATATGACCAAAATCTGACCTTACTGCTCATGACCAACAACCCACCTCCCTGCTCCATCAGCCAACAGGAAAAGGAAGGGGCTCCGAAATACTTTCCCCCGGAGTTTCAGTTCAAGGTAACGGCACCCAAGAAAGTCCCCTGGCAGCCTTTGTACGGACAGAGGGAGGCAGGGCTCAGAGCAAGCACAGAGAGATGGGAACCAGGGTACTACCACCTCCTCCTCTGGCCCAGCTACATACATGCACCATGAAACCAGAATGCTGTGGTTGGAAGTCAGCATGGGCTACATAGCAAGACCCTGCTGTCTCAAAATACTACTACTAATTGCTGAACAGCTCTAGTAAGCTAAAAACTAGAACAAGACTCTAAAGACACTTTATAGACCATAGGACAAATTCTATCTTGAAAAATCTTGGAATCTAATAAATCAAAAAGAATATACATTAAAATAATTCTATTGTACCAGAATATGTGAATAAGACAAGTATTGAAAATATAGAAATTACATAGATTAGAGAAGACTCTCACTGTTGGGGAGAAAGGAATAATCACAGAGGTGACTCACTGCAGAAGAATAAGAGAATGTTCCAATCTGAGGGAGGTGGGAAGGCTTGGAGACCTAAGAAGCCAGGAGCTTCTATGGAGATGTAAAAGAGAAAGCCGCAGGAGGTAAAAGGAGGTACTCAACTTTGTGTTTCAGAAAGAGCATTTGCAGATTGAAGGAAGGTGCATTAGTTGTAGAACAGACAAAAGATTAGCTACAATGTTACTTTAATAGTCGAGATGAGCAATGCTGAAAATTTGTGCTAAATTCAAAACAGCAGAGGAAGTGAAGAAAATTGATTTAAGAGATATTTGAAAGTCAGGAGCTGGGAAAGATATTGACAGCCTGGAGAGTAGACCCAAATCTAACAGGAAGAAATGAAGTAAGTGAAAGTACAGTCAAAAAAATCTAAGAGATTAGAGTCTGGGAATGGAATAGCCCAAAGACATGGCCTTATACAAACTGTGACTTGAGAGCTAGGACTTTTTAGGCCTTTCCACCAGCCCCTGCGAGAATGCCTGGGAAACTTTGTTTTGTAAACTATGACCCCATCTCTACTCCTAGTACAGACCAGGCGTGGATATCAGATCCAGTGAAGTAAAATTCCAAGGCTGGTAACTGACGGGTAGTGCAGACTGACACCTCTGTAAACCCAAACAAACAAAACCAAACCGACCAGCCCACCAACCACCAAACCCCTGAGGAAATCACAGATTTTTACTTATAAGCTCCTGAATTAGAATATGAAAAGATCAAGGAAATGGGAATGAAAATTGAAAGGCGACACAGAGTGATGCCATTCAAGAGTTAAGCCATGGGGAAGAAGGGTGGTACAAGGCCGGAAAAGCAGTTGGTTGAAGTTACCGGGAAGGGAGGAGTGGGGGAAGCCAGAGGAAGAGGGTAGAAGGGACTCATTTAACCAAGTGTTATGGTCAAGACAAGACGGTAACTCTCCACTAGTGCCACCTCGGATTCCAAATAATTTTCAGTTCCTGCTTATCTTACTTGCTTGTAATTCTTAACAAAAAAGAGAAGAAAAGGAAAAAAAGGGCTTTATTTTTGTGAGGAGAGGGAGTGGCACGTGGAGGTCGGAGGACAGGCTGCCAGGGTCGGGTCGGTTCTCTCCTGCCACCATTTAGGGGATTGGGCTGAAATCATCGAGCTTTGGCAGTAGCCTTCACCACCGAGCATCTCATCATCCCTTGTTTTATTGGTTTTGTTCTGAGGTCCAGTCCTGCTAAGGTTTTCTGCGGTTTTTAATGCTAGGGTCATTAGCTGTATCTTAGTTTTTCTTTCTTTCTTTTTCTTTTTTTTTTTTTTTTTTTTTTTTTTTTTTTTTTTTTTTTTTTTTTTGCTGTTTCATTAAGTCACCTATTAAATAAATTGCACAAAGTCCAGTGTCTTCAGACTAGAGCAACTTAAAGAAAAGGAGTTCAAAATAAAGAATTGAGTGGCGACACCAGGTATTTTAAAAAGATTTTAAAATTATGAAAGTAAAAGCTCAATATGTCAATTGATAGCATGGTCGTTGGTTAAACAAACATTTCTGCTTTGTGCAATCAGACCCTCTGCAGGCTAAGAGACTAAAGGTATATTGGTGACTGAAGTCTTCGGTAATTATTTTGCTGTCTATGCAGAGCACAGGCAAAGAAGCAACCACAGCATGAGGTGACAGGTACTGGGAAAAATCAGGAAAAAGAATGGAATGAGAGAGCTTTTCGATCGTATGCTTCTGGGAGGTTCTCAGCAGAGCTTATGCCTAGTCGATAGATATTTTAAAGAGTCCGGGGGCGGTATCATGCTCCCAGCACACTGGTCTCACGTAACCTCACATTAGGAAAACAGCATTCATAACTTTCTCTAGTGAGATAAACTGGGAGAAGAAGGCAACTCAAACTGAGTCAGGTGACAAACAGTTCAAAATACTGACTTATCTTGGGAGAAATAGAACCTTCAAAGGAACATGGTGGATTTCTTTAAAAAATTTTGAGCCTGCTTTGCAAGAGGCACTGGGTTCACTCTGCTTGAACTATTTTGGAAAAAGCTACAAGAAGATGAATACTTGGTTGATTGAAAATGAAGCTTGCTGATAGCAGCAGGGTCGTGATTAGTGTGTGTTACAAGCAGAACAGACATGAGTGCATTAGAAGGTGTGGAAGTCAGAAGACAAGCTCGGGGAGTTAGTTCTGGGGTTGGAACTCAGGTTTCCAGGCCTCTACAGCAAGTGCTGTTACCTGCTGAGCTTGCTCACCAGCCTCTCATGTTAGTTTTGCTTTGTTTTTTAGATATAGGGCAACTGGATCACCTAACAGGGAAATGATGAATGGAATGTGAGTGACAGATGGACAGTCTGACTGGATGACTTTTAAGAGTCTGAATGCTTTTGATTATGTAACCTTTAGTAATGGCAAAATTATTACCTCATAAGACTTTTCATTCTACGGCTTTTCCACAGCAGAAAAAAAGGATGTAGTAGATAGGGCAGCTATCTCCAAGGAAGAAAGGTAATGTTCCACGGGTCTGCTTCCCAATTTACTCCTCAATATTTGGTCTCCCAAGCAGTTCAGCGATTGGGTCTGCTGGAAGTGTGCTACGTCAGAGACACAGACAGGCACATCTGCATCTTTACCCAATGTCAGAATTCACTGAATAACAATAAACTCACAGGCGGCTTTGTTTTTCTTGGTTGGCTGCCATTTGCCAAGCAGCCCTGATTTCCCTTGATAGCTGGCTGCTGGTAAACACAGATTGTTTTATTACAATCTTAACTACTAATAAAAACTCTCCATTTTGCACACACTACATGTCACAAAGTGAATGAATCTGTCTATCCATCTATCCATCCATCTCCAGATATGAAGGCCTCAGAAGAGCTAGAGAAGGATTAGATAGGCTACAGATTTAAGAACATTAAGGAGCTCTCACTGGAGGCAGAGACAGAGAGCCAGATTCAGAAGTGCATCACACAGGTTGTTAGATACATTAACAATCTGTTTGGAGGAGGACCCAGTTGGAAAGCTGCTGGAAAGCACAGAGCTGGCAGCAGCACTGCAGGGTCCAGCTGGGCTGTGGAAACATGGAGATGAGGTGCGGCATGGGGTCTGGATGGGTGGATGGGCGGATAGGCAGAAAATCAAGTAAGCCTTGCCAAGTGCTGGAGACAAAGCTGAGCTGAAGTCACAGGGGCCATTGAGAGTTTTCAGCCTGTCAGGCCTATGACACACACACTGGTCATGTGACCAGCCCGTGGCCTTGCCGCATCACAATGATAGGCATCTCCCTCTTTATGGAGTTCAGGAGAGAGTGTTGTACCCTTCACTGGCTTGGAGTGTCCAGGAAGGTCTCTGGTTTTCCTGATACAGTCTTACCTTTCAGTTTTAGTTGTAAGTCATTTGTCAGTCTGCCTCAGGGTTGGTGCTGAGCGGAAGATGGTTTCTATCTGAGATACAAAATCAGTCTCCTGTTCTGCATTTGTACTCAAAACGGAGCCAAATGCTCTTTGATGAGTGGCATCGCCTGAGGGAAGGCACAGCTACGAAGTCACTGTTTGACCTGTTGTGGAGTAACTAAGAGTAAGGGTTAGGGTACAGCCCAACTCCATAAACCCTAACCCACACCCAGAGGAACTTCTCAGACATTCATTCTCAGAGACCACATCTAAGGAGTTCAGCCAGCTACTCAGGAAACTGATCAAGGTTTGGGAAAGTTATCGGAGGACAAAATTTTCTCACTCCTCTCATTTTCGTTTCTGAGTTCCTACTTTCCCTCTGGGTGTTAGCATTTACCATTCCATTGTGATTTAGTCTAGGAACTCAGTTCCATTTTTAAACCTCTAAGGACTCAGCTTCCTTCTTTATTCTTTTTCTCCTCAGGAAAGACTGCGCAAACCCACCAAGAACTTCCGCTTTTCCACAGTGCCTCAGAAAAACATGTTAAGACCAGAGCTGAAACCAGTCTTCCCTATGAAAGGCACAGGTGGTCCTACATCCAAAAAACAGCAATGGTTTAGGTGAAGTGCTAGCCCTCACCATGCCTGTTTTTATCCTATCTTTCCCTTGTGCATATTGCTATATAACTTAGCAAGCAGAAACGGAAGCCCAGGGAGATTTAGGATAAGGTCCACTGGAAGAGGATGGGATGGAGAAGCTTCCCCATGTAGTTTTGGCTGTAAAGAAGATGTCAGAACACAGAACATTCCTCATGTTCCAGGACATAAGTGTTGTCTTCAGCAACAGGGCCTTACCATCAGCAGGTAGAGGAGACACAGCAGGACCAAGTCGCATATGACTTCCCAGAGACTGTGGCAGCTTCTACAAGATCTGCCCAGGTCAGCTAGAAGGTCCCAGCACTGGCAGGGATGCTGGGTTCTCAACCAAGAAACTATTTGCAACTGATACATGCTGATAGCAGCTGGCAACGAGAAAATTGGTTTTCTCCAGTGGAGTCTCACTAGGTATATTAACCACATTTCAGACTGGGCCGCATGCCCAGGAGCGGTTGGCCAATATAACAAAACAAACTCAGTGACATTTTTGGGGAATTTTAATTTATTTATTTATTTATTTATTTATTTATTTATTTTTTTGGTCTTTTGCTTCTTTGTTTTGATTCTCTCTCTGCTTTTGTTTGTTTGTTTCGTTTTGGTTTTTGAGATAGGGTTTCTCTGTGTAGCTCTGGCTATTCTGGAATTTGCTCTGTAGACCAGGCTGGCCTCGAACTTCAGAGATCTGCCTCCTGAGTGCCTAGCCTGATTTTCTTTCTTTCTTTCTTTCTTTTTTTTTTTTTTTTTGAGAAAGGGCCAGAGAGAAAGAGAAGAGAAAGTTGGATGAGTAGAATTGGGGAAGGGGAAATCATTACTGATAGCATCACTTCTATGCTAATAAAAGAAACAGCAATGCAAAACTAAAGTTTTCCACCGACAATAATTTCAATAACAAAGGAAAATGTATTTGAAGGTCTGTGTTTTGAGGACACAGAAAAATAAGTTAAGGACTAGAGAGACATGCTGTGAGGGGACAAAGAAAAGGAAGGTGTTTGGAAGCTGCACACACTTGAGGCCCTATGTTTGATCCCTGGCATCCGTGTTAAAAAGCCAAGGTGGATGCTGCCAGCCTGTTGTGCCAGTCTGGGAGGTGGAGACAGGATGATGCCTGGAGCTTCCTGGCCAGATAGTCTAGCAAACTCCAGATTCAGCGTGAGACCCTGTCTCAAAAAACAAGACGGAGAATGACTTAGAAGACACCCAGCGTGTGTTTCTGGCCTCCACACTTGCATGCACACATGGGCACCTGCATGAGGAAATACATGCACACATGTGAGCAGTTTACAAATATAAAAAGGTTTCATTTGTAACTATTCGTAGGCGGAGGTTTTATCTAATACTGAGAAGACAGGAGACCCTGGAACTGGCGGCCAGGTTTGTCGTGTGTTAAGCTTTCAAAGTCCTCCCCTCTATTTTTTTTTATTTTTTAAACCAGCAACATGAACTTTCTGTGATTGTTCATTCTTCTTCCTTGGGATCTCTGAGAATGTAGCTGACTTCAGGGACTGGTGTCATTGACCCACAGCCCTAGACCAACCAAGCACTTTTCTTGGTTAAGGTTTTCCACCGACAAAGACTTCAAGACTGAAGGGAAGTATTCTGAAATCCAGGCTTTGAGAAAACAGAAAAAGCTGTATCCTAAGCTCATCTTTGCTCCAACCTGCCAGAGAGAGGCAAGGAAAAGCGGTAAGGTCCCCTCTTCCTGCAGTGCAGTTTTCTGGACTGTGAAGTGGGCTGGCGGGAAATATATACTGGGCTTAGAGAGTTGTCTGAGCTGGCATCTTTTGTGATGAGTCTAAACACTACTTTTCCTAGTAATAGCAAAGTTAAAATGCTGCTAGGCTATTTCATTACTCAAATTGTAAGAAGGTTCAAGAAGCTATACGATTTCTTGTACTTTATCATCTACCACTGTCAAAGCTTTTGCCATGATGATGTATTTTCAAATATTAAAAAAAACCTCTCAAACTAAATAATACTATAATTGATGACAACATGAGTTTGATATTTAGGTACATATAGATTGAAATGTTTATCTGTGTATAACCTAAAACCACCCAGATGTACGCATTTCATACTTTTTGGAAAATTGCTTTAAGGGGCTAAAGGTTAAGTGTGTACATCTCAAGCTGAATGTGGTGGTGGCTCATGTTTTTAATCTCAGCACTCGAGAGACAGAGGCAGGCAGAGCCCATTAGTTTGAGGCCAACCTGATTCACATAGTAGTTTCAGGACAGCCAGACTACATAGTAAGAGCCTGTCTTGAAACAACACCAACAACAAAGAGTTATGTGTGTCTCAAAGGCCCCTAGGTCTCTCTGAGGTAAGGGCGAGAGGATGCTTGGGACAGGATGTACCGAAGAAGACATAGAAGGCTCATGCATTGTCTCTCCTTTAGTATCATTCATGAGGGGCCTCTGTTAGACTTTAACCGACATCCAAGGCAAAGGCAGTGCAGACTAGAAGAGCCTGGTAAATTCTATAAATACGGGCTTCGGTTTTCCCACTATGTAGCTGGGACTCACTAAAGGGTTTCAGAGTGTTAAATACACAACTGTATATAGATACACAATTGATGTGCCTTCAGACCTCACCAGCCATAGCTTTAGGATAATGCAATCATTTTCTAGATGTAGGTATATTGAAGCACCTTCTCACTGGCCCCATTAAACTTCCCGATTCCACCTTCACCAGTTTGCCACCCCTCCATCCTAACCCCTACCTACCTTTCTCCTTGATTCCCTATACACTTAAAACCAATCTGTTGTAAGGAAAAAACAACCAACCAACCAAATAACTGGATCAGTGTAGAAAAGAGCTGAAGAAGTGGTTGCGCAGCCTCATGCCACCCTCCGTTCCTCTGCTCTTTTACAGGTGTCCCTCATGAGTTGTTTCTGGAAACTGCAAAGTTTCATGACCCTGTCCTCCCTAACTCCCAATGACTATGGCCCAAGGGAGTAAAGGAAACTCCAAAGCCATTTTATTTTCAGCCCCAGAATATACAAGAGGAAACATCTATTTCTTTCATGAGAAATTCCCCTTGATGGGTATGGGTTGAACTTTATAAGCCAGATGAGATGGCTATAATCATTAGCATAGCATTTACAACTTTAAATCATATTTCTTCATTTCATGTCATGTATGAGTGCTCTGCCTCTGTGCATGCCCATGAGCCACTTACGTGCTTGGTGCCCACAGAGAGCAGAAGAGAGGGAGTCAGACGACCTCGAGCTAGAGTCACCGATAGTTGCAAACTACCATGTGGGTGCTGGGAATTGAACCCAAGTCCTCTCCCAGAACCATAAGTTGTCTTAAGCACTGAGCCATCTCTCCAGCCCTTAACATAGTGCTTTTAATCAGGATTAAGTGACATTATTAAGTGTTAGGCGCATTGTTTGGCTTAAAATCTGTATATAGTGGGACAATTTTTCTTTTTTCTGTTTTGGTTTGTTGAGACAAGGTTTCTCTGTGTAGCCCTGGCTATCCCAAAACTCACTCCGTAGACCAGACTGGCCTTGAACTCAGAAATCTGCCTGCCTCTGCCTCCTGAGTCCTGGGATTAGGGGCGTGTGCTACCAAGTCTACCTTGAAAGTTTTCTTTAGGATATGTAGTCTAACCTAGGTAACACTTTCTCGAACTTAGCTGGAGCCCTGTCCTTAGCAAGATGAGCTAGACAAACTATCAAGTACAGTGTATCAGTCTGCAGTTGTAGCGAGATTTACGGCGACTGCAGTTTCCCTCTCCAAATGAGTAAGAGCGGGTTAATTTTGTACGTAGAACTGACAGTTTTGGTGCATTTCCTCAACAATGACCAATCTGCCAGGGCAGGTCACTAGTGGCTCTGTTTCCAGGCTCCCATCTCTGTCTCCCAAATGATGCCCACAATCGGTGTGTGTGTGAGAGAGAGACAGACTGACTGGTAAAAGTTATGAAGATTGCTTAGGGGGTGGCCCAAGAGGCAAGCCACACCCTGAACGGAGGACTGTAGTTAAGGTCTTAAAATAGGCAACGCCCTAAGAACAGGTGAAGCTGGAATGTCCAGAAAAGTGACGCCATCGATGCCAAAGGTACAAAAAAAGCGTGTTATTCTTACTCTGAGGCGAGGACAAAAATACAAGAAAACATTTGAGACACGTGAATGTGAGTGTGTCCCTTCAATTACTTTAGTGTTAAGTCAACATGGCTGCAGACGAGATCACGTGAAAAGAGTGAGAAGCAATCTTAAGAGGTCCGGAATGGCAGTCTCATTCTTGGTAAGAGTTAGAGCGGCTTTCAGAGATCCACGTTCAGTGTGCCCTGTGTTTTGTCGTAGTTTCCGATAAGTCACAGGATGAGACACCAACTTCACCAGCGCTCTGGGAACCACTGACATTTTCAAAGCTGCTGGAACAGAAGCCCACCAGAGCTGTGCCAGGAGAGAGCGTCTTCCGCTACGGAAGGGCCCCACAGTGGATCGTCAAAAACGCCACTGTCACAAAGTAAAGACAAATCTTCCAAGTCCCCCTCCTCTCCGAGAACTGAGCGGGACTGGAGCAGTCACCAACCAAATAAAGTTCCACGCTTGCCGCCTCGAAGTCCTGCTGCAGAGCCTGGAAGGCGGGGCAGAGGCCGGCCCCGCCCCCGTGCGGCAGTGGGCGGGGCAGAGGGCGTTCCTGCATCCCTAGAGGGCGAGGCCGGGCGAGGGGGGCGGGCCCTGGCCCCGAGTGACGGCCCGTCGGCCCAATCGGCGTGAGGGCGCGGGGCCGGCCTTCCTGCAGCGTCTTCCGCTCGCCGGCTGCGGCGTCTGGGACGGTTGCGGTGGGTCTGGGCGCTGGGAAGCCGTCCAAGATGATTAAAAAATTCGACAAGAAGGACGAGGAGTCTGGTACGCGCGGCGCTCCGGACGCCCACCCTCAGGCGCAGGGGTCCCCCTTCCCTCGCTCGCAGCCACCTGCTCCCGGGGCGGCCGCCGCGGCGGGGTCTCCCCGAAGCCCCTCCCCCGGCGCCGGGGCCTCCCCTCAGGCCGCGTGCTCGGGGCCGGCCGTCGCCTGGAGCGCTCGGCGGCTCCGCCCCGGCGCGTCCCCGCCCCCCGCGCCCGCCCCCCGGCCGAGCCCCTCTGAGCCAGCCCGGCGAGGGGCCCCGTCGGGGGGCGAGGAGGTGCGCGCGCATGTGTCCGTAGTCGGGTTGCTGGTGGGTTTAGGCCCCAGGGCGAGCACCCCCATTGTGGGGGCTGGGGTCGACCGGGCCAGGGTTGCGTGTGCGTGGACTCTGAAGGGCCTTGATTCTCCTGTTCCCAGGGGTTAAGACTGCCCGGTGGGACACAGCTCATTGAATGCGCAGGCATCCAGAAGTGACTTGCGTGTTGATACCTGTCTGTGGTGCAGTGCAAGTGGGGAAGATGCCAAGCCTCTTCAAAAAAAAAAATAAAAATCTTCAGCTCTTCAGTGGTAGCTGCTCTCACAAGTGTGGTGGAAGGTTGGGTTAGTGGACCTTCATGGCCTCATCCTGCATGGCCTCTTTACATTTGTGATTCTCTGCGAAACTGTTCCTTTCTGCTTCAGTAAATGTGTGAAACACATAAAACAGGGCTTGCTTCTAGGGAAATCCATGGTGTCCTGTCATCTCATTACTCTTGGTGGTGGTGGGAGCGACACATTTGTTAACATCCATGGGCTGGGGGAGGGGAAGCAGGGAATGAAGGCTCATTTCGGACAGGGTTCCTATATCCAGAGAAGTCCAAGGTCTCTCCGTATGCCGCTGACAGAATTTGTACCAGAATCAGAATTACTTCATCCAACTTATTTGCATATTAGTAATGGTTGTCCTTGTGACTTCCAAGGGATCATTGTGTTTAGGTGAGATTCCCCAAGCATGCAATATCCTACTGGAGAAAAGTCTTTGTAGGACAGCTACTGAAGACCTTCTCTTTCTCTCGTACTATAGGTAGTGGTTCCAATCCTTTCCAGCATTTGGAGAAGAGTGCTGTCTTGCAGGAGGTATGGCTTGTCGATTCAGTTTGAGAATGATGGGCAAAGAACCTTGGTGATACTAAAAGTCAGGATATCCGAAAGAAGAATGGAGAGTGCAGATCAGCCTGACAGTCTGCAAATCATTCTTTCCCACAGTTGATAAAGCTAGAAAGAGATTCAGTTTTTATTTATATATTAAAAGTAACAAAGGAGTGTAGCCAAGTGCAGAGAGGAGAGGAGAGTCTGGAGCTATAGAAATGTGTGGACATACAGACTCTGTCTTGTGCCAGGGAGTTTTATGAACTATCAGAAGAGGTGGGTTAGGGCTATTGGAAGGACTTACAGACAGTAAGCTCATAGTGTTCACATGGAGATAGATTCCAGGAAAGTCTCAAGTTGAAGTCATCAACCTAGGGTAGACAGGAAAGCACGCCACATCCAGGAATTTGTTGTACACCATAATAGCTGAGAGCATGGACAACTGACGTTATTTGATATCGTAGTAGCGTGTTATTAATGTTATAAAAGATGATTTGCTGTCCTCTGTGATAGAAAATACATCATCTATAGCATACTATTTTGCATATTTCTGTAGGCACGCCTATTCAATGAAACTCCAATCAATCCAAGAAGATGCTTGCATATATTGACAAAGATTCTTTACTTACTCAACCAGGTAAACTTCTGATTTCCTTAGATTTGTGTGTTAGGATAGAAATATGTAACCTACAGCAAAGTACTTACTGAAAAGTAGGCTTGTTTAAGAAAGGAAAGCATGTAAAAGCTGCAGTGTTTGGTTAGATCAATAATGTGTAAAAGCCCTTTAATACAAGGACTATAACTTCTTAAATTCATGAGATGTTAAACCAGCTAACCATGTACATTCCAATAGATATATTGATTTGAATTCAACAAATCCTGCTTAGAACATACTAATCGCATGTGTTTATTTTTAGTTTTCTGAGGACTGACTTGTTTCTGTATATGAGTGTTTTACCTGCATGCGTGTGTGTGCCTGGTGTTCATAGAGGTCAGCAGAGGGCATCAGGTTTCCTGAGACGATAGTGACAGAGGGCTGTGAGCTACCTTGTTGGTGTTGGGAATCAAATCTGGGTCCTCTGTAAGAGTACCAAGTGCTCGTAGGTGCTGTGCCAACGCCTCAGATCTATCTACATGTACTTTAGATCCCTTGCAAATAGAACGTCAGACAGATTGCAAGTATTTTGTTTGCTTATTTATTTGGCACAACAGTGATATGTTGAAAATTTTGTCTTATGTTTAAGTTTTATATTAGTATCATCATACTAATAGTGTCATATGATTTTGGAGAAGTAATCTAACCATTATGTGCCTCACTGCGATGCTGTAAGTGAGGATTATATACCAATTTTTTTTTATATACCAATTTTTTAAGCATTATACTTAAATGAAAATAGTGGCCGTAAATCATTATAGTGCTAAGCACATAGTTTGTATTTAGAAATACTTGCTTTTTGTAACTCAGCAAATTTTATCTCCTACCTGCTGTGTTTTATGTACTATTCCAGGCACTGGAGTTACAGAAGACAGAGCTAAAAAAACCTATTTTAAATTCTGTGTTCTA
>REGO01000325.1:1567690-1593515 GCA_010120015.1 Rhombomys opimus | reverse complement strand
ATCAGTTCACATTATAGATGGTTGTGAGCCACCATGTGGTTGCTGGGAATTGAACTCATGACCTTTGGAAGAGCAGACAGTGCTCTTAACCACTGAGCCATCTCTCCAGCCCCCTGTGTTCTATTCTTGATACTAATTTTTTTATTTTGCCTCAAACTGTAAATACCATCTCAAAAACATTTAGAATCTTAGAAAATAGGATTTTATTTTGTAGAGAATATATATAAGTATTTATATACCTACTTATATATACATTACATACCTAAGTTATTTATATATAATGTTAATTTGTTACACTTAGCAGCTTAAACGCTAAGTAAACCTTTTTTTTTTTTTTTTACATTTACTTACTAACTTTGTGTGTGCTTTCATCAAGTGCGTATAGAGGTCAGTTCTCTCTTTTTATCATGTAGGACCTGGGGATTGAACTCAAGTTGTCAGGCTTGGTGACAAGTGTCATTATCCACTGAGCCATCTCATCAGTCCTTAAGGGTTTTATATATCATGTTGTTTTATAACTAAAGACCTAATCTAGAGTTTTAATGAAATCTTGTTTGCAAATCAAGACGAGAAACAATCATGTGATTTTTAAAAAAGACATGTCTGTTCCTGAACAGCATAACTTGTGGTAGCATTAGAATGTTTAAGCCAAAATCAGTTTGACATAACTATTTATAGCATATGTTGTATTGTGTCAAAAGTGGCTAATTCCATTGTGTCAGCAGAATTTGGAGTAGTCAGAGTTGATTCAAAGCAGTCAAAGTCAGAGTTGGCCAATGCCTCTTTCTTGGAGCAGCTCATGTGGAGACAATTTTCTTGATAAGGAGATTGTCAAGTACAGCATAAACTTGGCCATGTGAAAAGGTTGGGAGCGTTCATTTTATCTCCTTCCCTGGTTCTTGGTAGAGCATTATGAGAAGGGGGGGTGGGACCACTTCAAAATTTCTGCTAGAATTGACAGAGCCCACATACTCTGAATTGTAAGTCAAAAAGTTATAACAGGATTTTTCCAATATGAAGAATCTCACAGGCTTCTGGGTCTTTGGTAGGTTTCACAGTAAGAACGTTCTCTTGCTGATAAGCAAGTTGGACACTGATTTAAATAGTTAAAAACTCTTGCTATACTTTCTCCCTCATCCTAAACTTGAGACCTTTTGTAATCAAAATTCTTATACCCATGGCAAATAGATGTAAGACGTCTTGTATGTTCTGTAAAATCTGAACTCTGCAAGGAAATTGAGCCCATACGCTATATAGGATTGCTTGAATGAAAGAACCGAACGTAAGGATGGTAGCATTTGAGGGCCTGTGTGGGCAGAAGTGCTGTGTTCCAGCATGTCCTGCACAATGGGCAGCTTGGGCGTGCCTGGGCGTGCACAGAGTGCACAGTGCTGTGCTCCCGAGGGCTCGCTGAAGGGGACTGTATTTGACAAGGTCGTTGAAGAAGCCTGAATCACATCAAGGGTCCTTCTATTTTGGATTGAACCCGGCTTTGCTGTCCATCCTAGGATTCCTCACAAGCAGTCCTTTCCCAGTTTGTATCTGTGATGCCTGTCCTGTGCGGGGCATGTGATTGTGGGGTCGTACAAGGTGTGTGAGCCCTGCTTTTAGGTTTTGGGACTTTGTCATGAAATGCTGATTAGAAATTCTACTTAAAAAAATTCTACTTGCTATCCTATTTTGTCTCCTAATAGCTTAAAGGAAATATGAGCCATGTCTGTTAAAAATGTAGACTGAAATTCCAGAACTTCTAAGTGTGGTATGCTATTGTGAATTATTTCAAATAAAAGATTCTAAATGGCTCTGAGAGGTTTTTGTCCCCTGCAGGTTCTAAATTGAAAGTAGAGAAGATGCCGAGAGGAAGAATGTTTATAAAGAGACTTCTTCCTAATGCAAATGATTTTTTTGAGAAATAAAGAGAAAATTCTTAATACCTGTATTTTTTAGTTTTAAAAGTTGTTTTAAATTTTACATAGGGTGAACACTTTGGAACTGTGGAAGCCACAGAAGCCTTCTTCGCAATGACTCGCCTGTTTCAGTCTAATGATGTAAGTTTTCACTCTTCTAAGATGAAAACATGGGTTTGTTTTTCCCAGGGAACTTAGATTGTTCCAAACTAAAGAGGGTTGCTTGAAATGTTTAAAATTACTTTAAGACCGTTTACTTTTCTCAAACTTAAAAATGCTTTTTAAGCACTCTGTGACTGTGGATGAATTAAAGCGTATAGCATAAAGCTGTTCTTGAGGTCACGGGGGAAAGGCCCACATCTGTTGGTTCCTAGTCGTGTCTTTAGTGGTTGGCACTTGCAGTGGGGACACAACAAGCCTGCCATTGCCTCTGTCGCTGCCTCTCATCACCCTAGGTCACTTCACACTTAGAGTGTATCTTTCTGTTTTCTCACTGTGGGACATTTCTTCTCAGCCCAGGTTTAAATCAGAAACACACAGCAGGCTGTATTCTGTGATACATGTTTCTTAGCTTTCTGTTAGCATATATTGGTGAAATTGTTTTCATACATACTGTATATCAGCACAGGCTACATTTTGTGTCCGAGTCTCAGGACTCTCTGGGATTTGAGTCTGTCCATATGTCTAGATAATGAAGGATTTTAGGAGTAGTTCTTCAGGAAGATCAACAGACTCCTCTAAGACAGTTACATTAAGGGACACCTTCCCATACTCTCAGTCAGAGGGAGAGCAGTCCCCTCGGATGAAAGATTACTTGTATTGACAAAAGATGCTTGGCAGAATTTGGATTTCAGGTACCGTGATTAGAATCTGCCCATCTGTCCCTGCCTCAGTTTTCAGATTCTCTCCGTGCCAGTCAAGTCCTCCAGGGGTATGGCTTGAATTTGTTTTGTAATTAAACTTTCTGCAGGATATGCTCCCTCAGTTTTGTGGCCACATGGCCATGGCAAAAGCTTTCTGGTTTAACAGCAGTTAGATCTCTGGTTCCTCCGCAGGCTTTCAGCTGTCCTGTTAAACTCATCATTTTCTTTTAAGAAAAGATTTCCCTGTGTACGTGTGTGACGTACAAGCATGCCTTGATGCCTGTGTGGAGTCCAGAGGGCAGTCTGTAGGACTCAGTTCTCTCCTGGTGAAGGTCCTGGTGATTGGATTCAGACCTTTACCTGCTGAATCAGTTTGTTGGCCTCCTAAACAAGTGATTTCCAACATCTTAAGTTTTAACAACTTAATTTTTATTAAAATGTACTCTGGCAACAACTGCCTATTTACCTAAAGCTCTATCTTCTATAGGTTTTTGCAAGCGACTATTTAAATAACTGCTGTGTAGTGATGTAGACAACAATCCTTGATTCTTCAGTTCAAACAGAGAAGCAGTTTCAAATTCCTAGCTTTCAGGACATGCTTCCCTTCAGCCACTTCCTACACCAACAATTCAGGGTTCAAACAGAGTCAGAGCCACTCTGAGTATTGTGGGCTTAGGTGTTTTCCTTCAGGAGTTAGACTAGAAAAGGTGGAATTTTAAGTTGTTAGAGTAGGGCTCAGAGACTTGCTACTGAAAGTCAGGCAAGGCTGTATGTGGAACTGATTTTGCCAACAGTACCTGGTGTTAGGCCAGTTGGGGTTAGCAAATGGGTTATAAGTGATGATAGAATGAACAGGGTTGTTGGAGTCAGGAGTGGTAGCTGTCACTGATAGAGACTGTGACAGTGAAAATGGGTCACCGTTGTCATGCATGATGGCAGGTAATGTAGCACAAGGGCAGAACATTTAAAACCACAACACTGTAGGGAGAGAGGGGCGTTGAAGGAAGGTGGACAGATCAAAAGGCAGTGAGGAGAAGCGCCCTCACCTGGAGCCGTGAGAAAGAAAAGTTGCTGTTTAAAAAGCTGCAGGGCAGGCCTTAGAGAAAAAAATCAATTAGATAGAAGGCTAGGGGCATTTAGGGAAGAGTTTGAAGATGCAAGGGCATTTTTCTGATGAAGAGCAGAGAACATAGCTGTGTGTGGTGTGTGTGTATGTGTGTGTACACACGCATGTGCATGCTTGAGTTTGTGGAAGGATGAAAATAGGATTGTTCATAATCTTTTTTAAATAATGTCTGTCGAATTTATAATGATATCCATCATTTTTATGTCGGTTAATTACATATTCTCATATTACTTAGAGTTTTGTGTAGAGGTTTATACCTTATCAGTATCTTCATGGATTTTTGATTCATGGACTTTTTTTTTTTAATTTTTTTCTTCAAAAATAATTTGGGGAAAATAGAATGAACAAGGCTGCTGTTCAGCTGGTCAAGTGCTTGACTTGCATGGTAAAGCCTGCACTCCAGCTCCTGTGCCTCTGAAACCAGGCCTGGTGGTGTGCCTCCGTAATCACCTGTGGGGAGAGGCAGGAGGAGTAGAACTTAGGGCCAGTTTTTGCTACCTAGTGAGTTCAAATCTAGCCTGTGCCACGGTGTGAGACCCATTGAGTGATGGAAGCAAGGAAAGAGAAAAAAGGAAGACAACAGAGTTAGTAACATTGCATGGGCTAAAACCAGACAAGTAATTGTAAAGGAACAAAAGCATACAGACTGTGTTCTTTAGTTATGTTTTTAACTATACTGCTGCAGCGTTAGAAATCAGTGGTGAAATAAGTGGAAAAGGGGTAGGAAAAGACAAAAGGAGTGATTCTGTATAATTACTCCTGGTTTTGATGTGAAGAGCCACTTTGTTGCTTTGTTCCAGCTGTGTAGAGGCCTGGGTTTACCTAGCTGCCATAAGCTCTAGAGAACCAAACAAAGCATATGGCGTACCAGCTTCCATGTGTCCCATTGCAGGACTGTGGTCCGAAGAAGGGACAGAGCAAGGTGACCCTGGGGACGCACGCTAGCTTCCCAGAGGCACATGACAGGCTTACAGAAGGTCCGAAGGTCGGGTAGAGCTGGGAAGGCCGGGAAAGTTTGACATTTTTAGAGAGATACCAGAGAGAAAGGAGAAAAGTGGGGTGAAAATCAGTGTACTTGATGACAGTGATAGAAATGGTCTAAAATAGAGCTGGGGGAAGAAGAAAGGCAACAGAATGAAGAACACCAGTGACCTATGGGATAATATTTTCAGTCATTTTGGCAGTTACCATAAATTGCTTCATGAACTTATCAAAATCTAATCATTTTTATCTTTTCCCTGCTTCTGGGAAATTTAACAATCCTAGTCACTCCTACCATATATATGAATATGTAAATATAGACATGTTTTATATATGTGTGTATATTTCTAAATGTATTTTTATATATTTATAATTTTTTTAGTTTTTTTTTTTCATTCAAATTTGTCCTTACTACTTTTTTTTCCTTCCTGTTTTTTATTCCTTGATAAATGTCTGAATTACTATCTGGAATAGTTTTTCTTGCACTTACAGAATATACTTTTTAGAATGTATTCTTTATATGCTCTTTCTCATCCAGGGAGATCCCGAGTTTATACTTCATGGGTATTAGTGTTTGTTTTCACTGACCTGTGAATTTCTCTGTGTTTTGACCATGGCTACATAGTAAAATTTGGGGGTCAACCTTTTTGTGTGATTATTGGCCTTTTTTTTTTTTTTTTTTAAGAACTGTGTTTTCAAATGTTTTGCCTTAGCGAAAATTGGACTTGGCTGGGCTTAAAAATTAAACAAGGACATAAAGTTGAGTAGGTAGGGAAGGCGGGTCTGGGGAGCTGGGAAGTGACTGTACTGTCAGAAAGTCTCAAAGAACTAATTGTAAAAAAACAACAATTGAAAAATTGTATTGTGTTTTTGTTATTGAGTTATAGTAGTTCAGATAATCTGGATGTAAGCCCTATTATATAAAATTTCTCTTCTGTGAAATATTATTTTAAAAAAAATGTTTGATTCATTTTCTGTTTAACGTTTTTGTCTTTAATTTACGAAGTGTGTTTTGCTGGTTAAAAATACATCTTTGCTGATACTCTGTAGTGTTAGTTTTTTAAAGTGTTGCCATTTTATGGGGCATGAGGTAGTGTCAATCTAATTTCCATATTGCCTTATGACTACTAACTTGAACAGCCTTTTTTTTTTCTACTTCGGCTAATTTTTGCATACCCAGTGTTTTTTGTATAGAAGGGAATTTTTTATTTCTGGTTTCCATTTTCTTATTGTAGCTTTGTATTTGTGTGGCTTTGATCTGTTGTATGCTTGCCTCCCTGCCTTCCTTCCCTCCCCTCCTTCCCTCTCTTTCCCTCTCTCCATTTCTTCCTTGTGTTAAATCATACTGAGAACCTTCATTTTCTTTTTCTCTTTTCTTATTCAGCTCAATGATGTCGAGCAGATTCGCTATAGCTTAGGTTCTGGAACTGAGTCTGATTGTGTGAGTTTCTGTACTTAGAAGACACTGATGGTACTTGCTTGGAAGGAAGCTGGACAGACTAAAGGAGCCTGAGGTCTATAAGTAACCCAGAGATGCAGCTGAGGAGATCTGGGCTGGAACATATATTATTGCTTCCATTTCACTTTGGATCCTGGTGTTCATCTGGAAATTTTGATAATTTAAAATGGAAGCTGATTTTGTAGTCATTTTAGGAGAAACATTGGTATTCATCAAGTGAAAGGGTGTTTTAGGGTTTTATTGCTTTGAGAGACACCAAGACCATGGCAAATCTCAAAGGAAAACTGTTAAGCTGGCTTACAGTTCAGAGGTTTAGTCTGTTATCATCATGGTAAGAAGCATGGCAGCAGGTAGGTGTGATGCCAGAGAAGGAGCTGAGAGTCCTGCATCTGGGTCAGCACGTAGCAGGAAGGAGACACACTTCCTCCAACAAGGCCACACCCGGTAGTGCCACTCTCTGTGAGGCCGTGGGAGCCAGTTACAGTCAGTCTACCATAAAGGGAAAACAGAGTTAACACATCTCTGCAGACACATTTGTTAAGAATCTTAGAAATACGTTTTTGAGAGAAGTCCTTATCACTTTAAGAAATTATATCTCTGTAGAAGAGTGATTAAATTTTTAAGGCTTGCTTTTATGTTTTCTCAGGTTTGAGTGTGTCAAGTATTTGTGTTTAAGAAATAGCATTTTGTAGTTCCATTTGCCTGCAAATTTTGATTTCCTTGTTTTTAATTGCTGAGTAGTATTCCTTTGTATAATTATACCACAGTTTCTGTATCCATTTCTCGGTTGAGGGACATCTGGGTTATTTCCAGATTCTGGCTATTATAAATAAAGCTGCTACGAACATCGTTGAGCAAATGTCCTTGTTGTATGGTTGAACATCTTTCGATAACCCAGAAGCAGAAAGATACACATGGTATATCTTCACTTATAGGTGGATATTAGCCATATCATATAGGATAAATGTCATAAGATCTATAGTCCTAGAGAAGCTTAACGACAGGAGGACCCTAGGGAAGATGCTTAATTCTCTTTCAGAGGGGCAAACGGCCTGGATATCAGAAGTGGGAGAAGACAGGAGACAGGACAGGAGCGGGAATCTTAAGGAAGAAGGGGGAGATAGAAATACCTAGAGGGGACAGGAGCTCCACAAGGAGACCAACAGAGCCAAACAACCTGAACCCAGGGGTGCCTGCAGAGACTGATGAATCAACCAAGGACCATGCATGGAGAGGACTTAGACCTCCTGCTCAGATGTAGCCCATGGGCAGCTCAGTTTCTATGGGAGCTCCCTAGTAAGGGGAGCAGGGGCTGTCACAGGCATGAACTTTGTTGCCTGCTATTTGATCACCTCCCCCTGGTGGGGTGGTCTTACTAGGCCATAGAGAAAGAGGATCCAGATAGTCTTGTTGAGACCTGATAGATTAGGATCAGATAGTAGGGCAGGAGGACCTCCCCTATCAGTGGACTAGGGAAGGGACATAGAGGGGGAAGAGGGAGGATAGGCCCTGGAGATGAGGGAGGGGGCTATAGCTGGGATACAAAGTGAATGAATTAATAATAATAATTTTTTAAAAAGAAAAAAAGAAATAGTATTTTGAATATTTTTTCCCATAGAGTTTTAAAGGATTTTGGAGGTAGATATTTTGAACATCCCCCTTATTTATTCCTAATGTTTATTTGCGTGAATAGACAACTTGTAGGGTTTCATTCTCTGTTCTCACCATTTGGGTTCCAGGTATTAAACTCAGGGCGTCAAACTTGGTGGAAAGCACCTTTACCCACAGAGCATCTTGATGACCCAAGAATCTCTCTCTTAATATGCTTGCTAGCCTTACTTAAAGTGATTTGAAAGGTTCTTTACAAATAATCTGAAACTGTCTGTACATACATTTTCAGCAAACACTGAGGAGAATGTGCTACCTCACCATCAAGGAAATGGCCACCATCTCTGAGGATGTGATCATTGTGACAAGCAGGTACGTGAGTCGTCAGTCTAGGACGGCAGACTTCCCACTATGGACTGCTTGCTAGTCTCTTCCTAGTGACTGCCAGTAAAAATCTAGGAGAATAGTATATCTTAAATCGCTCTTTTCCAAAACACAGTTGTCATGTCTAGTATTTGCACTTTCTTGATCTGGTGTTTCTTTTTGACTGCCAATAAAAATTTGCAAGAGTGTTAAGTTTCAAATCATTCTTCTCAAAAATATAGTTGTCATCTTATGCAAGCCATCTCTACCTGCTGAAAACATTACAGACGAGGAAGGTTGTGGATTGTTTCTTAAGAGGTTACAAAAATATGGCTCAAGTCGTTAAGAGCACATGCTGCAATGACAGAGAACCTGGGTTCGGTTCCCAGCACTCATGTTGCGGTTCACAGCCATCTGTAACTCTAGTTATCAGGCCTCCAATACCCTGCTCTGCCCCCTGTGGACACCAGACACACACATGACACACATCATAGCTGTAAAAAGCCACTCATATACATAAAATAAAACTACTTCTTCCTCCTCCTCTTCTTCCTCTGCATCTTCTTTCTCTTTCTTCTTTTCTTTCTCTTCCTCTTCTTTCTCTTTCTCTTCTTCCTCCTCCTCCTCTTCTCCTTTCTGGTTTTTCAAGACAAGGTTTCTCTGTGTAGCCTTGGCTGTTCTGGAACTTGCTTTGTAGACCAGGCTGGCCTTGAACTCACAGAGATGTGCCTGCCTCTGCCTCCTGAGTGCTGGGATTACAGGCGTGTGCCACCGCACCAGGCATAAAAACATTTTAAAGTTCATAAAAATGAATATAAGCAAAACTTAAAAATAACTGCTTAATGAAATAAGGTATTAGTACTTACAATAAATAATCTCAGAAGGTTGTCATTTTACATATAAAACTTTTAACCTTCAAGAAATGCTGAGGGGTGGTTCACAAAATAACCACTCTAAAGATCGAAATCTCTTTAGATAGTTACTGTCACTAGTAAGAAAAATAAGTAGATTAAAGATGTAAGAATAAAGTATAATATATTTACTCACCAGATCATCGAAGAAGCAAAGGGCAGCGTTAAGTTCCTACAAGAGAGCCTAGTGTTCTGGCGCACGTGGCGGGGTTACCAGTTGACTCTGTTTCCCTAGAAAGCACTTAAGCAGCCTTCATCCTCAGCAATACCACCTTCTGCGTTATTTATTTGTTGTGTGTCTCATTGTTAAAAGTACTTAATTAGGCATGTAATAGTCACACTAGGAAACCTTTCAAGTTTGGGGGGATTATTTTTGAAAAATCTGCAATGATATGAAAAATCCTTTTGTAAATATAATGCTAAGTGGAAGTTGGATTCAGTCTGCATGTTCTGTGTAGTCTGACTTTAAACACTACTTTATATGTATGTAAGACTATGGTGGTAAATACAGTAGTGTGTACAGTGGTTATATAGTAGTTTATCTTTGGCTGCTTGGGATTGTGTTTAATGTTTATTAAGTGTTTGGCAGTTTCTAAATATCTTAGAATGATCTATATAATTTAGAGTAAAATATATTATGTTACTTTACATATAGTTGCCTTTTAAGAGATTAATTATAATTTGTTTAACTGAATATAGTTTTTATATAACAAAATACATTTTGAAGGAAGATGTTTATGTTTAGTTATGTTTAGTACAGTTTCAATTAAAGCTTTCAATTGGAAATATCAGAAAAGCAGATGGAAATAAGATGAAAATTTATTTCTCCTCGTGTAACTATAATTCTGGAGGCATAGACTATTTGACTGCAACGGTTTGACGGTGGCAGGACTGGTATCACTTGGACTCTTTTGGATGTACTCCAGCCTTGCGAGATAGATGCTTGAATTCCTGGCAGGGTCCCTGTTCAAGCAGGAAGGGGCCGAAGGGAGCCAGCACCATCTGTGTCTTTAATCAGGAGTGTAGTAGCATTTCCCGAGGCAATTTTTAGATTTCATTTGGCACGTCTGTGTTATATGACTATCCTTAGGAGGCCAGGAAAGTGAATATTTAGCTTGATAGTCCAAGTACTAGGGACAGGCAAGGGAAAAGGGATTGAAAATTAGGGTTGAATTAGCCAGCTAGTGTCTGCCACAGACAAGAAACAGAAATACTTCTGTTATATTTTTTGTTTCACTAAGAACTCAAACAATTAAAGCTAAAGTAGTGATGTTTATTTCTTCCAGTGCTTAATACTGAGCCTTGTTAGATATAACTAGGGTTTACATCTAGTGCTCTTAAGTGATTAGTAGGTATGGTAGGCTGAATTATTGTCCCGTGGCGATGCCCGTGTCCAAATTCCGAGGATCTATGAATAGGTTGTATTCTGTGGCAAAGGGTAGTTAAAGCTGATGGGAGTATTCTGGTTTATTCGTGTGATCCTTTGAAAGGTTAAACATTCTTTATGAAAGTAGAGGGCTAGAGAGATGACTCAGCAGTAAAGAGTGCTTGTTACAAAACCAGTATTGGAAACCAACATTGGACAGCTTACAACCACCTGTAACTCTAGCTCTGAGGGATCCAGCACCCTCTTCTGGCCTCCTCATACCATCCAATCACACACACACACATATGCACACCCACAAATAAAAAATAATAAAAACATAACTCTATAAAAATGCAGAAGAAGCGTGTCATTAAAGAGATGTGATGCAAGCACATCAGAGATGTGCTACAGACTTGAAAATAAAGGAAGGGGCCATGAGTCACAGAGCACAGGTGACCTCTGAAGGCTGGACTAAGGAGGAAACGGGTTCATCCTATCCTCACTTTCTGTTGCTGGAACAACGCCTGAGGCAAGGTTCTTTAAACAGTAGAGGTTTGTTTAGTTCTTGTGTGGCTGAAAGTGCAAGTTGGTGTCTTTGCTTCTCCTGTTGCTATGATAAAATACCCTGACAGAAGCAGCTTAAGAAAGCAAGGGTTATTTGGCTCATGGTTTCAGACAGTTCTGTCTCGGTGGGAAGTCTGACTGCAGACAGGGCAGGCTTGTTTGCAGGAGCAGGGGGAGGGGGCTGGCTGACTACATGTTGCCTACATTCAGGAAGCTGAGAGTAAATAGGAGGTGGACTGGCTTGTGAGGCCGCAAGGGCTGCTGCCCGAGTGGCCCATTTGCTTTGGTGAGGCCTCACCTCCTAAAAGCTCTATAACTTTTCTCAGATAGCACCATTGGCTTGAGGACAAGTATTCAAACACAGGAACCTGTGGAAGAGTTTCTTATTCAACACAGTTTCTTACTCATAACAGTTGAGTAGCTTCATCTCTTTGGCCTCTGCTGAGGGCTCCATCGATTATAATATAATTAAATATTATAATGACAGAAATGTATATAAAGAGATCAGGTGGTAAGGCCAGAAATCAGAGGAAGCAGGGAGTCATTGTTTCTGTTTTTTAATAACAATTAGTTCTCACAGGAATAACCATGTCCTCAGAGAATTTGTAATAATCACTTCCGAGGGCAGTGTCTCCAGTGACGTATACTCTTACTAGGTCCCACCTGTTACAGCTTCCCCCGTGCTAGGAACGAAGCTTCCAGCACGTGGCCCTTTCCAGGACACCCTCAATCCCAGCAGCTCCTATAACTCTCATATGTCTTGATCTTAGCCCAGTGAGGCCTCTCTTGGACACCAGCTCATTAACTGTAAACTGTATCATAAAACGACCATTTCTCTAACTCTCTAACCTTATGATACTTTGTTATAGCAACAGTAGAGTAGAAAATATGATTTTGTACCTGGATGTGGGGTGCTGCTATAAGAGAAAATCCAAAAGTAGTTTTGGAGCTTTGAAGATACATTAGGAAAACCCTGAAACCAGTGGTTCTCAACCTGTGGGTTGTGACTCCTTTGTGCGGGGGTCACCTAAGACCACTGGAAAACACAGATATTTACAATTCATAACAGTACCAAAGTTACAGTTATAAAGCAGCAATGAAAATAATTTTATGGTTTGTGGTCACCACAATACAAGGAACTGTATTAAAGGGTCACAGCATTAGGAAGGTTGAGAAGCGCTGCCCCAGACTGTTGGTGGAAATGTGCAAGACTCAGAAATTAAAGCAGCAGGATAGAAAGAATTCACCTTAAAGAACATCGAAAGTCACCATGAATAGAGTGTAGGTGTTAGAGATGCTGATTGTGAGGACTCGGCAGGAAATGAAGATGCTGGAAAATGTAGGAGAGGGAACGTTTTTGTTATAGTGTAGGAAGCTTAGCAAAATGATGTCTGTGATTCTGTGAGAAGTGTGGCTTATAGTAAATGAACTTCGGTTTTAACTGATGGGGTTTCCCAGCAGTGTTGGGGATGCATTCTGATTGTTTTCTGCCTCTCTGGGCTGAGCACAGGTTTGAGGACGAGGGGCCAGAGAAGGGCCTGTGAACCAAGGGCCCCGGGAACAGCTCCTTCTTCTCTCGTAGCTTTTCCTGAGGCCGGCCCCGGTGACAGCACAGTTGTACTCTGGTGTGTAATTAGTACCATAGACACATAAAACTCCGAGAAAAGCCTGTTCCTGGGAAGAGGGCCCCTGGTGCATGACAAGTAGGGAGAATTCACTTATTACTACATTAGTATTGATGTTATTATTAGCAGTTTTGTTTAATCTTCCTTATCTAGAGAATGAGCCCAGTTATATAAAATTGGTCATCAGCATGGGAACTGAAGTTGAATAGCCTCATGTTTCTGGTTAAGAGAGCTGTTAAAAAAAGAAGTCTTTGATAGCATGGCAGAAATGATGTTCATAGAGATCTGAAAGTTCTGTAATATCTAGAAAGATCTGAGGGTTTCATCAAGGCAGCACAGATGTGAAAAGGCATGACACAGGTTTTGAAATGTGAATTAACTTTGAAAGCAACGTGAATAGGACAGGTAGGAACTGAGCCAATTCATTTCTCACTAAAACGTCAACATTCCCAAACCTTTTACTAGAACTCAGAGTCTCATGACATGTTTAAAATGTCCAGTATAAAAAAAAGTGATCTCCAGATTCAGTATACTTCCCAATCAAAAAACCAATAGCATGCTTAATGGAACTAGAAAACAACAATCTTTAAATTCATATAGATAAACAAAGGATCTTTAGTGGCTGTGGTGCTTTAAATAAGAATGGCCCCCATAGGTGCATATATTTGAATGCTTAGTTACTAGTGAGTGGTACTTTTTGAAAGGATTAAAAGGATTAGGAGGTGTGGCCTTTTGGAGGAAGTGTGTCATTAGGGATGGACTTTGAGGTTTCAAAAGCTCATGCCAGGTCTAGAGTCTCTCTTAGCCTATTGCTGAGGATGTAGCTCTTAGCTGCTATTCCAGTGCCTACCTGTGTGCCACCATGTTTCCTCCCATGATGATGATGGACTAAACCTCTGAAACTGTGAGGAAGCCACCAGTTAAATACTTTTCATTGATAAGAGTTGTTTTGGTCATGGTATCACACCAATAGAACAGAGACTAAGACAGTAGTCAGAACATACTGAGAAAAAAGAACAACACTGGAGCTATCTACAGTATTTTTGATTTCAAAATCTGTTTTAGTGTAGCAGTAGTAAAGAACCGTTACCTGCACAAATATAGACACACAGAAGACCCAGAAACAAGCCCACATAGCTGCATCTAAGTGGTTCTTGAAAAAGCTGCTGAAGGCTTGCTTTGGGAGAGCCTCTTTGACAACTGTTGCTGGGAAAATTAGACATTTTGTATAAAAATAGATCAAAGACTTTAATATGAGAGTCTAAACTTTGAAACTACTAGAAGAAAGCATTGGTATGGGCAGTGATTTTCCAAATCATTTTCCAAATTATATGGGTACTCTAGTAACCCAGAAAACAAAAGCATGAATTGAGAAACAGGATTATGTCAAAATCAGTAAGCTTCTTCACAGCAGGAAATAATAGAATGAAGAGACAGTCTACAGAGTATAGGTAACTACCTGACAATTAATGTCTAGAATATATTGAGATCAGAAAACACTACATAAAAATCAAATCTGACCAAAGAAGGGCAAATGATAAGAAAAGACATTTCTCAAAAGAAGTACAAGTGGCCAATAAATATGTGAAAGACAGCTCAGTAACTTCAGGCATCAGGACAGTGAAACGCACAAGTGCATGGAGTCCCAGTTCTAATCCAGTCGGGATGGCCATTATCAATGGTGCGGGTGCTGAGGAGGGGCCCTTACTGCTGGTGAAGCATAGCTCAGTAGGCCACTAGGGAGGGTGGGGTAGACCCTCCGAGAGCAGAGGCTGACCTCTGTAGGAGCCTGCCGTGCCAGGGCTTCCTAAGTGTCTTCTACTTCAAACCGCTTTTTGCCCAGACAGTTACAATTTATGACTCTGAGATATAAAAATAGGAGTAATAATGAAAGCTTTACTGATAATGTAAAGAAATACATTGTAAAGCAATTTTGGTATGCATATTAGTTTACCATTTGTTAAAAGCAAGCAAATTTTCATACTATTGATATTCTTTTATGTAAAGAATTAAATATTAAACAGGACAGGAGCCTACCATAGAGGGCCTCTGAAAGACTCTATCCAGCAGGGTATTAAAGCAGATGCTGAGACTTATGGCCACACTTTGGGCAGAGTGCAGGGAATCTTATGAAAGAAGGGGGTGATAGGAAGATCTGGAAAGAACAGGAGCTCCACAAGGAGATCAACAGAACCAAAAACTCTGGGCCCAGGGCTCTTTTCTTAGACTGATACTCCATCCAAGGACCATTCATGGAGATAACCTAGAAGCCCTGCACAGATGTAGCCCATGGCAGCTCATTCTCCAAGTGGGTTCCCTAGTAAGAGGAACAGGGACTGTCTCTGACATGGACTCAATGGCCTGAGTGGGGAGCAGCCTTGCCAGGCCACAGAGGAGGACAATGCAGCCAGTCCTGATGAGACCTGATAGGTTGGAGTCAGAGGGAAGGGGAGGAGGACCTCCCCTATCAGTGGACTAGGGGAGGGGCATAAGGGGAGAAGAGGGAGTGACAGAGGGTAGGATTGGGAGGGGACAAAGGAAGGGGCTACAGCTGGGATAAAAAAAATGAATAAATTGTAATTAAAAGATAGCATGTGGGGAAAAAAAAGAATTAAATTTTAGCTGAATATTTGAAACCATAGGATGTAGAGCATCTTCAATGATTTTTAGAGCTGATTAATATTTTTATTTATAACTGTCAGCTCCAAGAATGCTGATTTGCACAAATGTGTAGTACAGAATGGTTGAAGTGTGTTTGAAGCCATTTTGGATATTCTAATTTCAATCTGAAATTTAAGTAACAATATTTTATGAAATTCAAGTAAGCATTTCAATCAGTTTTTAAAATGAAACATTCTAATTTAATACAACCCAAAGATACAGTAATTTAATACTGATATGCTACATAATTATGGTAGGAAAATATAAAAAAGTTTGCTTTTCCAAAAATTACATTTTTATAAAGGTAGAAATTTTGTTTGCACAGGAGATGCACTGCAATTCATAGCCTGCAGTCCTCTCAAATCTGAGCCAATGTGCTCAAGGGTGCTCTGGTGACATGGGCCATGTAAGGGTGCATTATTTTGTGCTCAGAAACAAGGCTCTGATGAAGTCACATCATGCAACGTGCAATTGCCAGAAACACAGAGGCTTGGTCCTGGTCTACACACGTGCAAACACACATTCCTTTATAACGCTAGAGAGGCAATTACTGAGGCAATTCACTTATAGTATATTAGCATATAAATACAGGGTTCTCCTCCTCATTCCGGGTAGAGTGGTGATGACCGCCTGGGTCTACACAAAGGGGTAGGATGTTGGAAGTAACTAAAAACAGGGAAATAGAAAACAAGCCAAGGGGCTGACATAGGTCTGTCTGATAGGAGGAAAGCTGTTCTTCATTCATTGTCATAGTGTACTGCATGACATTGCCACCGATTTTATGACGAAACAGTATGGAAATCGACTTGAGTGGGAGCTGTAATGGTTGTCATAATCTGTTTTGCAAGGAGCAGGAAGCCCTATGGAGGGGTGAGCTGCCTGCTGAGCTGCCTGCTGAGGGGTGTTAAGTCAGAGACGGTTTCCAGTGAGGTTGCGAAATGCTCCTCTTGGCTAGTGTTTCTCAACCTTGAGGGTCATGATTCCTTTGGTGGTGATATGTCAGAAATACATCAGGTATTTACATTGTGATTCATAACAGCAGCAAAATCACAGTTTTGAAGCAGCAGTGAAATAATTTTAGGGTGGGGGGTCAGTACACGTGAGGAACTGTATTAAAGGGTTTCAGCGTCAGGGAGGGTGCGTACTGCTCTAGGAAGCAGTACATGGTGGCACGGGGACCTGCTTCAGTGTCAGTGAGGTAATATGGAGAAGGCAGGCTTCAGGAAGTATTACTTATGTCACCTAGGAGACTAACGCTGTTGGAAAGAAGCTTCCCAGTGCTGCCTCTTTTTCTTCAGGCTTTTTGGCCATGTGAGACCGCCTTGATAGTGCCATCTTTAAAGCCAGCCCCTCACCACACACGAAATCTGTCAGCACCTGGGCTTGGCCTTGCATCCTCCAGAACTGAGCGCACGTGCTTCTGTGAATTACACATTAACTCAGGCTGAAGTATTTCTTCATATCAGCAGAGGTAGACTGAGGCAGAGGTGCAGGTTAGAGAACGTTGTTAGCTGAGGGGTGAAACGGCAGAAACACTGAACTAATTGGCTTTTAGGTCCTGTTGGAAGTGACCGTCCCCAGCACAGAACCCACACACTTCTCTTTTATAGACCCCTGAATGAGAAGCTGACAGCCAGGGACACCCCACACTGTCACATCTGTGAAGCCTGGAGCAGGAAGTGAGCTGTCTAGTGTATCAGGAGCAAAGAGGACTGCTGGGCCGCTTTGAAGTCAGCATAGTAGTGAAAGGAAAGTAAGCTACTCTGCTCATAGCAGTCAGAGAGCTGACCTTGATTCTGGACAGTGCGGCAAGTGGCATTGTATTTCAGATTTGTGTTACTCACTTGAGTACGTTTTGGTGCTTTCATGCCTATGACAGTTGTGATTTGGGACTAGTCCAACCAGGATCGTCCAAAAAAGGGCTAACATCCTGTGGAATATAGGTTTGAGTCACATCCTGGAGAGACAATAAGATTGGATGAAGTACACACTAAGGGTTAACAGGGAATAGAATGAGTAGCATAGGAAAGAGATGATGGACATCAGTCATGGCCTTAGAACGAGATATAGAAGCAAGGATTACGTGCTGTGTTCCGTTCACTTTCCTGTGTCCAAGCTTTGGTTCAGATAGCAGGGGCTTCCCATTGAGGCCTCAGTAGTAGATTAGACCTAATAGAGATACAGAAATTGAAAGGTGTGTGCATCCTGAGTGAGATGCCTCTTCTGACATACTTGGCATGGTGTCAGGCTTCTGTGCTTTTCACTGTGGTGTAGTGGCCAGTTTTGTGCAGAGTCAGCTCATTCAGTTTATGTTGCTTAGTTGCTGGCCTGTGTTATGTGCTTTGTTTTCCATCCAGTGAGGTTACGTATTTGAAACTCCTGTCTGTATGCCCAGAAATGTGGGAGAATTGCTTAAAGCTAATATTTAGCCAGGGCTAAGAGGAGTGGCTCCAGGATGTATTTCCAAGGCTCCTTAGAAGGTTGCTTTGTTAGTCAATCTTTAATGTCTGTGATACCATACCTGGTGAAAAGAATGGAGGCCAGACTTACTTTGGTTCACTGTTTCAGAGGCTTCAGGCCATGGTCGCTTGGCTGTCTTGCTTCTGGTCTCAAACCATCATTCTGGGGAGCAGGTCGAGCAGGCGGACCCTTTGAGGCGAACAGGAGCCAGAAAGCAGAGAGAAGGCTTGGGACACAATATGCCCCTCAAAGCACACCCCCAGTGAACCACTGCTTCCAGCTGAGCTCGGCCTCCTAAGGTTTCACCCGCCTTTCAATGATAACATCATATTACGCATCCATCAGGGGGTCACAAAAGCCCCTTCTCTGGCCAGCAAGTCTTTGACACAGGAGCCTTTGAGGTCACACTTGACACCCAACCACAGTCGCTCATCAGATAACTAGCGGCAAAGTGGAGGAGCGCTCTTTACTGATTCTGCCCGCTAACCTGCTGTCTCTCCTGCGCATCACAGTTCTTTGAGCACATTCCCACACATGCCTTCCGAAGCAGCCCTGTTCTACACACAGACTTGGGAACCTGTGGGCCACGGCTAAAAGCACTACTTAATCTTTTAAAATAAAATTGTATTTTAGTATAGTCACTCCCATTTTAATGTATTGTGTATGACTGCTTTCATGATATGAAAGGCTCAAGCAGTGTTGAAGAGATATATAGGCTACAGAATTCTAAAATATTTACTAACTGTTCTTTTTTTTTTTTATTAAAGTGATTTTATTGCTGGTGTACACAGGAGAATTTCTGCCTCTAGAGCAGAGGCTGTGATGACTTGTATTTCCGATTGGGCGGGAGGGCCCGCTTAGTGGATTCTAACAAGCCAGCTGGTGAATTCTGCTCTCCAGCAGAATCAAGTGGAATTTAGCATCTTTGTCCTTTCTGTTTCTCTCAAGATGCTTTTGGACAGCAATGGCTTTCTTAATCAAATGATGGAGATCCTCAGGGAGGTCAGGGCAAGGCCTTTGGACTTAAGGATTCTCAAGGTTTTACTACCAGTCACAAAACAGACCTGTGCCACGCCATGGGAGTCCCTCAGGGTCACACCTATCTGGGAGGGAGTCAGGCCTTTCTTGGCTAGTTTGTAAATGTGTCTCCTTCACGTCATCAGATGTCAGCTTCAGCCACGTGGGGACTCTATGGTGGTAGGGCAGCACCGACTGGGACGGGCCGTTCCTGGGAGCGTGCATGCGACCCATGATGGCGGAGGTCTACTAACTGATCCTTTTTAGGAAAAAAAAAAAAAGCCAAGCTTGTTTTGTGATGCTGCTGGAGGAAGTTACTACAAACTTGCTAACTTACCTTTCCCAGATGAGGCTGGGAGGATGCTTAGTGGGCAGAGAGTTTGCGATGAATCACGAGGACCTGAGTTTGAATCCCCAGAGCCCCAGTGTTATAGAGATGAGCGCCTGTAACCCCAGTGCCGCCCTGTAGTGAGATGGAAGCAGAGAGGGGCCAGCTCTCTGCAAGTGAAGCAGTTAAAGGGCAGAGAGCTTCCAGGTGAAGGCAGGGACGAGCATCTCAGCTTCTCTGACCTCCACATGCTTGCCGTGGCATGCATGTGCCCACAGCTATGCTCATGAATGTGTGCACACACATCAAATACACATACATACATACATACCTACAGCACATACTGACACACTCAAACTGCTTTGAAAAGCAGTTTCCCTGGGCTGGAGTCAAAATTGTGGCCAGGGCTAGGTCTTTGTGGGCACTGTAGGAAGTCTGTTTACCTTCCGCAGCTTCTGGAGGCTGCTTGCCTCGTGCTTCATTGTCATCTTCTGCATCTGCCATCAGTTTCCTCTTTTACTCTTGATAAGTATATTATGATTGTACTTAGGACCCCCCCCATCTTAAATTCCTTTATATAACCACATCTACAAAGGACTTTGCCACATCAAATACATTTATAGGTTCTAGAGAATAGTACCTGAGTGTCTTTGGAACCTTATATTTAGCTGCTCAGTCTTCCCTCCAGTTCTTCTAAATTCACATCTGCCCTACATGTAAAATACATTCTCCCTCTTATAATACCCTTCAAAGACTAAAATCCATGGTGTCAACTGTGGCTCAGAAATCCTAGGTGTCATTATTTAAATTGTCAGAATGTGGTATGGGCAAGTTTCTGGACATGATTCCTCCCGCTGAAGAACAATGTGCTTTCTGGTTTCATAGGTCCACAGATCTCATCTTATATGCTCCCCAGGTACAGTTGTGGAGTGGCAGAGAATCACACTTAACACTCATTCTCCGTCTCAAAGGGAGAAACATTGAAAAAAAAAAAAAAAAAAAAAAAGAAGGAATTAATAGCGCTGAACAGCTGGGCATGGTGGCACATGCCTGTAATCCCAGCACTTGGGAGGCAGAGGCTGGCAGATCTCTGTGAGTTCGAGGCCAGCCTGGTCTACAAGGCGAATCCAGGACAGCCAGGGCCATTACACAACACAGAGAACCGTGTCTCGAAAAATGAAACAAAACAAAAAAATAGTGCTAAACAATTTTGAAATCCAACCATGTAAATTTTATTTAGGCTTAAGTCTTAGAAATAATATCCACCTTCCCACCCCCAATGTGTGTATTCTGCTTGCATGTTTTTGCATTACTGTAGTAGAACTGAGTAGCTGTGAGGAAGTCTTAACAGCCTGCAAAGCCTAAAATAGTCTTTAGATTATCCTTGTGGGAGATACACTTGTTGGCAGCACAAGTGTTGGTCTTTTGCTCATTAACATATCCAAGTCTCTAGACTAGTACTTGCTATATATAGTATATTATATATT
Source organism: Rhombomys opimus (assembly GCA_010120015.1). Lineage (NCBI taxonomy): Eukaryota > Metazoa > Chordata > Mammalia > Rodentia > Muridae > Rhombomys > Rhombomys opimus. The sequence continues at coordinate 1,572,789 of REGO01000325.1, read as the reverse complement.
ATAATATGTAATAAAGTATATACTATAGTAAAATATAAATTAATGTATACATTATGTATTTATGTATAATAAAGACTAATGTAGAAAAGGAAAGATTAATAGGAGTGAGGGGGCAAATCTTTGATATTGCTGAGACAAAAACAGTTTATAGTTAAATAAAACATTCAATGATAAAATAGAAGAAAAGTTTCTTGACTTATAAAGAAAAACATTTACAACTTAAAATAGCAGAGTGCATTCAAAGAAAAATTGTAGCAGAGTGACCAGTGCTAAAAGTGCGTTTTGGACAGATTATATCTACTTGTTTCTGTATCTGTTGAGAAAAGACAAAGAGTGCTAGTCCCTTAATCTAGGTGTGTTGGTGCATGCCTGCAACCCCAGCTCTAGGTAAGCTGAAAGGAGGACTGGAAATTCCAAGTTAGCCTGGGCAACATAGCAAGTTCCAAGCCAGTCTGCGCTACATAGTCAGTGCAGGAGGGGGGAGAGGGTTTGCCACACAGGGACAGACACAGATGACAGAGACAGATACAGACTCTAGAGACTGACCAAGTCTGGTTTTAGCCATTCATGACAGTTTTGTTTTGTTTTTTTTTTTAATGTACATTGGTGTTCTGCCTGCTTGTATATCTGTGTGAGGGTGTCAGTTCTTCTGGAGCTAGAATTACAGACAGTTGTGAGCTGCCATGTGGGTGCTGGGAATTGAACCCAGGTCCTTTGGAAGAACAGCCAGTGCTCTTAACCGCTGAGTAATATCTCCAGCCCCCTCATTCGTGATAAGTTTTAGGTGTCAGAGGAGAATGGGGGTCTGCAAAGCTGTAAGAAAAACAATGAGAGCCAAGAATAGTTTCCAAACTGTTAAGCAAGTTGTTTTTCAAATGCAGAGACAATAATCAGACTTTCAGACATGAAAGATCTTAGGGATCATAACATTAATGAGCTTTTCTTACAATTAAAAATTCAAATTACAGTAACCTTAAACTTAAGAGTGAATTCTATTTTAAGTTGTAGAAAATGAATTAGTAGTGAATGTTGAGTTTATAAAAGTAAGGCTAAACCACTCTAGGAATTTTGTTAAAAAGTGAATATAAATATATATGGTTATAGATTTCATAATAATATAAAAATATACAAAGATTGAGAGATGGGCAAGTGGACAAGAGATGTTACATGCACATTAATTTTCTTAGGTTTCATAAGTTAAATTTTTATGCAAAATATTATGGCAGACGCACAAAGAGCTAAAGTTAAAATATAAATCTTCCACATTTCAGAAAGAAAGCACAGCACTTAGAGTGTGGTATCTCTAGCCCTGGTCGGTGAGGTAGCAGTAGCTACACACAAGTGGCAACTAGAATTACGGTAAACCTTGACTGAAGTAAAGTTTAACACTCAGTTACCTCCCTTGTGTTGTGAAGGTTCAGTAACTGCATAGAACCTACAGATACTGTATTCAGTGATGTAGAACATTCACGTCGTTGCAAAAGTCTTTTGGAGGGCATTGCCTTCTAAGGAACAAAGAAAGTATTTAAAAGAAAGTTGCTACACAAAATGATCGGATACAGTTAACCCTAAATGTAGTCTGTTAAAAGCTACAGGTTAGCATAACAGGCCAGGTATGTGGTGCACACCTCCATTCTTAGCTTGGGAAGTATGGGCAGGAGAACTGCAGATTCAGGGGCAGCCTAGGCGGTATAGAAACACCCCAGCAGCAGGAGCAGCAAACAGAAAACAAAACCCCAGCAAACTCTGTTAGGTGTTTGTGAGCCAGGAAAAATACAAAGTAAAAGCTGAAGGTAGAGGCACAGACAAAACACCTCCGAGCTTCGGGCTGTTAATATTAGGAGACTGCTTTCTGTTTAAAAAAAACTTCAGATGAGACAGATGTACTTTTGATCATGAAAATTAAGAACAGAATGGTAGTGAATTATTTAATCAGTTAATAGATGATCCAAGAAATAAGCCAAAAGCACAGTGAATGCAAATAGAAGCAGATAGTATCAGTCTCATTAGACAAAGAAGATAAAAGCACATACAGGTTTGGGATAGTACATTTTATTAAGATTACTATTTATAAAAGTCGCACCTTTGTAATGGAAACATCAGCTTTACATTGTGTTCCTCAGGGCGGACCTCACTGAGGTCAGGGACTTGCTGCCGGCCAGTAAGGCTGCCTGCTGCTGTTCCCTGTGTGAGGTCACTGTGCCGCTCAGAACTAGGGTCTGGGGTGCGAGAAGACGTCGTTCTTCTCGGCTTTGGACTTCGCCGCTAAACCCTCCAGAGGTACCATTGACGTTCCGAGTGATGTGCAGCGATGACGCTGAGACAGTGGGAGCCGGTGAAGCACGCTGCTCCACGTGCGGAGCACCCCCCACCCCCACCCCGGGCTGGGCCTCCAGCAGGTGTTGGACAATGGCAGCGACCCTAACCCGGAAGTGCTTGACGTCCCAGAGCGGACTCTGCCCTTCGCTGCCTGCAGGGTGTCGGAAGTGTCGCCAGCGGTGTCTGCAAAGTGCTTGACGCACCTTGGTGCCTCAGTGCCGCACTCTGTCGTCAGCGGACACAAGCGGGCCCTGGCTTTGCGTGTGGAGGCTGACTGCACCTTTCCACTTGCTGAGAAGGTCAGGGCCTTCTTGGCCGATTCATCTGCATTTGTGGCTGCTGCCCCCGTGGCCGCGGTCAGCACTGCTGCTCCTTCTGGGCTGTGGCCCAGGTTGAGTAAGGAAGTATTGGAGGAATCAGATGAGGATATGGGATTTGGTGGCTTTGACTAATCACCTCCCAAAGCAACCAATTCAGCCAGCTTGCTTTGAAAAACATGGAAATAAAGGCTTACTTATCTTAAAAAAAAAAAAAAAAAAAAAAAATCCACATGCATTTAGGTCCTGAAAACCTTTAATGTCACAAAATGAAAATATAGTGGAAAATGTATTTTCTCATTACAGTGCAGTCAGGCTGCAAACTCATTTAGAAAGCAAAAGGACAATGAATGATTAAAGCTGTGCTCACAAATTTCCCAATCATTAGCCTCTAAGTTGCGTAGTAAACGTGTGCCTGACGGCTGTCTGTAGGTGATGATAGTATCTAGTTTACAGATGCTCCTGAGAGTCCAGGGAACCAGGCATGTGTCCTGCAGTGTCAGAGAGACAGGATCTACAAAGACTACTGACACCCAGAGCGTGCCCCGCAGCTGTTGTCTGACCCTCTAGCAAGCACGGCAGCCGTGCTGGGCACAGCAGCAGCTTTCCCCCTGTGCCTGCCCACCAGCACCTTCAGGTCTGTGTGGTTCTGCCTGTGCTCCAGCTGCAGTCTGGGAACCTTGACTCAGAAGTAGACAGCAGTGACAGGCCTCTGCCGTGTGTTCACTTCAGTGAGAAAAATAACGAAGCCCCATCAACTAGATGTTCTACTTAGAAAATTAGAAAAAAAATACAAATAAGCAGAAGGAAGAAATTAATAATGGTAAAGCAGAAGCTATAAAACTTAACAGAAAACTTAACACAAGCCAAAGAGCTATTTTTTAAAGGCTGAAAATAAGCTTAATTCAGAAAAAGAAATAATGCACAAAATTAGAACAAAAGAGAAAGAAGAAATATGAAAGAAGTAGAAAATTTATTGTGGGAATATTTTATAAACTTTAAAGCAAGTAAGTTTGGAAAATGTTTGAATGTGAATTAACAATTGTGAATTCACCATTGAATGTGTGAATTAACAAACTAGTCTCTAGAAGAGACAGAAAACTCTAACAGACACTAACTGTAGAAATTAATTCTACTTAAAAGGGTTTTTGTTTGTTTGAAGTGGGGTCTCACTGTGTGGTCCTGGCTGCCTAGTCTGGAACTCACTTGAAATCAGGCTGGCCTTGAATGCAGATCTGCTTGCCTCTGCCTCCCAAGTACTTGGATTAAAAGCATTTGCTACTACCTCCAGTTTTACTTAAAACTTGTATAAAGTCACATGAAGCCACGTAGGTGGTATATGTCTCCAGTCCTGGCACTTGGGAGGTTGAGAATGGAAGACTGTGAATTTGGAGTTAGCCTGGACTATACAACGAGATTATAATAGATTATGATAGTTCATATCTGCAGAACAGCATTTCTTTCTTTCTTTGTTTTTGTTTTTGTTTTTCAAGACAGGGTTTCTTAGTGTAGCTTTGCCTGTCCGGGACTCACTTTGTAGAGTAGGCTGGCTTCACAAAGATCCGTCTGCCTCTGCCTCCCGAGTTCTGGGTTACAGGTGTGTGCCTCCACATCCGACTTAGCATCTTAAATTTTTAAATCAGTTCATCACAATAAGGAAGTTTCGTTTCCATCTTTAAATTTCTCTATGTGTGTCTACAAGCGTGGGCACATATGTATGTGATGGCATAAGTATGGAGGCCACCTTTCTGAAGTCAGTTGTCTTGTTCTACCATGGGGATTTCAGGAATTGAATTCAGGTCATCCCTCACCAGTTCCTTAACGCACGGAATCCCTTCATGTACTGTCTCGGGTCAGTAGTTAAAGGCAAGAGCCACAGGATGATATATCCAAAAGGTACTTGTCAAAATTCAATGCCTGTTCTTTTCTAAAAATGCTGAGAAACAGAGGTGAAGAATACAGTGTGTCGTAGACTTCAGGCTGGGGTTGGAGCTCAGTGGTAAAGTGAGTTCAGGATCCCGAGTCTGATCCCCAACATGGTAGCTTTGCAGTTACTCTAATGGGAAGCATTAAACAGGATCAAATGCCCAGTATTACTATTCCTTTAGATTATGAAGTAGTTACTTGGTAACAAGAAATAGAATATTGTTTTGAAAAAGAAAGTAGCGAGGATCTAGAGTGATTCTTGTTGTATTATTAAATAAAACAAGAAAGGTTAAAATCCAGGGTGAGCATTTTAATTAATTTTGTTGTATTTAGTGGGAAAAACAAAAAACAAAACCAAAAACCCTCCCTTACTACAACACTCAGCCACCTCCAGCTAAGAGTCATTGAAAGCTTGGTAGGCGAGGGGAGACGACAGCTAAGAGTCATTGAAAGCTTGGTAGGCGAGGGGAGACGACAGCTAAGAGTCATTGAAAGCTTGGTAGGCGAGGGGAGACGAGCGCTAAGTGTCATTGAAAG
>REGO01000325.1:1529085-1563542 GCA_010120015.1 Rhombomys opimus | reverse complement strand
TCTGCAGTTGTCTTTCCTGTCGGTGTTTTGTCTAAGCTCATTTCACTCTTTTTCTTGTTCTTAGTACCATGCTTTGGGAGTGCTTTATCACCTCAGGAAGAATGATCGGCTTGCTGTCTCCAAGATGTTAAATAAGTTTACCAAGTCTGGTCTCAAGTCACAGTTTGCATATTGTCTGCTGATTCGGATTGCTAGCCGCTTACTGAAAGAAAGCGAGGATGGGTGAGTACCCTAAACTGAGTTGATTTGACTTACAACTTAATGTTTCTTAAAATGTATTTTCTTTATGAATGTCTTTAGGGAAACACTGACTTTATAGATAAGTTTGATGTTTTCCAAATTAAAAAGAAATTAAAGGTTGCGTATGGTGGCACAGGCCTTTAATCCCAGCACTCAGGAGGCCGAGGCAGGTGGATCTCTGAGTTCAAGGCCAGCCTGGTCCACAGAGTGAGCTCCAGGACAGCCAGGCCTATACAGGCAAACTCTATCCCAAACAAACAAATAAAAATAAAGAAAAAAATGAGGATTCTAAGTAACATGGTATTTTTTTTAACATTAATGTATTCTCATACATATAGTGATTACTAATAATATACCTACAGATTGATACTGGACAAAAAGTTGTGAAGGTTACGAGTTATACAGATGATTGACTGTGATAACCAGGAGGGAGATTAGGAATCAGACTGTGGAAATACTGAATTGGACGATTTGTCCAAGGTCACTGTGTGAGTGTGGGCTACATGTGGACTTGGCAGGAGGAGTACAGGGATCTTTAGTGTGTAATAAGCGTGGAGCAAAGAGGAAGCATGCTCATTCCAAACGGTGCCGGCTTTCCCTTTTCAGTGTGTCGGCGGGATCCCTCCAGGCTGGCCTCTCCTGCCTCAGCCTCCTGGGGGCCGGGATTCCAGATCTGCATTACCACGTGTCCAGTTATGGTGTAACTTTAGATGTCTCATTTGATCTGGAAAGCCAGAGAGTTAACACCAAGATCTCTAGACTAGTTGAGTTCCAAAGCACTGCCAAGAAGGGCAGCCTAATCTGGTTTTCAATTCAGTTATGAATATCAGTGCTGACTATCAGTGCTTAATATCAGTGCTTAAACCAAAACAGAGCTGCGCCCTGGGGTAGCTACTGGTCTCTCATCACAGAGCTGCGCCCTGGGGTAGCTACTGGTCTCTCATCACAGAGCTGAGCCCTGGGGTAGCTACTGGTCTCTCATCACAGAGCTGCGCCCTGGGGTAGCTACTGGTCTCTCATCACAGAGAGAACTTGCTATAGGCAGTGCCGGGCAGACAACTGAAGGACAAACTAGCCAGAGGAGTGTGCCTTCGGGGAAGAGACAGTGTGGTAGAAATGGCCCACGTGTTGGCGTGCGTCAGCAGTGCGCTAGTAATGGTCTCACCGCGTGGTGTGCACATTCTAATTATGGTAGTTGCACTTTTTCATGTCAGTGCTTTTTGGTAGTTGAGACTTAACATCTCTAGAACTTAGTTTCTTTAACTGTGCTGTGATTTATCTGTCAGGGCTATTGTAATGATTAAGTTATGTAAATTGACAGTAAAGTGGATGATTAATAAAGAAAAAATTATTAGCCTTGACCATAGCTCATGTAGTTTACATACTCAAGCTTTATAACCACCTAAACCTCAAGCTGATATTTTATGTGGAAGGAGGGAGGAATCAAAGGGAGAGAGAGAGAGAGAGAGAGAGAGAGAGAGAGAGAGAGAGAGAGAGAGAAATCTGGCTCTATTCTGTGTGCCTTGGAAACTTGAGCGTGGCTGAATTCAAAAATAACAAAGTTGTTTGACAGAAGAAACTTTAGAGTAAGTGTCAGGTACAGGCTTACTGCTTTTAGTCAGATCTGCAGTGAGAGAAAGGAGAGATGCTTGAGAAATGTGTGTTAGCCTGCCACCCCGGTCCTTCCCCACTGTGTCTGTCTGTCACCACTGCTCTTGTGCTCTCTGTTGGCATCATACTTAGCCTGCTTTGTCTTTCCAGCATGGACCCAGTACTGGCGACTTTCTAGGGAGATCAGGCCTTCAGGGTGGAACTGAGACAGTGAAACATCCAGTGCCATGAACTGAGCAGCTACTTGGCTCTCTGCTTTTTCAGGGTACACATGGTCACTGTCGGGCTGTCTGCCTCCTGTCACCCATTTCATAATATGTATGTTATAATGTCTATAAGTATATGTTATAATATGTAGTGTATAAGAATATATTATTTTATGTATATATATTTTTTATAAAAATATATAATACTATATATATTATATAGGTTCTGTTCCTCTAGAGAACCATGCCTAATATAGGTAGATTGTTTTCAGTGTGTGCTATCGTGTGTTGAAATTCAGTTCTCATAAGACATACAAAAAGATTGGAGCAGGATATAGTGGCTTATGTGTATAAATCCTAGTACTGGAGAGGCTGAGGCAGGAGGATTGCTACTAGTTTAAGGCCAACCTTGGCTTCATAATGATTTTCAGGTTAGTCTGGCCTACAAAGTAAGACACTGTCTCAAATAATACATACCATACATACATACATACATAGATACATACATACATACACACACACACACATACACACATAAAATAATAGAAATAAAAACTTAGGTCAGGTAATAGTGGCATATACCTTTAATCCCAGCACTGAGACAGGAGAGGCAGGCAGATCTCTGTGTGTTCCAGACTAGTTTGGTCTACAGAGTGAGTCTAGGACAGCCAGGGCTATACAGAGAAACCGTGTCTCAAAAAATGAAATAAAAACGGAAGAAAAGTGAAAACTTGGAAGCTTCATTGATGTCTGGAGATGGAGCCTTAGAGAAGTGGTTAGGGTTAGCAGAAATCATCAGGTGGAGCCCCGTGGGAGACAGAGCGAGCCCCGACACTTGTGGAGGTACCTCTGACCTTGCTGTGCCTTAGGACTCTTACCCAGCGTACAGTGAGGCCTCCCTTAAAACAGTGTCTCTATAATCTATTGTAATTAAGCCATGAAATCACCAGGGCTTCTAGTTAAAGGATTAATATTCAAAATCAGTTTCCTTCTTATTCAGGCAACCAGTAAATGAGAATATTAAAAAGATACCATAATTCATATTTTTATTGAAACAGAGTCTGTAGGAATAAATTTGCCAACAATTGTATGCATTGCTATACAGAAAATTATAAAATATTATTTAAAATGTTGCTTGAAAAATCAAAGTATATATTACATTTTTATACTGAAATATTCAATATTATAACAATGTCACCTCTTTTTAAATTGACCTGTGGATTCCGTGAGTCTGTAGCAAAACCCTCAGTCAGCTTATAAATACCAAACAGAAATAAATGCATGTATTGTGTGAAAAGACATGTATATGAAAGCTTAATCTTAAGATGGAGCAGTCCAAATGTCCATCTGTGCTAGGATCCAAAAAATAAATTATGGTGTGTTCATACAAATACCATATGATAGAAATGAACAATTTTGCTTTTGAATGCAGCTACATGGGTAAATCCGGCTGAGAGATCATGCATAAAAGAATACATTCTGGGCCAGGAATGTGGTTTGTTGGTAGAGCACTGCAAGAGCAAGGTTCAGCACACAACACTGCAAACAACAGCAGAGAAAGAAAGATTTCATTTGTGTTGGCTTGGGTGGAGAGAGGTCGAAACGGGGTCTCTCCGTGTCTCCCAGCCTGGCCTGGAATTCACACTGGCCTCCTGCCTCTTGAGGCTGGATGCCGTCATGCTTGGCTCACTGGTACTCATTTCAGACTTCGTACATACAGCTAATGTTCCAAGTTAAGACAGAACTAGAAGTTTGACTCAGTGACAGAGCCCTTACCTAGCGTGTGTGGAGCCCTGGGTTTAAGTTTAGTGCCATCAGAAAAAAGAAAAGTGGTTATATTTGAGGTAGTGCTTGTGAGGTGCCTGAAGGTGCTCTGGAGTTCTTGAAATATTTATTTTTCTTATCATGTCAAGCTTATAATAATTCCCTTAAATCACATAATGCTGAGGGAGGCAGAAGCAGGCGGCCAGTGGATCTCTGTGAGTTCAAGGCCAGCCTGGTCTACAAAGTGAGTCCAGTACAGCCAAGGCTACACAGAGAAACCCTGTCTTCAAAAAACCAAAAATAAACAAACAAATAAAAAAAAGCACATAATGTGTTATCAATATTACATTACAATTTAATCTAAAATTTACATTAAGAGAACATTAGACAATAAACATTTTCTCAAATAATTTCTCTGGCTTTTTCTTTCTTTCTTTTTTTTTTTCCTTATTTTCTTTCTGTCTTTTTTTTTTTTTTTTGAGATGGGGTCACATGTTATCCCAGATTGTTTTTGAGCTCACTGTGCACCCAAAGCTGGCTGTGAACTGCTGATCAGTTGCATCTTCCTCTCAAAGAGTCAGTCGTGTTCTGTCACGCTCAGCTAGCTGCTGGGTGTCTGGGCTCTTTCTTACAGCTGCAGTCAGGGTAGTAGTTTGGACCACAGTCACCTTGGAGGCTGGAAATCTGACTTCTGGAGTATCTCACTGGTGTGCTTTGGGCAGAGACCTCAGTTTTATGTCGTGTGTGCCTGTCCATAGTGTTGCTTGAGTGTCTTCGCACCGTTTACTTTCTCCAGACAGGAGAGAAACGTGCATGATCTTTCTCAGATCATGGAGAGCATGCCAGAGTTTCTGTCGGGTGTAAAGGCCGCCATGTTTAAAGGAACAGGTAGAAGGATGCAAGGATCATTGTGGACTTGTGCCACCTTTGGCTGCTGTGTTAGTTGTGGACTGCCATAACAAAATACTTCAAACTGAAGGCTTATGTGGCATGTTTGCTACCGTGTAGCCACAGGAGCTAACCCACAATCTTCCGGAAATTCTCCTGTCTCTCCTTCCATCTTGCCTTCCAGGGTTACCGCGGTGTGCCTGGCTTCATGTGTGTTGTGGGGTTCATGTCCGGGTCCCTACCCTTACATGGCAAGCTCCTTACCTGCGAGTAGTCTCCCATCCCAGAAGGTGGTATTTCTGAGTAAAATTTTTTTAGTGTGAGATGTGTGTGTATGTGTGTTCTCAATGGTTAGTGCATGGCATGACGGTAGAGGCCAGAAGTTTACGTTGGATGCCTTCCGTGGCTGGTTTCTGCTTACTCACTGAGTCTCTCACTGACCCCAGAGCTTCCCCATTCACCTAGTCTAGTTAACCTCCCAGGTCATTTCCTGTCTCAGTGTCCCGAGCACCTGGGGCACAGGCCAGTTGATACGCCCACAGAACTTTTTATGTGGGTCCTGGGGATCCAGACTTCGGTCTTCATGCGTGAGAACAAGCACTTCACCCGCTCACCACCCCCTTAGCATCTAACCCATTTAAAAACCATTTAAACTATGATAATAAACTCTGCAGGGGACCCCATACAATAAGTTGTGGTTAGAATGTGCCATTAGAAATGAAAGTATGCTGGTTTTGTTTGGGGAGGAAATTATAATTAAACTTTGACCAAAAAAACCATATTGGTTAGTAATTTTCTTTTACCACAGAGCACTAGAAGCTGAGTAGATGATTAATGACAGTTCATTTGGTTCATTGTGTGGGAAGTGGCATGCCCAGGAGCATGGTACCCGCATCTGTCAGAGGTGTTTGTGCCACATTACAGAAAGGCAGAGGTACTCTCTTAGGAGCCGTTTTGAAAAAGGAGAGGAAAAGGTAACAAAATGTTCTCCCTTTTGTAAATCTCTTGTGGTAACTCATCTCTTGTGTCAACAAACAGCCTTTTAGTGGCAAAGTCTGTATGGCCAGACTAAGTCTTCAGAGTCTCACCTCTTAGCAGTTTTGTATTGGAGCCTAAATTATAGCAGTAATTAAGAGCAGAAACTGAAAAAAAAAAAAAAAATTCTTGGGCATGTTAAAAGTAGGAAGGATACTTAAACGTGCCTCGTGTACCCAGGAGATGTAGAATACATTGGATGGACATGTCCATGGATTAGGTAGCTCCTGCTGTTGGGAAAAGTGACCTCAGACTTACCACTTAAAACAGGTCTTTACTTCAGTTACCATGCGCAGTGATCTGGTGCCAGCTTAGGTGTGTGGTTCTGGTATGGGGGACCCTGTGAGTCATGCTGGCCAGGCCTGTGGCACCAGAGTCCACTTCATATTGTCTCATATTTTCTTCCTGGCTATTGGCTACATGTTCCGCTTTCCCACCTCTGAGAGCTTTTTAATGGCTCTCATTAAAAATAGCATTTAGCATGACCACACCTTCTCCCACATCAGGTGTGTAGAGAACCTCACTTGGAACTGTGTGTTTGTAGTCTAATCTCAGAAGTGTGCTGTCCTTTCTCCCATGTCCCCCTGATTGCAATGGACAATCCTGGCAATGATATTCGAGGAGACTACACAGGGTTTGGATGTTCAGCAGTGTGTACTTGGTGAGCCCGTCCCTGTGGGCTGTCGAGTGCAAAGTACATCACTTATCGTAGTAAACCTAAGTCTGTTACCTGCTGAAAGCGGCTCAGAGTGAAAACAGTAAGAATATAGTTGATCTGTATGTCACTGCTGACAAAATTGACCTCACATTTAGAATGCCTTATCCAATATTCTTTTATTCTTTTAAATTAAGAAAGATAAGGTACATACAAAAATGAAAACACTTAGCTATATGTATATTATGTGTATAGAACTGAGTGATTGCACACCTTAGAAAATAATTTATTATTTCAAGTGCCCCAGCATGCTTTATGCATATCATTTGGTTGTATCTCTTGATCTCCAGAAGAACAACTAATTTGACGTTTATAGCACTCATTTATTTGCTTTTCTTTTTCTTTTTTACTCTTTCCCTATCCATTCCTAAACACTTAAGTTCTTTCATCTCGTTCTAACATCTGTTGATAGACTCATGTTGCATTTTATGCATTTTTTTTCCACTTAGAATTTTATTGTAAGAATCACAGTTGGAGCCAGACATGGTAGCACGTGCCTGTAATCCCACCACTTGGGGAGGCAGGTGGATCTCTGTGAGTTCCAGACCAGCCTGTTCTACAAAGGGAGTCTAAGATAGCCAAGGCTACACAGAGAAACCCTGTCTCAAAAATGCAAAAAAAAAAAAATATTACACTTGGTTTTGTCTATCTTTATTTATTTATTTATTTTAATTTTTGTTTTTTTGAGACAGGGTTTCTCTGTATAGTCCTGGCTGTCCCTGGACTCACTCTGTAGACCAGGCTGGCCTTGAACTCACAGAGATCTCTCTGCCTCTGCCTCCTGAGTGCTGGGATTACAGGCATGCGTCATCCTGCCTGGCCGTCCACAATTTATGATAGTTTGAGTTTTTTGTTTAACTTCATGGTGGTGCCACAGCAGTCCGCATGGGGGGAAGCTTTTTCCAGGCCTTCAGTGGGTGCTTTATAATGAGGAAAGCCTCAACAGGGAGCTGCAGCCCCCAGTGCGCGGGGGGAGGGGGGCCACACTCTGTGCGTGATGTGCTGCTAAGCAGATAGGTAGAAAGCATTTTTTAGTGAAATTGTTCTTATTTGTAATGGGTTTATTAGAACATGCCACACTGTAAGTTAAGGAGCATCTTTAAGATCAAGAAATTTATTATGAGATGTTGGATTTGGCTCAGTTCTAGAGGTTGGGAAGGCAAGAGCATGCTGCTGGCATTTTGCTCAACATCTGGAAAGCCTTCTTGCTGCCTCCCATGGTGAGAAAGAGCAAGGATGTTACTTGAGGTATCTTAGAGCATTACTCATACAGTTATATGGCCCTGCTTCCATGATGACATCTAACCCTAAACTACCACTCTAAGTAGTATTAACATATGGACTTGGGAATTAGGTTTTCAATACATGAACTTTTGAAGAAGACATTCAAACCATAGCAGTTATAACCCTGTTTTCATGTTTAAACATACATTTCCATACAGTATGTAGAAGTTTTATGTTGCAAGATCATTGTCATATATGCCTCTGCACTTTACAGATAACACCAGACTTTGTTTTTCCAAAATGGTTTTATCAACACACATTCTATGTAGAAGGGAGATTTCCTGACGCCAAGTGCTGGGATTAAGGTATGCACCACCACTGTCCAGCTATAGGAATTCTTAAATATATAGTAATAGTTCTGCCTTGTTTGTAAGTATCGCAGATACTTTTCCCGTACTTTAGATTGGGTATTTCTTCCCTCATGTCGTTGATAAGCAGAAAAAATGACTTAAATGTAAGACAGTAAGTTCATCAGTCTTTTATTGAAAGGATATTATTTTGTTGTCTTGTGTGAACCTCAGGTTCACAAATACATTTTTTTGTGTTATTTCTAACATATAGTTTTAATTTTTATGTTTTGGGTTGGTATTCTACCTGAATTTGTTTTCTAGATATGATAGAAAATAGCAACTTAATTTTTCCCCTCACCTGAAGGCTTGTAGACTTAGTATCATTTGCTGAAATGAGTCTATTTATTGTTGTATAATATCAACTTTATAGTAAACTAGATTTCCGTACAAGTTTTGGTCTATTTTGGGGCTCCTTTCACCCATTGCTGGCAATTGGAGTACCTGAGCCACCACCATACTAATTTTTAATGGCATTACAATAATGTAGGTATATGCTAGAGGCAGATCTTGTTCTTCTGCATGAGAGTTTCTTGAGATCTTGTTTTTTATCCTTATTTCTGTCTGTTCCTATGTAATCTGTACAAAGGTTACTTATCTTTCCTTTCAGTGAGTGTTTTTATTCTTAGGAGACCTGCATCAAGGCCATTGTAACAATCAGGAGTTCTAACCTGCTTTGTTAATCAGCTTTTCATCACTGAGACAAATATCTGAAAACAAAAGAAGAAAGATTGACCTTGGCTTGTGTGGCTCCATGGTGTCTGGGCCCGTGTGTGAGAAGATAGAATTGAGGTAGAGCACATGTGCTGGGGAAACTGGCTCAGTGCATGGTGATCGGAGCTAGGACAAGATTCACCTTTAAAGGCATACCCGACTGGCACTGCCTCCAGTGAGGCCCTCTGTCCATGTCGTCCACTCACTGTGAACTCAGTGGAGAGCACACTGATTACAGCTAGTCCCCTCCCAGTGTCCAGAGACAAAGCATCGGCCTCCGCATGCTCCTTGTTTGGGGTTACTTTACTTCTCAATCGCAGTACCTGTGCATTCTTATCCCAAATATTTTAGCCACTGGGATGTTGGAGCTGTTTTCCCCAGACAGTCATGATAAATCTCAGTGGCTGGTTGTGCTAAATTAATTTTTCACCTCTGATCCTTTGATTCACTTCCAGAAAGCCATGGCAGAAATCCAACTTGATGCTCAGTTTGCTGTAACATTTTAAAAATGCAAACCAAGAACAAATGGCTAAGTAGGACTCATAAACCCTACAGGTTTAACAGGAACTGAAAGAAACTCTTAGAGACTGAGGTAAGATTAGGTGCTCTGTCCCTTTCGTTGCCCATTGTTGTAGGTCAGTGTACAGATGAGAGAGGAGGGTAAAGGAGAGAGAAGAAAGGACTCTCTTGCAAGCCCAGAACTTGAGAGGCTGGCCAATTTGGGCTACATAGCAAGACCGTGTCTCAAAAAAAAAAAAAAAGAAAAAAAAAAAACCACAAATGTATTCAAACAGTTTTACAGCTTTTCAGTAAGTAAAGTTAATAGGTTTTACTATTACAAAGATTTTGCAATGGACATTTTAAAAAAAAGCTTCACCTTACCATTAATTAGAAACATATACATCAAAATAAAATACCATTTTTCAGTTATCATCAGAATGGCAATATCCTTAGTACTTTACAGAATCAAATGTCAGCTAGAATGTGAATATTCTCATACAACACTTGCTGGGAGTATAAAACAGACAGAGACTGTAGAGGGTCATTTGCGTGCCTACTAAAAAAGGAACACATGTACCTTGCTTGCCTGTAATCCAGCATTCTCTTTAAGAATTCCACAGAGGAACAGTTGTACATATGAATATGGAAACAAGATGTCAGTTCCTTTGTTATTTATGTCTGAACTTTCAGAGGCAATCTGAATATGCAGACAATAGAAGATCGTATAGAAAATCTAGTTATATCCTAAAACATTTACTCAGGAATGAATTCTATCCATATGCCTTTATCTTGTAAAAGTACTGCTTCATGGGGAAAAGCATGGTAAAGTGAATGTGAAGATTAACCTCGTTTCTATAAAAGAAAACAACCCACTGAATGTAGTCCTGTGCATACGTGTATGTATGAAGACTGTATGTGGGTGCATATGTGTGTGTGGGCACATGTGCACATATGTATATAGGCACACGGAAGCCACAGGGTAACTTCATACGGATGCTATCCTTGATGTTTCTGCGACAGGGTCTCTCCCTGGCTTGGAGCTTACAAAGTAGTCCTCAGTGGTGGACTGTTAGAAGTATGAAGTAAGATAAACCCTTTCCTCACCAGGTTGCTTTTGGTCAGGGTTTTATCACAGCAAGAGAAAGCAAACCAGGCCAGTTTCCAGCATGATGTTGGAAACTGTTTTAGGGCTGTGGATGTAAGGCTTTCTGCTAGTTTCTTGAATGATACTTTGAATGTAGAATTTATGAAGGATAATATTAAACTGTAGGAATTACGTTTAATGGGTGTGATGGCTTATGCCTATTATGCCAAAACTCAGGCAGAAGAAGCAAGAGGAGTGCAAGTTTGAGGCCAGCCTTAGCTACACAGTGAGATCTCATCTTAAAAGCTACCTCCCCCAAAAGAAATTAAAAAAAAAGAATTTCGTAGTAGGAGAGAGAATGTGGTTAAGAACTAGTGTAAATTCTACAGTTGATTGATAGAAATTATTCCCGGTTGGTTGATGGGTACTACTTAGGCATAAGGAAGAAAGATCTATATAAAACTCAAAAGAACATAACGTAGGTTTACCAACTCGGTAGAGTGTCAAGATAGCAAAGCAGTTTGTTTTGGCCTAATAAGATGGCCTAGTGGGTAAAAGCACTTGGCACGCCTAGAACCCGTAATGGAGAGAGAGAGAGAGAGAGAGAGAGAGAGGGAGAGAGCCAGCTCTAAACATTGCTGTCTGACCTCACACATGCACACTATACGCATACACTAAGCAGTAATGAATAAATAACTTTTTAAAAAGTTTGTTTCATTAGCTCTTGATAACTTCAGTAAATGGATATTAATATTTTGTTTAGAACATTTAGGCTTCCTAGCATTGTTGTAAAGATGTTAGTATTTTAAATTTTGATCCACTAATGTAATGTGTTTGTGTTTTGTGTAGGGCTCCATTCTGTAGTCCAGGTGTGCCTGGAACTCAGGGCACTTCTGCTGCCCCTGCCTTTCAAGTGTCCGGGGCTGCAGGGGTGAGCCGGCCACGCCCAGCTCAGTAGAGGGATAGCCTAACAGTTTGATTGATGGTAACTGACACGTGAGAACTTGACTCACCGTAAGCATGCAGTTGTGTAATCTAGTAACAAGCGTCTACAGCTCCACACCCATCAGCACAGCTGTCTTTAGAATGTGTCCATCACCTTGTAAAGTTGCTTCCTCTCATCTGTCCTTAGTCCCTGCGGCCTTTCCCCTGTGTAGAACTTCCAGTAAACGGCGTCACATCCATGCTGTTTTCACTTGGCCTACTGGTTGGTGGGTTGGGTTATTGTAGTATGTATCTTTACTCCTTTTTTATTGCTGAATGGTACTGTATGGTGTGAGGAGGGCAGGTTTTGCTTATCAACTGATGGTCATTTGGGTTGCTCACAAATAATGATACTATTGATAGCCAAGTACAAATCTTTGTGTGAACATACATTTTCTGTTTTCTTGGAAAATTTCCTGTAAATGGAATACCTGGACTGCTTGCTATGTCTTAATTTTTGAAGAAGCTGAAGATGGTTTTATAAAGTTCCATACTATTTCACAAGCCTGTGAAGACCCTAGTGTTCTGTGTCTTCATCAATCCGTGATGCTGTCTGCTGGCTTTTTCACTTTTCAGGTTGTCCTCACCGTGTGTCACATCTGCCTCTGCCCCCTGAGTGCTGGGGCCCGCGGTGAACTCTGTCTGCTGACTGTCCTGGCGGCTGTGAGGAGGTTCTCTCACCCTGCGCACGGCCCCTGCTCTCCTAATTGCCAGGACTTTCTTTTCAGCTGCTTATTTGCCTTCATGCTTTCTTCCTTTTCTGTTATTGTTGTTGAGAAGTCATTCAGATCTTTTGCCCATCTTTTAATAAAGCAGAATTGTAGCATTTGGAAGACTTCCTTACCCATTCTGGATTTGTTATAGATGACTCAGATAGTAAAGCCTGACCTTTTCATAAGAAATCTACAGACTAGTATGTTAACAAATACTTTTACCTGGTGTGCTGCTTTTCTTTTGTTTCCTGGTTTTTACATTTTGATGATGTTTGTTTTATCACCTTTCTCTCTGAGAGACGGTGCTTTGGGTGCTGTGTCCTTTGGATGCCTAGCTAGTGTAGGATCACAGTGATTTCCTCAGTGTGTCTCCTCTTTGTAGAGTCAGCTGGCTGTGTGGTGATCATGTGTGACGTTTAACCATTGTGCGTCTCACTGCTGTGTTATATACAAACATGGCCTGTCCTGAAACCCACTCTCTGATTTCCCTGAGAGCTGGGTAAATCTAAGTCAGCATACTGCAGACACACACACACTCACTCATAGCAAGTAAGTAATAAATACACATCAGGCAACACAGCAATATAATAGCCATAATAAAACACATTATTCAACACAATATATTACATGTTATAGAAGACATAACCATGATGAAACAGAATTGGTTATTAGAAAAGATCAAATGTTATATACTACGCTAATACATGCTAACTATTAACAACAACATTAAAAAAACAACTGGAGTTAGAGGGCAGAGCCTCAACTGGATAAAGTAGATCTTTAAAGATCTACAACTGTCATCATGCTTAATGGTTTTCCTGACAATATCTGCAGTCAGACAAGGAAGCCTTCTTTCATATTTTTGCTCACTACTGTACTAAGGGCCTGAGCTAGTGAAAAAAAAAACAAAACCTTGGTTAAAATTTGAAGTTCTGAAAAGACAGTTCTGACAATTTTTTCATCGCTCTTTGAAGGAGTGACTTTTCAGTGGTTGTTCATCCAGGGTTCCAGATGTATAGCTCCGTCTTTCTAATCGTTTCTATCCCAGCACCTGTAACCATTGTGCATGTGACCTGCTATTTTATATGTAAACGTGGTCTGTCTCCATTTATTGGCAGTCATGAAAGTCCACTCTTTGATTTCATTGAGAGCTGCTTGCGAAATAAACATGAAATGGTTATTTATGAAGCTGCTTCTGCCATTATTCATCTTCCTAACTGTACTGCCAGAGAGCTGGCACCTGCCGTCTCAGGTTAGTTGTATTTGATAGCTGTCCTTTGTTTATGTTCTCACATTTTTTTAAATCAGTGGGTTTGCAGAGTGGGCATTAAGAGTGCCATTTAGGGCCGAGATTGCTCAGTAGTTAAAGATGCTTGCTAATGATTTTGGTTTTCTTTACTGTTTAGAAAACACATTTGATGTCATAACTAGCACCTTTTCTCTTACTTAAATTCAAATATTAATTGGAATATTAATTTTTAGAGGAAAAAGTGCAAACCTTGATTTTAAATGAAGTTTTTATAGCTGAACAAAAAGTGCTTTTTTCTATTTTTATGATTCTGTTGTTTCCATGGAGTTCTGATGCTGTGATCTAATTTCCTGACAGAATGAACATGATTCATTACACACTGTAATTTTCACCTATATGGTAGGCAGTGTCCACACTGATTTTTCTGTTTTCCTTTTTCCAGTTCTTCAACTTTTTTGTAGCTCTCCTAAACCAGCCTTGAGATATGCAGCTGTGAGGACCTTGAACAAAGTAGGTGTCCCTTTGATAACTATGGACATGTATGTTTAATTCAGAAACATGAAATACAAAGCGTTTGGGCTTCTCTTGAAGCTTAGATTATGTAATCTGTGGGCTTCACACCTGTAGTCCCTCATTTGTGCTTACAGCCTTAGTCGTAGTTGTTATACTGCTAGTCCATGGAAGACTATACTTCATTTCTGGCCCCTGAGCACTTCATGTGCAGGTATCACGCCGCTCAACATGGAGGCCAGTCACACGTGCCCATTTAAGTTAGTTAAGATGAAATAAGGAATTCAGTTTCTTAGTCACTCCAGCCATACTACCTGTGCTTATGGCTACTTGTGGTTCACAAAGATCATACAAAACAGTACAGTGATTGAACAGTTTTATCAGTTCCTGATCTCTGATCTTGAAAGTTTTGTGTCTTAGAATTAATGTGTTTGTGAATTTTAGAGAGGTTATATAATGTGATGCTGTCTCTTATATATTATCTCTGACTGGTCAGAAGCAGCACCCAGCCATTAAAATACACAAGGATGTTTGCACAAAACATGTGGCTCTTTGCTATTTTGGGTAAATGAAGGCTTTTTCATTAGTCTAGGCCAACTATTCTTGTTGAATGAGTTTTACTGACAATGATTTGCAGAGTATTTTCACATTTTTCATATCAAACATTCTTGCCATTGTGAGATAGACAGAGAGATGGAACAGCATCAGTCTAGAATGACAAATATTTTAGCAACAGTGGGGAATCCAGTTGAGCAGGTGTTTGTTGACCTGAAGAATTGTTTTTAAAATGGCAGAATGTCTTTGTTGACCAACATTTGCCATAATAGATGTTTTTCTTAAAATTGCTAACATTAAGTAGAATAGACACGAACATATAACTATAAAGAGATGACAAGAGACTGATACTGTTATTAAGGTTAGATGGGAATGGTTTAAAAAGGAGAGTACTATGCTATGTCAATTATTCATTTATCAAATGAAACCTTGTTACTTAAAAAACAAATTTTGGCAGGGAGGAGTTGAGACAGGGTATCACGTAGTCCAGGGCTGGGAATTTGCTAAGTAGCCATAGAGGGCATTAAACTCTTGAATCTTCTGCATTCAGCTCTCAAGTACTCTAGGCATCTACCGCACCTGACCTAAAATGGTCGCTTTTGACCCGTACTGTTCCTTTTGGATTGTCACTTACCTTATTTAAAGTTTAGGCTCTAGCCTTTCTTAACAACAATGTGGTGTTTTGTTTTGTTTTGGTTTCTTGCTGCCTTCTGCAAGGTGGCAATGAAGCACCCCTCTGCTGTTACTGCCTGCAACCTGGACTTAGAAAACTTGATCACAGACTCCAACAGAAGCATCGCCACCCTGGCCATTACCACCCTGCTCAAAACAGGGAGCGAGAGCAGCGTGGACAGGCTCATGAAGCAGATATCTTCTTTTGTGTCTGAGATCTCAGATGAGTTCAAGGTAAGAGTTTAAACAGCATTTTCTTCCTCTTTAGCTTCCTTTAACAGTCTTCTGAGAACGTCTTCATTTTGAGAAAGTCTGTGCTACTCTTCTTTTCCTTCCTAGTTATTGCTGTATCCTGTGTAAATAACTTTTATCGCTCACCAAGTTATAAAGGTTGAGTTTTATTCTAAATGTTTTATGACTTTAGCTTTTACATTTTGGTTTGTGACCAGTTAAATTAATGTTTGTATGATAAAATTCAATGTTTTTTTTTCTATACTTATACCCAGTTGTTAAAGCATAATTAGTTGAAAAGACTTTATTTCCCTATTGGAGTGCTTTGGTGTCTTTATTTTAAAATCAAATAATCAGATAATTAGTTACTACTAGTGTGCAAAACTATTTTTCTTTTAATTTCTCTGTAGTCATTGGGTATCACATGACCTTACTGAATTCCCTACATTATTTGGAATTATCCGTCTACATAAAAATATCCTGTATAACTGAAGAGGTTTCCTTATTTTGAATCCAAAGACCTTTTCAACCTTTTATTTTTCCTTATTAAAACAGCTAGCACTTCTAATAAAGTGCTGAGTAGAGCCAGTGACAGTATGCTAGAAGTGACCACAGAGTAGTAAGTCTTAGTGTAAGAAAGAGGAAGAAGACTGTTGTCATTCATGCTCAGCCAGGTCATACACTGAAACACTGCTCTCTACTTAGTACATTCTAGACTGAAAAATATAAGCAAAATCAGACATATAAAAACTTACTATAAAAATTACTTTGTAGCTGTTTATAAAAATAGACTGGAATAGTAGGGAAAAGATATTGTGAAGGATCATGTTTTAGAGAAGAAGTTGGCAGACTCTGTAAAGAACCATAAAATAAATATTTTAAAACCCTCGTAGCTTTCAAACCCTACAAAAATAGTATATAAGTATGGGATGGTGATGTGTTCCTATAACCCTCGTACCTGGAAGGCTGGGACAGAAGCATCATGAGTTTTGGCCAGCCTGAGCTCCATACGAGTTCCAGGACACCCTGGGTAAATAGCAAGACTCGTACCCAAAAACAGTCAAGTAAGCAGAGTGCAGCTGAGAGTGAGTAACAGTTCACCGGGTTCAGTTCTAGAAAATTAACAAGTAAAGTACATGACAGGCTGGAGAGATGGCTCAGTGGTTAAGAGCACTGTCTGCTCTTCCAAAGGATCTGGGTTCAGTGCCTAGTAACCACATAGTAGCTGATAACTGTCTTTATACCAACTCCAGGGGATCTGACACCTTCACACTAATGCACATAAAATAAAAACTAAATAAATTATTTTTAAAAAGTTAAAGTACAATAAAAACTTGATGTCTAGGATATGGCTCATTGGAAATATTTATTTATACTTGTATACAACTACTTCCAGAATTTAAAAAAAAAATCCAATGTCTAATAAGAGTAGTATGTGAATATGTGTATGTGTTTAATGTTTTTTTTTTTTTTTTTTTTTATACTTCGGGTTCCCAAGAGTAGTGATTATAGGTGCTACCGTGTCTGATTGAAAAGACCACAAAAAGGGGTCGGGGGAGGAATCCTAAAATTTCACTTTCTGAGCTGTGAGATCATGAACATTACTATAAAGATACTGGGCAAATTGAAGGTTATGTACCAAAGGGTAGCAGTCATGTAAATACCAAAGATTAAGCAGAACTTACATAGACACATTCTTTAGGGGTACATTTAGTAAACTGAAGAAAAAGAAGGAGATGGTAAAGATATTTGGAAAAGAATCATGTCAGGGAAGGCTCCAAAGGAAATGATCAGACAGGAAAGGGGGGTACATAAAAGAATTTCAGATGTGCCAGGCTGTGGTGGCACACGCCTTTAATCCCAGCACTGGAGAGACAGAGGCAGGTGGATCTCTGTGGGTTAGAGACTAGCCTGGTCTATGAGAGAGTTCCAGGACAGCCAAGGCTACGTAGAAACCCTTTTGTCTCAAAACAAACAAGCACCAAAGAATTTCAGATTAGAGCAGTCTTTGAAACAGGCTATGAAGTAAGTGTATAAACACTAATTTTGTAATACTTTGTTAAATATGTATTTTAACAGCAGTCTAAAACATGCCGGAAGAAAGTTAGAAAAAAAGTGATATTTTGAGTTGTTAAGCTGCATTCTTCAATTGGCAGGATCTCTTGCTGTTACTAATTTTGCTGGCTTTTTAACCTTGTAAAACAAATCTTCATTAAGTTGCTTAAAGCTCAGTGTACTTTTAAATATCAGTTTTTTAGGTCTTGGTTTTCTGTGACTGCTTGGAATTTTATAATAAAAGGGGATTGGTCTCAGCTTAGTATAAATTTTTTATTCTTTTCATTGGCTAGATATTAAGGGTAGATCTTTACTGTATTTCTCAAAAACGTTTTCCCATTCTTTAGTGCCTTCTAAAGGAAACTTCTATATACACATACGTGGCTTGAGGCAAGGAAAGAAGACATGAAACAGATACTGTTGAGTAGCTTGATGAACCAAGGATGCATCCTAAAGTCTGATTATATAAAATGCCATATCACCAAACACTTAGCGATGTAGATTTTTCCTGCTGTTTCAGGGCAAAAGCCCTGCCCTGGGAGTCCCAGCAGTTTAGACGCGGCCACCTGCCCCAGGATGCCAGCTAAAGAGGGGATGAAGCAGAGAAAGCAGAGAATGGAGATTGAGTCAGTCTGACTACATGGGGCTGGTTATTGTCTCAGTCTGGTTCTATAGAATGAATGAGTCAGGGAAGCTTGAAGGCTAAGCCAGTTCTCATGACTGTTCTGCTCAGAATGATTTCATAATGGAGTGATCTGTCTTTGAGGTTCTTCTGTTTCTTGAATCCAAGAGGACTCCAGGTTTAGGACATGACTGGAGACCTTTAAGATTTTTTTTGGAGGTGTGGAATGGGAACTTAGAGAGTTGTCAATGAGAGCATGCCTCAGTTACTGTTACCTTTGTATCTTCAGCCTCAAAGGGGATAGGAATGGCTGGGCATCACACGATTTTATGCTCTTACTGAGTGGATTAACATGACTGTGCAAGAGGTGACTGACCCAAAGTTAAAAGGGACAGATATAAAATAAGGCAGAAGCCAGGCTTTTATGATTCTTTTTTAGTTACCTTGTAGGCCCAAGTCAATGATTTTGAGCAAAAACAGCTTCAAACTTTAAGTGCCTGTTAGAAATCTATGTAACTGTAATCATATATGAGATCTGTTGTCCTCTTAGATAAACTAATAAAAATTACTGCTACCAATTTTGGTCGTTGTGTTTTGTTACCGGGTGAGGATTGATTGAGGTTGAAAGATGACTAACCTAAGATCACACCGCATTAGCAGTACAATCGAGACCCAAGACTCTGTTAAAGTCTGCTTGTTTGTCTGTTTATTCATTTACTTATTTGTGTGTATGCTTTGTTTGCTGGTTGGTTGGGTTTTGTTTTGTTTTATTGAGTTAAGCCATGGCTTAACTGGAACCCAGTTTGTAGACCAGAATGGCCTCAAGTTCAGAGATTCCCCCTGCCTCTGCCTCCCTAGTGCTGGTATTAGAGGCGTGTGCCATTGCACGTGGCTTGTATTGTCTAATTTTAAGTGCACTTTTCCAGCTTACCATTCTGTGTCTTCATCTGCCACCAAACATTTAATGTTTGTATCATTTTAATAGATCTGTTTAAAGTCTTTTTTTTCTTCTCTTTACTTATTGACTTTTTCTGATATCTGTGATATTAGAGACCGTTGAAATGATAAAATGTTATTAAAACATCAACTAGAGTTGAGTTCATCAACTAGATAATCACATACAGAAAAAGTAATTCCTAACCCCTTTACTCAGACAATAAACAGAAATCAGTTCTGTCTGGATTGAAGATTTGATTGTATAAAGCAAAAGAATAAGTAGTTTAAAAGAAAACACGTGGCATCTTCATGACCCAAAGTAAAACAGATGTACAAATATGTATGTGCTCTCGCTCACTCTACCAGTCTCACTCCAAGTGTGGCAGGTTGATCACTACCTCAGTTCTGCTTCTACAAAGTGATTCAAAGAAGTCCATTTTGCTTGAATAGGCAAGCCTTAACATGATTGCTCCTGCCTGAGAGTGATTTCTTGATGGAGTGATGGTGTGTGTACGTGTTTGTGTGTCTGTTAGCATGCACATGTATACTTGAAAATAGATTTGACAGACTAGAACTAGCAATTGACCCTGACCTTCCATCCCTGAATCCCAGCTTCACCCCTACTCTGCACAGAGCAGTCACTGCAGATGCCATCCGACAGTCATGCAAATGAAGTATTGACACCGAAGAATGTAACCGTGTAGGCCAAAGTCATAGTGACACTGTCACTGTGAAAGCATAGGAAACTCCAGAGCAGCAGGCACATTAAGTTCTTTATTTGGGGAGAATTTGAAAGTGAGATAAGTAACTGGGATGTTGCCCCCCCAGCCCCCAGTCTTGGCACTAACCTTTCGTTAAGTTTTATTTTCCCTTTCCTTCTTTTTGGCCATTGGTTTATTGGTTTATATTAGCAAATGTATACATATATACACATGCCATATACTGTGCACAGAATAATTTCACACTGGTATCTTCTCTGCCTTCTCACTTCCTGCTACTGTTCTTCCTTTTCCTAACTCTTCTCCCTTCTACTTTCATATCATGCATGTGTGTGTGGCGGGGGGGGGGTGTCCCAGTGAGTTCATGAGCACCTTACCAGTGGCTGTCTACACCACTGAGGAAAATCTCTTCCTTCCCTGTCAGCCATTAATTGTGATAAATCTTCAGAGAGGGGTAGAGCCTCATGAGCCTTTCCCTTGTTCGTTCTTTCTTTCTTTCTTTCTTTCTTTCTTTCTTTCTTTCTTTCTTTCTTTCTTTCTCTCTCTCTCTCTCTGTCTTTCTTCTATCTTTCTTTCATCTTTCTGTCTTTCTTTTTTCTTTTATTTTCTTTTTTTGTTTTTTTCCAAGACAGGATTTCTCTGTGTAGCCTTGGCTGTCCTGGACTTACTCTGTAGACTAGGCTGGCCTTGAACTCACAGAGATCCACCTGCCTATGCCTCCTGAGTGCTGGATTACAGGCTTGCACCACCACCTCTCCCCTTTCAAGACAAGGTATTGTTGGGCCCAGTCTTGTGTCGATGACAGCCTCTGTGAGTTCAAGAGTGCAACAGCTCTATCAAGCCCGGAAGGCAGCATTCCACACCACCCTCCTGTTCTGGACAGTCTTTCTTCCCCTTCTGCCACAGTGTGCCTTGCTGAAGGGTCTGTGTGAGGGAGCTTTACGTGGCTGTGTGTTCCCAGCACCCTGACCAGCTACAGCTTGCCTGTAGTCACTGCTCATCACTACACAAAGAAGCTTCTCTGACGACAGCTGACAGCAGCACTATATAGGGACATTGGCATAGTTTTAGAATGCAGATCCAGAAAACTGTTCGTTATCCCCCTTGCAGACCTGCCACTATTGTACCATCATGTCATCTTGACTGGCCAGTTGATACTGCCTTTTCTTCATCTTTACACATATTTTCCTCCCTTGCCTGATTCACATGAAATGGTAAATCAAAAAGGGAAATGCAGACGGTGCCCTGAGAAGTAGTTTCAGATCAGCTTTGAAGAAAAACAGACTAAGTTGGCGTCTAAGAGAACATCCTTGCTCAGCCCATGGATTTCCTGCACATCTCTTACTGTAATCTGGTATCTAGTAAAAACCTTTTGTATTCCCTGTGCCCCAGAAAATAAAAATTTAAGATGAAAGGGACTACTTTGTTTTCTTTAGGGCAGCAGTCTTAAATAAATTTGCTTTGCTTTACAAAAGCAAACATTTAATCTGACAAAACTACCATAAATAAAACATGTACCTAAAAGTTGCTTTTATTAAAAAAAAAAAAAATAGCGTTGACTCTTCACTTGGTCCCACAAATTAACTGAAAGCAGCATGAAAGCTTGGCATCCTTAGCGTGCTTTCACCAGTAGAAACTTACCTTCAAATCTTAGGAAGCAACCAAGAGCATTAGCAAGAACATCGTGTTTTGGAAGTTTCTTGGATTCTCCCCAGCTTGATGAAAATGAAGCAGACCAAAATTTGCATATGTTAAGTGGAAACACAAATCGGTCATTTTGGAAAATGGACAGTATTTACTAAAGCTGAATGAATTCATGCCTTGTGTGTGACCAGGCAGTTTTACTTCCAAGTGTATTCCCAACAGAAATGCATGTACAAGGTTCACTTTAAATGTCAGATCAAGCAGCTAATTTGGGGGAAATCTGTTTGGTTAAAAAAAAAAACAAACAAAAACAAAACTCTAAATGCATAGGTTTGATTCTGTGACCTATTAGATGTGTCACCCTGGCTGACTCAGTTTCCTTGACAATACCAAGAAGATGATAATGACTGCAATCCTGTAGAGTTGCTGTGAGGTATAAATGAAATAATGAAAAGGCAAGAGTATGCTGCTGCTGATTCCTGTGTGTACAATATGAGAACTGTAATTGTTCATGCAGAGTGGTTAAATATTGTCTACATTATTTCAATCAATTCTTTTATTTTAGTGTAATTGCCATAAACCTTCTATAATACAAATAGACTAATTTGTTTCAGCTTGTTTTAAGTGTTAGTGTTGTACCTTAACTTTTAATTATTTTATTTTTGATACATAGAACACTACACTGTCCAAAGAAGTGTTCATATATCCAAAAAAGCACCACTTCCTCTGCTATCTCCCATGCCTCCTTATGAAACTTTATTTGCTTGCATGTTTTTATTCTTCAGTATAGCTTTTATAAATATAAGAGGTACATGCATGTTTGTTTTATTGTAGATCAGAGATAGTGTGCTCTTCTTGTACAGTGCTTCTCCTTTTCTTAACCTAAAAATAACCAGAAGTCATTCCAAGTGTTTTGAGGGAGCCCTGCCCTGCACTTTTCCTTGCAGCTGCATACCGCAGTTGCGTGGAGTACAGCTTGTTGACCCAGACTTTTGTTTGGGTGGTGTGCAGCTAGTTTGTACTTAGGAACCGTGCTGCTAATGGATACTGTAGGCATTTGGTTTTCAAGACATTAGGTCTGTGTCCGCAAAGCATATTTGTTCTGAAAGCTAAATATAACACATACATCCTTCATAGACCATGCTAAATGCTGCCGGCAGTGTGTAAGAGTGTCAGTTTCCAATAATCTCACCAGTAGTGTGTGTTGAGCTATTGTAGCTTGCTAACATTTTGGATGAGAAACAGTGTTTCAATGTGTAGTTTTAATTTGAATTCTGTTATTATGAGGGAAATTAAATATCTTTTTCTAAATCCCTGTGTGCACGTGTATGTGCAGGTATGGGTCCACACATGCTAGAGCACATGTGTGAGGCCAGAGGACAACCCTGAGTGCCATCCCCTTCCTTGTGCCTTGTTTGAGGCGGGCTCTCTGATCCTGCCATCACCAAGCTGGCTTGTCCACTAGCTCCCCAGGGTTCTCCTGCTTCCCCTCCCCCAGTGGAGCAGCAGCAGGCTTACAGAGGCTCACTTTTGTACCAGGCCTGGGTCCTCACATGCTGGGTAAGCACTTTACCCAGCCTGACCGTCTTCTGTGTTCCTGACGGCCACTTAATACTTCTTTGTGAAGTGTCTCGACTTCTTCCACTACAATTTTATAGCATTTTTTGTCTTTTATTTCTTCAATTTTTTAAACACTTCTTGTATATTAAGGATACAAACATATGAAACATGTTACTGCTAATTTTTTTCCTACTTTTCCATTTATCTCCTACGTTAGAATAGATTTTGTAATGCTCACTTTTTTTTGGTTTTATTGTTGTAGAGTTATATTTGTCAGTATTTTTGTCTGTTCCATTTGGGTTTAGTCATCGTTAAAATCCTTACGCTCCACAGTGTGAAGTGTTCACTTCAGATAAACTTGTGCATGTTCTACTCAGGCTCCACGTGCCCATGTTCTCCACTCTGTATATACTGTTCGGCTGTCTGTTTGTACACCGTTGTCACAGTTTCCAGGAAGCTTTGTTAGCAACCGTTAACTTCCCGTTTTTTCCTAGCTATGCTTGGATGTTTGTTGTCCTTATCAAAATAAAGCTTCCTGGTTTCCTAAAATTTTTATTGCCAGTTTTGTTTGAATCATATTAAATGTATAAATCACCATAGAGGAGAACAAGCTGTGTTACTGATGGAAAGTTGTAATGTTTTCCACCCCTTTGACCGCTGTGTCTGCTCTTCCACAGGTGGTGGTTGTCCAGGCAATTAGTGCTCTGTGTCAGAAGTACCCTCGGAAGCACAGCGTCATGATGGCCTTTCTTTCCAACATGCTCCGAGATGATGTATGTAGCAAACTACTTTTCAAGCATAGGAAGTTGTTCTCTTAAATTACCTTGATGATTGTTAAATATTACAAAGTGTTCTTTGCTGTTTTTAACCTTGTTTTTTTATGATTTGTATTTTTTTTATTCTTTGCAAACTTCACACAGACATTCAATGTATCTTAATCATGTTCACCCCTCACCTCCCCCTGCACTTGCTCCAACTCAACTCAGGACCTCCCATTAGTATTTCAAGCATATTTCTTTATCATGTGTTAAATATATTTCTGTATGTCACTCAAACACTACTGTGTAATTTCAATTGCTGTGTTATCATGGCTATTTATCTTCCCACCTGAAGTGAGAAAAACTTTGTTATTGTCATATTAAATAAAGGAAGTTAGTTGAAAATTTAATATTAAAAGCATGGATCTTGAAATACAAATGTTTCTTTAAAAAAAAAAAAAGTCCTCAAAATGGGAGTGGCAGTGGTAATAGTTGGTTGGTGGTGAAAAAGAAAAAGTCCTTAGAACAAGTTTTATCTCTTCTTTTGTCAGGGAGGTTTTGAATACAAAAAGGCCATTGTAGACTGCATAATCAGCATTGTGGAAGAGAACCCTGAGAGCAAAGAAGCTGGTCTAGCCCACCTCTGTGAATTCATTGAGGACTGCGAACACACCGTTCTGGCTACTAAGATTCTCCACTTACTGGGCAAAGAGGGCCCGAGAACACCTGTGCCCTCCAAGTATATCCGATTCATTTTTAATAGGGTAGTCCTTGAGAATGAGGCTGTCCGAGCCGGTGAGTCTTTGGAGCATAACTAACGACGTCATTGCTTGTCTTTAAGAATAGGTAATTCCTCGGGAGGGCAGTGATGAGGTTGTAGGGTCTCTGATGGTGTGCACTGATCTTGGAGGGCACTCTGGGTCTAGACATCCAAGCCCTCTCTTCCTTTGTGTTCCAACTTCCCTGCAGGTTGTTGCCTTCAATTACAGCCCTTGCTTTTCGGGGTAACAGGGACACTATAGTGGTACCTCTGTTTTTCATTAAACCAATAAATAAGGATGTCTAGGATTTAGGTGTAGTTGTGTCCGTATACATTTCAGTGGTTCTTTCTAGTCTGTTACACTAGTATAGGTAAACTCCCCTGTAGTCCTACCATTAACTCCTGACTTGTATCCTATCCTTACACTTCATCCAGAGAAACTCGAAGAAGACCTCACTAGTTGCCTTCATGTGCTCTTTTTCCGTTCTCTTTTCAGCTCAATAAAATTTAGCCCTCTCCTTTAAATGTTTTCTCATTACTTTTTACAATATATAAGTTATATATTAAAATGTATAAGTTTTTATATATAAGTTAGCTGGCAAATCAGACTGCTTAATACTTTTATCTCAGTTCACACTCTTCTAAGTTTGTTTTTTTTTTTTTTTTTTTTTTTTTTTTTTTTTTTTTTTTTTTTTTTTTTTGGCATGACTTTCCTGAATAGGAATGTCTAGCCCCGAGCCCCAGATGTAATGTGAAATTCAAACTAGTCCAAACTGAAATCTCTGTTTGAGCCTACAGTGAGAAGACAGAGACTTGGCCGCGGCCTGAGCCCTCCTCTGCTCTGCAGCAGTCCGGTCACTTTGCCTGCTTACTGGCTTCCTCATCCTCTTGTCTTGTCACTGGGTGCAGGGTTAGGCTTCCATTCATTTTCATCCTTAGCTGATCTTGTTTCTAGCTTCTCAGATTTGTTTGTTTGTTGGTGGAATGTGAAGAATGGTCATTAACGTAACAGAAATGGCTGGGCAGCTAAGAGTGCTTGCCAAGGACCAGTTGCAAGCGTCCGTGTCAGGTGGCGCACAAGTACTTGTAGCTCCAGCTCCCAGGGGTTGTCATACTTCTGGCCTCCCCCAGCACATGCACGTGTGTCCGTACCTACATACACGCATACACACTTAAAAATGATAAAAATAAATCCTAAAAAACAAACCACAGGTTACCCTGTGCCTGTGTGGGACGATGTGCCCTGAAATTGAAACACTGAGGCTGAGCTGCCTGTGGTTTTAGTCTGTCTCGAGGCTCTCACTTCCATTCTAACAGGGGTCCAGCGCTCAGCTTTCCTCCTTCAAGTCTAAAAATAGGCTTTCTTCTCTGGACACAGGACATCTGTATTTGTTTTTCTTTCTAATACTCTTGTCCTGCCTTTTTCCTCTGGATAAACTAACTAGTCTAAAAAATTAGGTGCGGTAGCAACTCAGTGTCTTGCCTTACCTAAGCCCTCTCACGGTACTTACCTAGCTTCCTGGATATAGTTCACCGCAGATTTACTAGGCAAGCCAGCCTCTGTACTTGCCTCTCTTTCTTCCTGCACTCACGCCTTAGGTGAAAGACCATGTCTTTTATTTTCTACTCCTCAGCTTTTGCCACCCTTTCAGGACAGATTTAGGTGAGCATTGAATCTTTGTTGAGTGAAAGGAGTTTTAATAATGATTGTTTGAAATCTGGACTGAATCATGTGAGAGGGTGTGTAAGATGCTGTCCTGGGGTAGAAACAGCTCTCACGGTATGTACATGCTTCTTTTTCCTCACTGCATGAGTCACGAGTGTATTTATGCTGAAGAAAGACCAAAGAACTGTCAATAGAACAAGAGACTCTTCCCACTGAATACCAGCCGCTTCTCTAATTTGCTTTTAGTTCTGGTGTTTTTGTTTTTTAATACAAGGTCTTACTTTGTTGCCCAGAATGGTCTCAAACTTTGATTAATCATCCCCTTGGCCCCATCAGTGTGCTTGTTTTTGAATGCCTATTGCTCAGCTCTGAGAAGCCAGGATTTATGGTGCTTTATCTTGTGTTTCACAATAGCTGCTGTGAGTGCTTTGGCTAAATTTGGAGCTCAGAATGAGAGCCTTCTCCCAAGCATCCTTGTACTCTTACAAAGGTATGTAAATGAGTGAATGTTGGCTTTTGAAAAATAAGGATTCCTTATTGCTAGGTGGTGAGAAACCTCTTTGTACTACGTCACATACACTGAAGATCTAAGAGTGGAGCTGACAGAACCAGTCAAGGGAAAATGGAGGTTTTTTCTCTTTCTGGTAATTATATATGTGCAAAATACATGTGAAATTTGAGTTTTAGATTTCTTTTAAATGATTTTGAGAGAGTAGGGTAAACCTCTGTACCTCAGTTTGTACAGTAGGCACTGACTTCAAAGAGATATTAAATGATTCCTATGAAGAATTGAAGAGGTAGCCTTTTATGATCTTCATACCTCCTTAGTTGGTAAGAAATAAGCTTTTATAGCAAATATTTTATAGTTGCAAAATTTATTTATATTTAAAGCAATTAAGTCATAAACCAGAGACTTACTAGTTTAAATGAAACAGACTGCCATTTAAACAAGAGCAGTGCTTGGATTCTGAGTGATAGTTTCTTTTTGTATCCTTAGGAAGTGGAACATACCCATCTCTCAGTTGTAGAGAAGCTATGTCTTTGCTGGGCTCATGTAGTTACAGGTTCAAGGGTAGCCTCGAAATCATTATGTCATGTTACTGCTTTCTTCCTAATGACTTCAGTGCCTCGTAATATAGTGATTCTGGTTTACAATGGCAACATTTCTTTAGAAATTCGTAACAGTTCCAGAAGTGTGGAAATTTTAGGAGCACATGCTAGGATATAAAAGTAATTTCAGTAATTACCTCAACTGAGCTCTTGAGGTACAGTGGTAAAACTGATGGGAATCTCTGGTATACAGAAACATGCCTAGCCATTTCTTTCTGAACAGGTGCATGATGGATACAGATGACGAGGTACGGGACCGAGCGACCTTCTACCTGAATGTGCTGCAGCAGAGACAGATGGCCCTGAATGCTGCCTACATCTTCAATGGTCAGTGAGAGCCAGGATTATGGGCCCATCCCGCTTCTGTTTTCCAAGTGATCAGACCTCCTGTATGGTGATTCACGTATTAGCTGACTCCTTTAGGTAGCTGCATGGTTTTAATCTTTGTATGCAATTCCGTTTCTAGGGAAACCCATATTTACAAAGGTATGTGCTAATTTAGTAATAGCAGTCTTGTGAAATAATATAAGAATATCTTTTTAAATATGAAAGGCTCTGAAGAATATTGCTTATCCCTGGTTCTTCCTAGGCGCTCTCTTATGTGGCTCTCCCCATTTTAGTTTTCTTTTGCTTTTCTTGTTTCTGTATAGTGAAGACCTTTTCTATTCTGAGAGATACTTGCATTTTGTTGACATTTTTATGCTCTGCTCTCATGTTTTCTTGAAAGAAATAGAACAGCTTGTACGTCTATAGGAAAGTTGTATACAGTAATCTGTAGTTTTATTAATTAGGCTAGAGCAGCGGCTCTCAACCTTCCTAATGCTGTGGCCCTTTAATACACTTCATCATGTTGTGGCGACCCCCCAACCATACAATTATCTTTGTTGCTGCTTCGTGACTGTGCTTTTGTTGCTGACATGAACTGTAATGTCAGTATCTGTTTTCTGATTGTCTTAGGCGGCCCTGTGAAAGAGTCCTGGGACCCTCAGTGGGGTTGCTACCCACAGGTTGAGAACCCCTGGGCTACAGTCTTTTGTTATGTGTTTTCTCTTTCGTCAGAAAGCTAAACTATTACAAATCATTGAGAAGAGATTGTGATGCTGAGATTTCCCTGTCTGTAGGTCTGACAGTCTCTATACCAGGGATGGAAAAGGCCTTACACCAGTATACATTGGAGCCTTCAGAAAAACCCTTTGATATGAAGTCAGTTCCTCTTGCTATGGCTCCTGTCTTTGAACAGAAATCAGGTAACAAAACTATTTTAGTTTTTCTGTGTGTAAGTAATTTCATAAAAACTTGTAAATATTAGGTTATTCTAATATTTCTAACCTAGAAAATAAAATTAGAAAAAGCTTTTTAAAATAACTTAGTTTCTCTCTTTTTCTTTCATAAAAAAAAAAAATCTTTGTTGTTTTTTTTTTTTTTTTTTTGAGACAAGGCCTCTCTACATAGTCCTGTCCTAGAACTCACAGACCGAGAACTCACAGAGATCCTTTGCTTTTGACTTCAGAGTGTTGGGATTAAAGGTGTATGTCTCTACACCGGGCGCATTTTCTCTTAATAGCCCTCCCTTAGAGATCTTTTAGTGCTAAGATAGATGGCATTTTTTAAGTTCAGGATTTTAAGTCTCTTGGGTTTTACCCAAAAACAAAAATAAGAAAAATGTCTCAAAATGATAAGGTTTTTAAAAATTATTTAATGCAAAATGTCATAATACTTGAAGCTATTTGCCACTGTGTATCTGCTAAAGTTATTGCTTCCATCTCTTTCTGTGTACAAGGTTAGCCCTAAGTGGAAAGAAACTCACTTGGCTGCTTATGTCTGTCTTTGTAGACATCACACTTGTGAATCCTAAGCCGGAGAAGCTGGCTCCTTCCAGGCAAGATATTTTCCAAGGTATATTTTTATGAGTGTAGTAATCTTTAATTCCTAGGCATGATAAATTAGTAACGTGCACTGCTTTGATTAAGTATCCGTTCAGTCACTTTTTCTGTGTCATAGGTTATAATGGCTGGAACTATTTGGTGTCCGTGGCCTTTACAGTTGTTTATTTACTGCCTGGGAATGTTATTCCTGTGCATATTTTGTTGGTTAAGAGGGAAAGATATTAGTAATTTAGTCTCTTTGTCCCCCTCCCCCCCATACAGGAATCTAGGTAACTTAAAGGATTATTTCACAGAAGCTTGGAGACACATGGGTTGAGTGTTGAGTAAAGCCATAGAAGGAAGCCGTCTTTCTACTGCGTGCTGACTAAAGCATTTTAATAAAGCCTCTTTCCGTCTTATTCATATTGTGCTTTTTTTTCTCGTTGTGCTAAACAGAGCAGCTAGCTGCCATTCCTGAGTTTGTGGATCTGGGGCCCTTGTTCAAGTCTTCCGAGCCCATCCAGCTCACGGAGGCGGAGACAGAGTACTTCGTGCGCTGCACCAAGCACATGTTCACCGAGCACATCGTGTTCCAGGTGGGGCAGAGAGCCTTGGCCCTTTTAGGCCCTGAGTGGAAGCTGCTCTGCTTGGCGCCAAAGAGTACTCCCTCTCGTTGGTGATTCTAGCTCCTTTCATAGAGGATTCATTTAGCAACAATTTGAGTTTTCTTTTCAGAGGTAGAGAGCTTTCTTCTGCTGATGAGCTATTTTTGATAACTAAAATCTAAAAGGATATGAAATTGGAATGTCTCAAGAAATAGACATCTAGCATAACTATTTTAAAAGTTAGCATTTCAGCAAGGCAAGCTAAGTGGGTTGTTCCGAGACGGGTTTGATAGTGGCCAGATTGTGGCACCTTGCTGTAGAGACGGTCTCAGGGAGAGGAGCACCGATGGCTCCACACAGCTTTGAGATAAGCCTGTGCGTGCTTCAGGGACAGTCTGGGGGGGGGGGGGAGAGCACACTCTTGACAGGTGTGAGGCCGGGGTTCAATCCCTAACACCAAGTGTTAGTGTTGAGTATAGTGGGTTCCAGAGCTGAACTGTAGAACATTAGTGAGTAGAAAGGACTTGGTAGAAAACGTTTCTTGTATACAGCTTTTCTGTCACTGACTTTTCAGTTTGACTGTACCAACACTCTGAACGACCAGCTGCTGGAGAAAGTCACAGTACACATGGAGCCATCCGATTCCTATGAAGTGCTGCGCTGCATCCCAGCCCCCAGCCTTGCGTACAACCAACCAGGAATCTGCTACACACTTGCTCGCTTGCCAGATGAGGACCCTACAGCAGGTATTGACTTAGAAGGGAGAAGATACTTGGTGCATCTCTAAACTGCATCACCTCTTGAGCTCTTAGAACGTCTAGACAAGTTTTTAATTTTCAAGAATATGGTTTATTCCAGAACTTAATGTTGGGGGTGTGTTCATAAAATTGGTTACTACTGTAGAAATGTTACTTTCAAAACTAAATTTATGAGAAAAACTTGCTGATACTAATATTAAAACAGAAACGGAATGATACAGTGATAGCCCACAAAAATAATTCAAGCTTACTGTTGAAACAAAGTTACCGTGAGTGGATACCAGATAGGTCTTATGAGAATCATGATGTTTCCTTCCAAGGTTCCTGGGGAAAGTTGGTTATTTAGCAGTTGCTTGGCATTTTAATACATCACTTTTAAGCATCTTGTAGCATATGGCTGTGGTTTGCAATGTTTCAGCTTAATGAGTCAACCATTTTGTGTCCAGATTTGAGAAAGGCTTTATCATTTACTTGACCTTTGTTAATTCTTGGTGTGAAGATGGCATAAGGAGTACACTTGAATTCTTTTTTTTTTTTTTTTGCCAATATGTATGTCTATGTGAGGGTTTCGGATCACCTCAAACTGGAGTTACAGACAGTTGTGAGCTGCCATGTGGGTGCTGGAAGTTGAACCTGGACCCTCTGGGAGAGCAGCCAGTGCTCTTAACCACTGAGCCATCTCTCCAGCCCTCACACTTGAATTCTTTACTCCACTCAGTTTTCCCATACACACTGTAGAACTTAACAGTGTTTACCAACTTTCACAGAAATAAGCACACATACCACATTAATATTTAAAGATTTTACTACTGGTAAGTACAGGAAATACAGAAATTAACAGTAATAACAAGTATCAGGGGAGTTACAGAGTTACAATAAATCATAAAAGTACTAGTCAATGTTACCCCTGGCCATCGTTCTGCCACATTTGGGGCTTAGTCTGACTTACTTTACAGCCCCTCCCCTAACTTGCCTCTTTGCTCATTCAAGGGAGCCCTTGACCAGTCTAACTATGTTGGGTGCTGGATTAGGCTACTCAGACTCTGGCACGAGGTAGATTCATGTGGGCACCATTGCTAATTCTGAATCCCAGGTTGTCCCCCACGGCCAGAGTGGAGCTGTTGTGCAGCTGTCTGGGTCTGTACCCCTGGGTGGGAAGGCACTTCCTAGCTGGACTCTGACGCTTCCCCTTGAGCTTTAGGCCCTCCATCTTTAAACTCAGTGACTGTCATGAATCCTTTGTGAAGTTTCTCTCGTTCTATTTCCTTAGAGTTTTGCTTTGTTCTCATAGTCTGGTTTTCTCTCTAGGTACATATATCTGAAGAATGTCAAGTAGGCAGTAATTACAACTTTCTGTTCCCTCAAATAAAGCTAGTTTTTTTTTTTTTTTTTTTTTTTTTTTTTTTTGGCCACTGTTCCAAACTTGAAGCAAGGTCCGGCCTTGATGTCTGTCTTTTGCCATCATCCAGGGAGACTATGCATTTTGTCTGTTTTTTTTCCAATAGCTATCTTTCCTGGCTTCACAATTTCTCCACAGTCATTGTACTTCTCACTGAATTTATAGTTTGTTTTGTTTTTAAAGTATGCCATTACTTTACCACTTAATTACAAAGGGAAGTGAAATGAACCCATTGAAAGCTCTGGCCTTTCCCAGTTGAGATTACTATCTCCTCAAGCTCTCCATGTGCACTCTGACTCAGATAACGCAGGGTGCCCACACCCCAGGAGAGGGGATTAAAAGAATAAGTACAGATTTACAATACCAAGATACACAAAACAACACTATTGAGATTACAGTGGTTACATACAGGAAAACAGCAGTTACATTAGACACTTCCACCAAGAGAGCAAAAGAGATGTCACCTCAGCCGCTTCACTGAGGAGGTGACTTCTTTTTGAAACAGATCATACATGCTTTTAGCCCAGAGGTTTCAACTTTTGGTCTGCTGGCTACGGACTGACTATTTGGGTTTTGTTTATGAAAATTTGGCAATTAGAAAATCAGAGTTTCCTGACTAGTGGCAGAAAGTGGTTATAAACTCTAATCTCATTTCAACACTTCTGTGTTTGACCTACCATATGCTTGATTACTCCTTTCTATTCTTTAGTTTTATTAGAAATTCATGGATTTTAATCCATAGCCAATCTCAACTGTACTTTGCAATGAACGAAGTGAAATACCAGGACACAGGTGGTAATGGACTTTTCTCACCCTCCCCCCCTCTTTCTATTTCTAACATTAAAACTTCTTTCCTTGCAGATACTCTAAAAATTACCAGTCACTTCAAAATCTATTACTTTTAATATGTATCTTATCTCAGAAAAATATCTGTGGTCACAGGGGAAAAAAACAATTCTTGGTTATGATTTTCTTCAACTGGAAAGTAATATAGATTTAAGAAAGGAATACAGGTTTAATAGATAAAATCTGAGTTCCGGCCCTACCACATAATGACTCTATGAACTGGACAAATTCTTTAATTTTTGTAAGACTGGTCTGGCACCAGATGTAGTAATTAACAGATAATAATTTTAATTCTGGAATTGCTTGATTTCTTTCTTTTAGCATCTTTAAAATTAGTTCTTCTGCAGTCCACAAGATACATGCCCTCCAATATTGTCAAGAATATTATTCCGTAAATTATGCCTTTCTTTGCTCAATCTGTAAACATCCTTGGCTATCAAAGGATACTGGTTTCTGACCATTGTTGATCAAGCCATTTACAAACTTATATCTGTATGACCATTTATTCTCCTTAATCACCAAGTAATATCTGAGGAACCTTTTAGGCAGACCAGTTCCCTGTTATTGGTGAGTTCCTGATGTCTACAATTCCTCTTTTCCTTTGTTCCTTATTTAGTACAGATCTTCAGTGAGCAATACTACCCATCTGACCATTCAGAGTGTCCTCAGTAATTCTCAGGAGATAGCAAACAGACACTAGTCACACAAGCCACCTTCACCGTCATGCCTTTTCACCCGGCTGTGTGAATTTAGTGTGGGCCATGTTAAATGTAGGTCATCCTGTGGCCAGCTCTTCTCTCAGCTGTCATCGTCCTAGCCCCATCCCCATACCCTTTTGGTTTTGGTCTTTTTTTTTTTTTTTTTTTTTTTTTTTTTTCTAAGATAGGGTCTCCCTCTGTGTCTGAGGCTGGACTTGAACTTGTGATTTTCCTGCCACTAAACTTTTCCAATGTTCTAGTTACAGTTGATGGTGCCACTGCTTTCCTATGGTTCAGTATCCTCCTGTTCTCTGAGTTAGTGAGCTTGTTTCCTCAATAGGTAAAGGCTGTGCTACCTCACTTGCCTCTGACAAAGACAACTCCTTTGTGTGGCCTTGAAAGTCTGCCTTTCATTCATTGCTTAACTTGGAGATCTGTGAACCCCTCCCACTTTGGAAACCCTGCATTCTGCCTTTTGCTTTCCTGCCTTGGCGCTATTCTCAACGGTGAAGCACAATTTCAGTTGGTTCTATCCTCTCCTGGCCCTTTCATTGCTCATCGGCTATGTGACCAATGTAATTTACAATGTTACCATCCTATGGCTACCTCCTTCCTCCTCAACAACACTTTTCCTTGAAAGCTTCCAGTGAACACATGGACTCAGGTATCTTCCCAGGCCCACCCTGTCTTCTCACTTCCTGATGTGCACTCACTGTTCCCACCATTGCCAGCCTCTGAGTCAGTGCCAAGTGCTACTAAGTCCAGATGTTGTCTTTTTTTTCGCCTGTCTAAAACCAGCCTAGTTTCTTAGGTCTACTGTTGTAGGAAAAATGTTTTTTGAAGCACTATCTGACCCAAGCCGTCTTTCTATGGTTTTCAATGATACAGTGCTCCCACTTATTTTCTGGGCACTGGTTCTCTTTCTCCCCTACCTCCCACAATTGGCACTGCTGAGGTGAATACCTCATCTTCTCTTTTGTAAGTCCCAAGTGTACCCTTTGTATGCTGCCTCCCCTCTCATACCTTTCTCTGCACAAGCTATAAACATCTACAAATCTGCCTCTCTGTCCCCTCTGCTCTCCCAGCTGCTGGCTTCTGGCACTGCTTGGGCTGGTTCATCTAACTCAGTAGACCAACTCCTCTCTCATGCTCT
>REGO01000325.1:1484768-1515375 GCA_010120015.1 Rhombomys opimus | reverse complement strand
CACCCACCCACCCTTCCCCGCCGGATCCGTAGTAAAGAGCCTGGCCTAAATGTTGCTCCTGCAAGAACACTCAAAACAATAAGTTAGCCATTTCACCTTCCCTATTGCTGACTACCTTTTCTGCTTTTCCTCCCCCATGCTGAGGCTTGCAAGGTGTCCTGCGCACTCTGAGTGCCATCCTTCTGATCCTGGGACCTCCCATGTCTTCTTCCCTGAAGGTGTCCAGCTTGTTTCCTTCTGCTTTGCTTTGTGGTGTCCATCCTTCCTGGGTATGTCTGTGTCCTGTCTGTCTTCCATGCACTGTATCATCCTCCTACAGTAGTATCTTTTCTTGCTACATTTCTTCTCTTTCCTTCCTGGCTGAGGTAAACCTTCCTGCTTCACTGCTGTGACACTTATTTTGTTGTTCAGCTACCAAGTATCACTCACTTTATCACCTCTTTTTTCTGTAGTATATGATCTTGTCGTGGATACACTTGCTTGTTCATATTCTTTCCATCCCTGTGTTCTTTTCTACAGCCATTCACTGTCACTGGCCTGGATAGTCAGTTGGTCCTACTTTATACCTAACCTAAGGCTGCCTTTTTTTTTTTTTTCACCCTCTCACATCAGCCTTATTCCTCTTCTTTCCTTTCTTTCCATCAAAAAGAAGCACAGAACATTACAACCAAACCTGCCCTTCCTGTTCTTTCCCTAACTAACTTGCCCTGTCCACAAAAGGAGTCCCTAACTGAACACAGCCTTGTCAGTTGCACTTGCCTCTGAACAGTTAAAGATTATCTAGATCACCCAGCTCCTTCTGTGTCTAGCCTGTACCTCCCTGTGCTTCTTAAAGCCTTCTTCCACAAGCACCAGTTTCCATTCTGGCCTTTCCTCCTGTCAGAAAAGCCTTCCAATTGAACCTCTACTTTGCACTGCTAACCAGCCTCCCTGTTTATGCTCTGCATTAAATCTACAAACCCTGCAGAGTTGAGAAGCCCTCTGCCCAGCTTCACTACAGTTCCTGTTCCCGCACAGGCTCTGTCGAACAGCACACCTCTGTCCTTTCAGCCAGCCTTGAACAGTGGAAGCACAGGTTTCAGAGGTCAACTGCGAAGTGGCTGTTCCGCATTGGTACCCAGCTGCGCCGCCACCATTTGCACACATCCTAAATATCCATCTCTGACTGGACTCTCTCGGAGTCCAGTCCCACATTTCTGAGGTTGCTAAACAGTTGTCTGTGCAGGAAGGAGTCTGTACGGTGCACCTCACCTGGCCTCCTCTAATTAACTCAAGCCACTCTTGTCCCTTTGCTGCAAACGCCACACAGTTCCATCCTACAAACTCCCCGGGCTTTTGCTTTTTTCACTCCTCTGAATTCTGACATTGATACCCCCAGTCCTATAAATCTATCCCCTGAGATATGCCAGTGTTCCCACCTAGGAAACTCTGCAGTCTGCTTTTCTATTTTTCATTGTTGCCCCTTGACCTTTGCTGAAACTACCATAAATTCATAAAGTTCTCTTCTGAAATGCCTCCTCTTCTCTTTTGCCATCAACTTGACTTATACTTGCTCCTTTCCCATGCCATCCAGCATGTCTCTCTACCCTTGAATGTGACCCTTGCACAGTTGTCTCCTGTAGTTTCTCAAGTTGTGCTTTCTAGACACCTTCCAGCTCTTTCCATATCCAATGGTATTTCCCTTGCCAGCTCCCAGTCAATTCATGGAGCCAGGAGTTCTTCCCTCCATGTCTATTGGGTTTAACTTTTCCTTAACTGTTACAATTATTGCCAACCTCTGTTTACAACCAGCTCTACTATCCCAGACCATCTTAGCGATGCTATTTTGGTGGTAGTCTTCTCTGCTTAACATGTCCCCTGAAAACATTTCTTACTCAACAAGTCCTTTGTTGACTCAGTGGTCCTCAATTTTTCTAGGTCATGGCTTCCTATACTACCTCATTCTCTTTAGACTTTCTTTTGCCACTGCTTCATCCTTCCTGGATTCTCTATCCATGTCACAGTCTTTTCTCTCAAGTGATTTCAAATTCTCTTTGCCCAGATGGAGGATAGAGTCCTGGATTCTCAGGGTTCACTCCTCTTTGTCCTTGCATTGTTGGTATACTGCAATTCAGCAGCCCCTCAGGCTTCCTGCTGCTTTCATCCTTCTGGCCTCCATAAAGTTAAACTTCTCCCCTTCTCTCCTCTCATTGCTGAGAACCAAGTTTCCACATTGGTTCTTTCAGATTCTTCTGAAAGTGCCCTCAAATAACTACTTTGAGTTTTACTACCCAATTCCCACCCCGAATGCTTTTTGTCTTCTGCTGTCTCTCTTGCCCCATACATGCCTATTCCATCTGCCTACAGAGACTCCCACCCTCGCTCTGCCTTGCTGCTGGGCTTATAGCTCTCTTCCTTGGCACTCCAGTCCCTGAATCCCCATCCTGCCTCAGCAAGCACCTCCTTCCATGAGC
The DNA here is from genome assembly GCA_010120015.1 of Rhombomys opimus. Lineage (NCBI taxonomy): Eukaryota > Metazoa > Chordata > Mammalia > Rodentia > Muridae > Rhombomys > Rhombomys opimus. Next base: position 1,512,922 of record REGO01000325.1, on the reverse strand, counting down.
TCCCCTGTACTACTGTCTCCATTCTCCTCTGCTCCTGTCTCCCCGTGGACAACCAGCCACATACCAGTACCCACCTTTCTTAACTCGGGAACCATAGTAGGCACCGCACTCCCTGCCCCCGACAGGAAGCCCTCACACTGCTCTCACTCCAGTCTGACACTCAGGACTCTGATGCCTCCATCTGCCTGGACTCACAGGCTCCATGTGCTCACCCTCCCTTCTCTGTAGCCATCTCCACACACACACACACACACCCCCCCCACCAGTGATTCTCACCCGGGGGTGCATGGCCCCCAGGAGCCTATCAGAACCATCTGCTGCTGCGGGCTTGTTGTTAACATCTGTGAGCAGGTCACTGCTCCCCTCTGATGTTCTGATAGACTACCTGGGGGCCGTGCCCACCCCCCCCTCGGGTGGAACCCCCCACCCCCCACCCCCCAGTTAAGAATCACTGCTGTGGGTCCTGTCCCCCTTGGCCTTTATTCTCCCATCCCATGCCCTTAGCTTTCTGGTGGAGATAGCCTCACTCAAGCATGTCAGTACTTCCCCTGTGTCATACACACTCAACACTCAATAGTTGGAAACACCTCCTTTCCCTCTCAGTTTACTCTTTCACACACAATGTGCCCTGAGCCTGGTTTGTATATCTTTAAACAAACATAATCCCCTCCATCCTCCTAATTCCCACCCTTCCCACTTCTGATTCTTCCCTCTTCACAACATTACAGAGTCTGGGCAGAGCACTGGTGCTCTCTGTCCTGATGCTGCAGGCCAGCACGCTGCCACTGCTGCCCTTCCCACCCCCTCTCCATGTCTCAGTAAACTCTACTTAATTGCCAGCCTGTCTTTATCAGCTCTGTACTCAAGGTGGAAGCTTCTATGAGCTGCGCTCATTGCCTGAATCCCAGGTTGTATCTCCTCAACCTACCCCTTTCATTTTCCCCACTATTGTCAGCCCCCACCCCCTTCCAACCTAGCTAATCTGGAAATAAGCCTCCCCCTAGCCAGCCTTCCCCACCAGCTACCCACTGCTAAGTAGTCTGGAACAGAACCTGGCCAAAGCTGCAGTATTCAAGCACTTCAACACCTTAAGAGCACATTTTCCTCTTTCCCTTTTCCATGAACAGCCCTGAAGGCTGGCCAAGTCCTCCAAGTGCCTTCTTGAATGCCAGCCTGTTGCTGCCTAGCCTGTCTCCTCCTACCCTACTCTTGTTCTCCACCTTCCCTGGGTGCCTTTGTGTCGTTGTTGGTCTTCTGTAAGTGACTGCCTCACTGTCCTGTAGCCACATTGTATTTGCCATCTTTCTCTTTCTTCCCGGTTCCTCCTTGGCCACCTGCATTACAGAATTCATCCTTCCGTTTCTCTGAGGTCTATACTTCTCTCAGCTAGCTAGTGGCAGCCACTTCTTCCCCTCCCCTGCTCTGTTCTCCACAGGAGTCTTCTCTTGATATACCCACTCTCAGCCTCTTTCCATCCTCTCCCTATTACCTTCTCTTCTGCGGTCAGTGGCTGCTGCTCATTTGGATAGCCCATCAATTCTGGCTTCAGGCAACACTTAGCTCACCTTTGCTTCATCATTGCAGTGATTTGGGTTTGCTGGAGGAGGGGTGTTTCTCTTTCCATGATAGTCACCAGGTTCCTCAGAAGTCTACATACTGCTTCCTGTCAAGCTCATTCCTCTGTTGTTTCTCGTGCACAGGATACTTTCCCAAAGAGCAGCATCACTGTTAGGGGCAGCTGCCTTCCCACCATCCATCCTGTAGTCAGGTCACTCTTGTCTGCTTTTCTCCTTTGGGCCCACTACATTATAAGACTACACTCACTCAGTAATAAAGTTCTGTTCACACACGTACCAGTCCTCATCTCTTGTCCTTTGACGAAAATAAAACAACAAAAACCCAGCCCCTGAATTTCTGTGCCTCAAAACCTTAGCGCCTTGCTGTACCCTACAAAACTACTGTTCCCTACTTCCTTTACTTTCTCAAACTAAAGCTGCAAACCTAATGGGATTAGATCCTCTGCATCAAGGCTCCACTAATCTCTCTTCCCCACCCAGTCTCTCTGGTGCAAACACACCCCTCTACCTTCAGCCAGCCTTGAACAGTGGAAGTACAGACTTGGTCACTGCGAAGTGGCTGTTCCGCATTTGTACCCAGCTGTGCCTCCACCATTTGCACACATCCTGTATCTACCCACATGCTCGTTTCTTGCCACCCAAACCCATTCCCATCTCCCTGAGGTTGCCTTCCAGTGCTATCTATTCAGGAACTGTCATAAAGTGCATGTCACTTGGTTTCTTCTAATCAATCCAAGTCGTTTTGACCTCTTTACTTTGCTTTTTCTTAAGAGCCCCATTCTGCAAACACTTGGGAGTTGGTTTCTTCTCTCTTCTCCTAAGGCTTGACACTGATACTCCCAATCCTGCCAGGTTGTCCCCTGAGATCTACCAGTGCTCCAATTTGGGGAGCTTTACACTATGACTTCCCCTTCTTATAGTGGCCCATTTGCTTTTGCCAAAACCACCAGACAAGATCGTTCCATTTTCTCCTGAACTGACTCCTCTTTTCTTTTCCTATCAACTCCTCTGATGCACCTAGACTCCTACTTGCCACTTTCCCATGTCAGCCTAACTGTAACCTGTCTTTCTGCCCTAAACGTAAATTTAAATTTTCCACGGTGTTCCCCTGTGCTTCCCCCTACTGCTGTTTTCCAGAAACATTCCACTTCCCATCAGCATCCAGCCTTACTTCTTCTGTCACCTTCCAGTCAGTCTATGGACTTGGGAATCTTGCCCTCGCTATCTGCTCAGTTGTTGACCTGTCCTCACTGTTGCTACTGTTGTCCCTAGCCAGCAGTGCTGAGTCCATCTCCTGTCCAAACTCACCTCTGATGTTTATGTTACGGTCAATTACTTACCTGGGGTCTTTCCCTAAGCCTTTCCTCACTCATGCACATCAGTGATAAAGTACTGTGGCCACTTCTTCATGGCCCATTTCTCTTCTGCCATGCTCTTTGTTTTCCCTGGGTTTCCTTTGGACTTCGCCTGCACTAAGACCAAGTTTCTGTATGTTCCCTATTCATTCCCACCCCCAATGGTCCATGGCATTTCTCCCTAGATTAAGTGCCCTCCTAAGTCTAACATACCTCTTCTTTCCCACTGGGCTCTTCCATTTTATTCTCTCTGTTCTTGCCAAATGGAGCATCTTACCTATCATGATCTCCCTTGAGTTGAAAACATCTTCTGGATGCTGAGTAGCCATTTCTTCTGCTTTTCTCTCCAGTACAATAGAGTACTATGTTCCCACTTCTGTGTTCTGAGCTACTGTCTATGAATGCTCTAGCAGACCTTTTCCTGACTCTATCCTTGGTACCCAGGATTTCACTGCACTCTCTATGCTAGAGTCATGTATACCACTATATTCCCACACCTAGGCACTCAAGAGTTTGCCTCCTCCTGTCCTGAACTATGGGATCCTCCTCCAAGCATCCTGCATCTGTAGCACTAGGTGATATATCACATTGCTTTCAGATTCTTCTAAAACACATGAAAGCAGAAATGGGTCTTTCATTCTCCACTGTGTTCCTGTCTGTGCATGCTTTTGTCTTCTGCCCCTATTCCTGTTCAAACAGAGAATACCCATTTCCACACAGGAGTGCCCACCTTCACTCTGATCTGCTGGTGGGCTGATAGTTGTTTTCCTGGGCACTCTAGTCCCTGACTCCTTTTCCTTTAACATTCACCTCCTTCCCTGAGTTCCTTTATCTGCCTCCCATGGAAACCAGCCACACTATCTCCCATCACCTCTATGTATCAGCCACCTCTTTCAGCCTCACTGCCCACCTCAGTCCTCAGCAGGAACCACAGTTGGCACCGCACTCCCTGCCCCCGACAGGAAGCCCTCACACTGCTCTCACTCCAGTCTGACACTCAGGACTCTGATGCCTCCATCTGCCTGGACTCACAGGCTCCATGTGCTCACCCTCCCTTCTCTGTAGCCATCTCCACACACACACCCCCACCAGTGATTCTCACCCGGGGGTGCATGGCCCCCAGGAGCCTATCAGAACCATCCGCTGCTGCGGGGTTGTTGTTAACATCTGTGAGCAGGTCACTGCTCCCCTCTGATGTTCTGATAGACTACCTGGGGGCCGTGCCCACCCCCCCCCTCGGGTGGAACCCCCCACCCCCCACCCCCCGGTTAAGAATCACTGCTGTGGTTGCCCCTGTCCCCCTTGGCCTTTATTCTCCCATCCCACGCCCTTAGCTTTTTGGTGGAGATAGCCTCACTCAAGCATGTCAGTGCTTCCCCCTTCTGTATAGACCTACATTCTCTTCTTCCAACCCTCCTGCCTTTCTGTTTACTCCTTCACACAGGACATACTGCAGCCCCCCATCTTCATGAGAATTGTTCTCTTGAAGGTCCTACCCCCCCCCCGCCCCTTATCCTCTTGCACCCTTACATCAGTATCTTTGATTCTAGACCTTTTTCTCTTTCCCTTAAGCCTTCCCAACTCTTCCTCTGCATAGACACAGGAGCCCCTGTAGAGCTGACTGCTGTTTTAGGCAATCTTTTGTTTCCTGTAAAAATAGCCCCTTGCTTTTGCCCTCCTTCCTACTTTACTTAAAGCTTCTCTAGTTTCTTCTCTTTGTAGGATCAGTAGACTCCTTCAACCTGTATTACTCATTCTTACCACTCAAAATAGAACCTTCCACAAGCTCAGTTCTAGAAATTTATGATCTCTAGGCCTACGTCCTCAATCCCACCCCCACCTCCAGCATTACTCCTCCAACCCTGCCTCCCAGGCCAGCCCGGTCTGCCTCCACACTGTGCCTACCCCAAACCCACCTTAAAACTACCCACCCAAGAACCTGGCCAAAACTTACACCCTTGGCAGTGGTGTCCACATTTCTCCCTGGCATTTAGTCTCTTCCCTTTCCTGTTCTCTCCCTCATCCCCGTTTGTCTCCCCCACCCCATTTTGTGTATGTGCACTTGCCTTCACTGTAACCTTGGGACCACCTCCTTCTCCTTGGTCCAGCCTGTCTCTGTGTTGCTACCTAGTCGTGCCGCTTCTACTCTGCTCTCTGTCCAACCTAGTGCTAATCCTCATCTGTCTTTCATAGCTGGCCTCTTTTCCTTTTCCTTATCACAAGTCTTTCCACATATATCCTTGCTGGCTTCTTCTCTTTCTTAGCCAAGAGGAGGCTCCCTGCCTCGGATCTAGACCGAAGTCCTCCAGTCTCCTTCTTTGTACTCATTCCTTGTTTCACCACAGGAACCAGCTCACTTCTCTAACTTGCTCTCGCTGCTCAGCCACTTTTCCTCCTCTCCTTATCCCACTCTCTTCAGGAATCTCTCCATTGATTCTCACCTCTTCTTTCTCTCAGCTGCTTTTGCCTACTTCTGCCTACTAATAGTTCATCCTATGAAACAAGTTCCCATGAACGTTATTTTTCTCCTTTCTTCCCTTCATTTCCATTCTCCATAAAAGAATCCCCATTGATCATAGGAGGTCCAATTTTACTTGTTTCTCCTTTCAGCGTACGTATAGTACCTTCACACTGATTTTCAGATTTTAGGACCTCTTCCTATCTGAGTACTACCTCCCATCCTTTTCTCTGAACTCTCTTGCTCTTTGGATCAGCTGACCCAGAACAGATGCTCACATACGGCTCAAACCCTTCTACTCCTGGAGCCTGGTTTTCTCTTGCTCTGCCTTTTGTCTACCTTCTTTACCCCCAATACTATACCCACAAAGCCCAGCATTCTGGTGTCAACTTTGAAGCCTACCTTGCCTCCTATGTCAGCCAATACAGACTTCTAGCCACCCTGCAAAGGGTTTCCCCTTTACAGGATCTAGCTAATCCTGCAAAATATCTTCTCAGCATTGATCAGGAGATGCTTCTTCAACATTGACAAGCTTCTCTTTACCCACATTCTGGAGTTGGTGTGCATGGGTCCATCCCCATGTTGCTGAGATGACCTGCCAGTCCTATCTGTGCAAACACTGTTCCATTCTGGATGAAACACAAATCACTGTGACCCTTCATGTCATATACTTAGGTCTGCCACTTTGCAAATGCCTGAGTTTGGGGTGTTTGTTTCTGCTGTGTGCCTGTGTTTTGACACTGATGCTAAACTGTCTCCTGATACCTACAAATCTCCATATGGAAACTTTGGATTCTACCTGTCCTTTTCCTAACCACCTTATGTTCAAGACTGACCTATATAAATTCATAATTTACCCTTATGTGCCTTCTAAGCATTGTCTTTCCAATCATCTCCTTTACCTAACAAATACCCCATCCTACTGCCTTTTTATGGCAGCCAAGTTCTAATCGCTTTCTTTCTATAGGATATAAATTAACCCTTATCTCATCATCCCCTGCAGTCTCTTCCCCTGTATTTTGCCTGAACTCTGCCACCTTCCAGTGACTAGACCTCTTCCCCTTCTTGCCTGCTCCCTTCCTGAAGTTCTCCTCGCTGCCATGTCACCAGCCTCTTTGTCTCTAGTGTGCTGTCTGGAGTCCACTCCCGGCCTGATCTCAGCATAATCATCCTACCTTCTTAGGTTGCTGCACTACACAGATGTTTCCTCCCTTCGGCACGTCCCCTCCAAGCTGTTAGCATCTCACCATGTCTGCCACTGTCATGGTGGTCCTCGAGTTTTCTAGGTGCCTCCCTATCCCTGCTTCCTACTCTGGCTGGTCTACCCCTGTTCTTGCTCCGAAGCTTGGCTCCTCTGCCTCACTTTTGTCTCCCTCTGTTCTTTGGTGTGCAGTGGTACCTTTTCCTGAGCTCTCGGTACTCTCTGCTCTTAGCTGTTTTCTCCTTCTACTACTTTTCCTCATTTTGACCCAGTGGTCCAGCTCTTCTCCTACGTTGTCACGTTTTTCCCAAAAGCCTCACTTCCTCCCCCCTCTGCAGGGCCCAGCTGACCCTTACTCTTGCTGTGCTTCCTTCAGTGTCTGGAACTCTTTGAGATGCCCTCTGTGATGCCTGGTGTCTGCAGACCTAACCCTGCACCAGCTTGACCTGTCCACACCCACTGCATCACCACATTTGGCCCTCTGCATCGGACTGGTTACTACAAGTCCACACCCTCCTTCCCGCAGTCCCTGTGGCCCCGGCTTAGGAGTTCCTTCTAGAACTCCACATCCATGGCTCCTGTACCCTGTTTTACATTCTCTCACATCCTTAGAGTCACACTCTGAATGAGCTCTTGGGGAACATGGACCCCAGGAGTCCTGTCACAGTGTGATTTGGTATTGTGCTCCATATAGTCCACCCTACCCTGACATAGCAGCCCCTACCCTTACCCCAATTTACCCAGACACTGACAGCTTTCTTCCTGGGCACTTCAGGACTAAAAACCCTTCCTGCTGCTGCTGAGCCTCTCTGCCCCCTTGTCACCACTCAACTCTCTCTTGCCCTCCATTCCCTGCTTCCTCATGGATAACAAGCCTCAACTTTCATCATTACTGAACATTACCCATCTGGGCCTCACTGCCCACCTCAGTCCTCAGCAGGAGCCACAGTTGGCACCTAACTCCCTGCCCCCAACAGGAAGCCCTCACACTGCTCTCACTCCAGTCTGACACTCAGGACGCTGATGCCTCCATCTGCCTGGACTCACAGGCTCCATGTGCTCACCCTCCCTTCTCTGTAGCCATCTCCACACACCCCCCCCCCCCACCAGTGATTCTCACCCGGGGGTGCATGGCCCCCAGGAGCCTATCAGAACCATCCGCTGCTGCGGGGTTGTTGTTAACATCTGTGAGCAGGTCACTGCTCCCCTCTGATGTTCTGATAGACTACCTGGGGGCCGTGCCCACCCCCCCCCCTCGGGTGGAACCCCCCACCCCCCACCCCCCGGTTAAGAATCACTGCTGTGGGTGCCCCTGTCCCCCTTGGCCTTTATTCTCCCATCCCACGCCCTTAGCTTTCTGGTGGAGATAGCCTCACTCAAGCATGTCAGTGCTTCCCCCTTCTGTATAGACCCTGAACCCTCCCAACTCCTTCCTTTCCCTTTTCACTCTTTCACACACAACATAATCCAAACACAGTCTGCACTGTGTAATTAATATTTTCTCTCATTTATACTTTTTCTCTTTTTTCCTAATTATTCTTTTAAAGGACCAACATCTGTTTTCCCTTGTATATTTAAATTTACCTCCTTTTGCACACACCATGGTCTAGTGTGCAATTTTATGCTTCGTACTCAGCATTGTACTTTTCCCAACTCTGAAAGAAACCTGGACATCTCATCCAAGCCACTTTTCCACATTTCCTTCATCTCTTCCCCTAAGCCCTCCATAGCATGTTTCTACCTTTTACTTCCAATTCCTCACTTTACCACTCAATACTTAAGCTCTTTTAAGTGCTTAATAAGATCTAGGTTGTAAACAGACCTTTCCATGGGCTTGTAAAAAGGTGCTCTTCCTCCTGACACTTTCCGTAGCAGTTTATGACTCTGATTTTCACACAGCATTCTCCATTCTGTCTTCAAAGTAACATACTATACCACAGGTCTCTAGATCCGCATGAGGAGAGCTCCTACTACCGCTCCTGCTCTCCACCCCGAAGGGCACACTCCTGTACAACATACTAATCTGGTCACGTTCAGCTCTGCCCTCTGTTTCTCTCTCTTCTTCTCTGTTACCTCTTCAGGAGGTTTTCATCTCACTGGTTTTCTTGGGGCTCACTGTAGTCCCCCGTGTACCTCCTTAGGCTTACCATTCTGTAAGTCTTTTCTCTGATCCCACCTCCTCCCATCACTGCTTTCTAATGCTTTCCCATGCCACTGAGCATGCTTTCTAGGCATGGATGTGCTCTGTCTCACTTGTGCTCTTTGGGGGCCTTTCCACAGCTCAGTTTGGTTTCTCTGCTCATTTCTGAAGTTCTCCTTTGTTTGAAATAAAACTTAAAAATACTATGTAGTACCCCTTTCTGTTTTGCCATTTCTGTCTTTAGAGCTGAGCACAGATGGTCTTCCCGCTGGCTGCTTTCCCACCTCACCCTTTGCCCTCAGGTCTCTTTGGCCTCTCTTTTGTCCTCTAGTCCTTTTCTTTGTTATAATCAGCCTCAAACTCAGAAATCCACATGCCCCTGCCTCCTGAATGCTGGGATTGAAGGTGTGTGTCAGTGCCGCTGGCAGTGCGTACACACACACACAATCCTAGCTTTTCTGTCAGCTGACCTTGCTCTGTATATACTTCCCTGGACATTACCCCTCCTGTGTCCTGTTTTTAGTTACCACTTGATCTTCTTCCTTTTCTTAAGAACTGCCTATACCACCTTCTTCCTGACCCACGTGCTTTGTAAATACCAGCAACCATTCCCCCTAGGTACCAACCCAGTGCTTTGTGTAGTAAATACACTGCATTCTGAGTTTAAAAAGCCTTCATCCAGATCCCCTTTTTTGAGGGGGGGGGGTTTAAAAAAAAAAGCACATTTTCACAACTATCATTAAAATGCTCATGAAAATATTTAAGAATGTTTTAAACATAAACCATGTTTAAGGACAGTTGTCTGTTTTAAATGCAATTTTTGGTAGAAGACGTGTATGTGGTACAAAATGAGCTCATACTATGGATATAGTTCCATATACTATGGAAGAGTAATGTTTTAAACACATAAATAACAAGTTGTTATACCTTACACATTAAATTCATACAATATAAATAAATATTTTGGAAATGTTTACTTACCAACTGATGAGTTTCTCATCTCGCTCACATTATAGGGAAGATGGACAGGAGTAGTTCACAGCATTTGTAAGGTCCTTGATCATAGAAAGTGAGCCTACTGATGAAGTACTGTGGCCATAACAAAACTGTGTTCCCTCCAACAGACATGTATGCAAGGGAATCACATTACCATCTGAGAGTAACTCACTAGGTTAAGCACATGGCGGGTGTATGGCATGTGCATGTGTGTGTCTAAGGACTCTACATGCTAACTGCTTTTCAACTGTGTGCTGTAGAGCTAGTGATGCTTGCACTCCTCATTCTAGCCTGTCACATCTGACACTCTGTACCTTAGTTTGTTTTATCTCCACTCAAGTACCCCTATGTATGTTTTCCCGACTGTTCTCATTTCCCTTTCATTCCTTAACAACACCCCAGCCAGTCCAACCTCATGCTTAGTTTTTTCCCTACCATATCTTAAATATTCTGCATGCCTCATGTGACCTGCTGAGCCTCCTGAATTTTCTGATTCAGCAGATCTATGACCAGCAGAGACTAGACCTGCAACACGTTTAGGAAATACTGTCCTTGTCTTTCCCTCCATCAAGCCCTTTGGTTACAAAGTTCACACCCAGGCATAAGGAGCAAGTTTGCTCCACTCTCCTTCCTGTTCTCTTCTCCAAGCACTCACCACTGCAATCTGGGAGTTTAGTTCTAGAAATCTCTGTGGCTTAGTGGTCCCTCCCGTTACCATGCCCTCAGAATCATTCTCTAGGCCACAGCTCCTCCAGGACTTTCATCTCTCCTTCTGTTGTCTTTAGGGCCTTCTCATTCCAGCCAGTCATGGTCTTTGTTTTCGTCTGTCGTTTTCCCATCCCTTTCCTCCTCACTCTCTTTTCCTAGAACAGTGTCAACCCCCATGTAGACACCACCTGTTTGTCCAGATGAACTGCCTTCTCTTGAACAACACTTCTCTCCCCACTGCCTCTCCCCTCAGCAGCAGCCACTCCAGTGCAGCCCTCTACACTGGAGTAGCACAATTTCTACTCCTCTGTCTTAATGACATGTGTGTTCATCCCCGTCCTTGAAAATAAAAATGAAGTTTTCCTTTTGAGTTGGTTCCCACCATAACCTTCAGCCACTTGCGCCCATACCAGCCATCCATTCTATTCAGACTACTCAATCCCTGGGTGTGTCATTTTATCAGGTTCATCCTAGTCCATCTCTCCCTAGTCCTTTGAATTAAAATTCCCACCCCACCCCCAGCTTAATGCCCTTCTTCTCCTCCCACTGCAAGTGCTGTATTTTAAGGTCTGGTTTAAAGATATCCAGTATCTAGCCGAGACCTACTTTCTTTCAGCTGAGAGGACACATTCTGGGAAAACCATTGCCGGTCTGCACATCACTGTCCTTCAGCTAATGCTCCCGGCTCACAGCCTCTCTCCTCAGTCGTGATGTTTAGTGCAGCTGTGTGCCGTAGCCTTCTTACTAATGCTTCCCAGCAATCAAGTGCTCCTGTCTTCCCTGTGGGCTCTGCCATTCTTTTTCCTGTAGACACTGACAACTGTGTTAGCTACAGAACTGCTTTTACCCCCAAAGCTATCTTTATATCATTATGGATTTAGCAGTCTTTTCTCTCATCTCCTTGCTTCCCCGACACTTTTTAGTATCAGCCTTTCAGAGGGTCTTTGCTGTTGGCCAAGGCTCAGATCCGTCCAATTTACATACTCCTTGACCCAGTCTATTGGTCATTAGTTGCTTCAGATGCCACTGGAGGGATTACCAGATCATACTCCTTCATTAGTGTTTCTTAACCACATTCTTCTCTCCATCTTTGGTTGCAATCTAGCTAACACATTTCTCTACTACAAAATCAACTGTGGGTTTTTTTTTTGTTGTTGTTGTTGTTATTGTTTTGTTTTTTTTTTTTTTTTTCAGCATTCCTCATTCTGGCCCTCTATAATTCCCTTCCCTACCTAGCCTTTGTACTCACTCTGTCCTTCCATCCCAAATGCTACTTCTCCTGTCTTCAGAGTCCAACCTCTGTCTTCTCTGGGATCCTTTCATACAAGGCTCCCTAGGGATCACACCATTCTCTGTCAGCCAGGCTCCACAAAGCACATCAGCAGTTGTAATGGCACACCATGCAATAATCTGCAGTGTCTTAACTATCTGCCATCCTGTACATTTCTAGTACATTTCTACCCACTACATTCAACATGGACACAGGATTCTTCGGATTATCTCCCTCATAATCTCCATGCATTCTCCATCTTGTAACAGTCACCTGTTCTCAGGACAAGCTACCTGATGTGGTGCCCAAGAATACAGTTGTAGCTTTCATTTCATGTCTGTCGTTCATTAGTGCTGGCTCATGTCGGTGTGCAGTTGCTCCTCCTCCAACATGCAGAACAGCCTTAATCTCAGCACCCGTTCTGTGCGCAGCGTTCGCCGACACCCAGACTGTCTGCGAGGTGAACATCACCGCCTAACCCCCCTTTCCTCCTTCATTTCCTGTGTACTGTTCTGCCTCTGCTCACTCTTGACCCCTGTGGATCACTGCAGGTGGCCTGTTTCCTTTAACTCTCTCTAATTTTCGCTCTCTCAGCACACCTTCTTCTTCAGTTATCTAGGAATCTCTTCATTTTTGCCATAGCCTTCCCCCAGTGGTTTAACTTCTGCAGTTTTCCATTCTGACAAGCCCAACTGCACATCCCTCTCCCTAATTAGCTTCTAGCATTCATTCCCCCCCCCCAATTCTGAAATCTTTTTACACTAACCTCCTTAGCAGCTGGCTCTCATTTTTAGCAATTCTGTACAAAAGCCTCTTTTAACAGAGGTGCGCAGGTTTGGGTTTTGTTTGGGTTTTTGTGTTTTTTTTTTTTGTTTTTTTTTTTTTGCTTGTCTTTTTGGATTTTGCCTCTCCTGTTTCATGAAGCTGTAATCTTTGACAGTAAAGTGATGTTCTTGGGGCCCCTGCCATCTCTGTCTCTCGTGTCTGCTCTTCCTCTAGCCATATTGATGCTACCACCACTGGCTTTTATTGTGGCCCTTGGCAGCTTCCCTTCAAGTCTTCACTGTGTCAACTGAATCATTTAATGAAAAATGTGCCACACAAAGGTTCCACTTACTCTCCCTCAGTCCGCCTGTGCCACATCTTTAGTATTTGTAAATGCCGTTTCTTATTTTCTACATAAAAGCCACTCAGTCCGCCCGTCTGTGATTTCATCATTTGCCATTCATTGTCTTACTTTAATTAACCCCATGCTCCTAATCCTGCAACTTCACACAGCACTCTATTAAAATTTATACTAAAGAACTGTGACACTGAACTGTAGTGTTATCAATAGATTAATCATATATACCAATTATATGAGGGATGGAGGGATGGAGGGATGGATGGAATGATTAAAGACTGAACAAGCACCTCTTGTTGCCAACACCACCATGTTTTGAGTTTCCTTCCTCCTCCTGCTTATACCTCTAACAGCTTTCTAAAGCTCCGATTTCTAGTCAGTCATCTGAAACATAGTGCCTATTTGTTTTTCCATTTTGACAGCAAAACCTCACTTTCACCTACTCACTGCAGGTTAAAAGTTGACTTCTGGTGTTCTGTGAATCAACTCAGTCCACAACCTAAAGTCAGCATCGACACCATGTGCTTGGTCAGTGTTAATCTGGCAATCTATGCAACCTGTTGTCAGCAGCTATTGTATACTAGAGCAGTGAATGGTTCTTCTGTTTTTCCAAATACTGGCCCTTTGACCAGCATGACAAAAAGTCCCCCCAAAATATCTCCCCCTACTTTCTTCACATCAACACAAGAACCTGCTCAGACCATCTCTTCCGTGTACTATTTCAGTCCACGGTACGAAAGTGTCTTCAAGTCATGCTTTGTGAAACTGACTTTTTGACCAGCTTGCAAATGCTTCAACAGGCACTACCTTAGAGCAGGACATGCTAGCCCATGTTAAAACCTGGAACTGTGGAGCGCAGGTGGTGTTTCCTCCATGATGGTGACGTGTTTGCTCTGCCACTCGTGAAAATTTGCCTGCTATTCCCTCCAGTTGCAGGCACCTTCAGCTGTACCATGAAGTTTACAGTCCGGGATTGTGACCCTAACACTGGAGTTCCAGATGAAGATGGATATGATGATGAGTATGTGGTGAGTCTTCCCTGCATAGACCCTGACACCTCTGCAACATTCAATGACTTCTGTCACAAGAGCTGACAATAACAAAACTCGTGGAACCAAGACTAACCTTCTCTTGCAATGGCACTGTGATGCCAGAATCTAAATGGATCACTTTATAACTAAAGCAAAGAAATTCACCGCCCTCCCTGCCTTAACGGGAATAATTAGGAGATAATCGCATCATTTTTAATGTGATTGAGATTACTTATAAAGTAGGTTTTGGTTTTGCTTCAAGAACTTTTTGTTTGGTTGGTTCTAGTGTTCTCAAGTCCTGTACTGAAAAGCTTTGCCAGAAGGTCACATTTTAGAAGGTGCTGTATGGCCTCAAGTCAGAGGTCTACGTGTGGACTACTGTGGACCTCAGGGACACTGGCACTCAGCCTACACTTGGCTTGTGCTCCTCTGTACTAGAACCTGCAGAGGGAAGCAGCTCCCCTCAGGCCCTTTGCATGGTCTTCTGTTCTTGCTGTCGACTCAGAGGACTGTTATTTACTGACCCTTGCTTATTGCCCACTAGCTGGAAGACCTTGAAGTGACTGTGTCTGACCATATTCAGAAGGTACTAAAACCTAACTTTGCTGCTGCCTGGGAAGAAGTGGGAGATGCCTTTGAGAAAGAAGAGACCTTTGCCCTGAGCTCTACAAAAACCCTTGAAGGTAAGAAGAGTTCTGCCGCCAGTGAGCTGCCCGGCACCAGTCTAACCCAGGAGGCACACATGCAGTTCCAGGACTCCCTTCACAGTTGCGTTTAAGTCATCCACTCAGGGCCAGGCACCCACGCCAGTCATTTCCTAGGCTAGGAGCCTCGTCCAGTCTACAGCCCTGGGGACCTGCAGCTCCCAGCACACACTCGTGCTTAACTTTCCTGATCCTTGTTACCTCAACTTCCTCCTCAACAGAGGCCGTCAACAACATCATCACCTTTCTGGGCATGCAGCCATGTGAGCGATCAGATAAAGTTCCCGAGAACAAGAATTCCCACTCCCTCTACCTGGCAGGTAAGACTTCACCAGCTCTCCCCTACAATCCGTAGCAGGATTTAAACAGAGGGATGCAGATAAGCACTCCCTGCCCTGCGGTTGTCGGCCATCTCGCTATGTAACAATCTGAAACCCCATCAAAGGAGTCACTGATCTTCCCGGGTCTCCTTAAGTTTCTCTAACAGACGCCAGTGCCACCCCCACTACCTGACAGCACCAAATCAGAGCTACTGAGTACCTTCCGTGTACCTGGTTTTAACACTTAAAAACTAGGGTTGTTTGTAGGCTTCGTTTCCGGTAAATTTCTATAAAAGCTAAACTAAAACAATAGAAAGGAGGTTCAGGCAAAACATGGTAAGTCCCCTGAATAAGGGCTTATCTACAGTTCTTGATCTCCTTTTCCTAACTTTTCCCTCTCAGGCGTATACAGAGGTGGCTGTGACTTATTGGTGCGGTCCAGGCTGGCCTTAGCAGATGGAGTGACCATGCAGGTGACTGTGAGAAGCAGAGAGAGGACACCTGTGGATGTTATCTTGGCTTCTGTAGGATAAGTTCTTGCTGGGAAAGATGATGTGCTGTGCCCTCCCTACCGGTGCCTTTCAGGCTAGTGGCATGAACTTCCCAGAATCATACTTAAAGATTTAATAGTGGCTCTGAAGAAGCAAACCCAATGCTCAGCCCTGCGCCAGCAGATCAAGCGAATGTTTGTCTTTGTGCCTGGACTTCACTGTCTCACTTGTCAGCTTCCAGTGGTCTTGAAAGTCAGGTACTATTTGCACTATTCTACAGCTGCTTAGCTTCATTACATGCTTCTAGTCAGTGTGTGAAAACTCTTGGCAATGTTGGAAAATTTTATCGAAGAAGGGTGGAGGGGGAGGGGAGGCCAGAATCCATTTTTGTCACAGTTTGTTTTTATTAATAGAAAATAAACATTCATTCATTCCAGTTTCAAAGTTGCTATACTTGAAATTTCTAATTTAAAAAATGAATTTAAAATAATTACACTGCTTTAACTAAGACAGTTAAAACTGTGGCTTAAAAAAGTATTCAGCACCATTTGCTCTTAGGTCTTTCAATTTGTTCTTAAAAGCGTCTGGGAACTTGCCTGTCTCTTAAGTACAGGATTTGCCAAGTTAATGAGAAAGCCTTCCTGAACAGCCAATGGGATGCTAAGCAGCCACTAGGGCATCAGTGGGCATTCGGCTGTGGCAGTGGTTCCCCTCCCCTCCACCTCTGCTGTGGAGGGGCCTTCGCACTGAGATGCGAGGAGGCAGGCTGTTATTTACTATTCAGCTTGGACTTTCTAGACAGAAACAGTACATCTCTGGCAGATGCAATTGCTTCTTAATACCTTGTGGTTTTAAGGAAGTTTTGTAGGTAATTTGAATCTGTTTACTCACAAATTCAGTGTGTAATGAGATTCTCTACTCTAGCAGGTAAGGGCCAGCTGTTTTGATACGCTTGTAAGATATATGCATCAGTATGCAAATCAGTCTTAGGAGCATACTCAGAACACTGTTTATGCCAATGTCTGTTTTGGTTCGATAGGCTATCTTTTTGGGGTGGGGTGGGGTGGGGGTGGGGGTGAGGTCAGTGCTGGGGAATGAACCCAAGGGCTTTAGCGTACTAGGCAGGCACACTACCTGGCTACATCCCCAGACCCCAAAGCCAATGTTTGTTTTAACAAAAAATGTTAGAAGCAGCTGATGAAAGTGAATGTAAAGGTGTGACAAGATATCCCTTCTCACACGCTGTGTTTACAGATTGCGCAGGGAGGCGGCGAGATCCTCATCCTCCCTCTATTCCAGGGTTCCAATTTTAAGTCCACAGAAGCTGGGTTTTTGTTGTTTTGTTTTTCTTTCGTTTTTGTTTTTGTTTTTTTTTTTTTTTTTTTTTTTTTTTTTTTTTAGTATTTTACACAAAAGAGAATGCCTAATGCTGTCTTTCTGCATAAATGAAAAGTGTTATTAGTCAAAATGTCCTAATAACACAGGACAACAGCAGGTCATCCACCTGGTCACAGGAACGAGAGGATATCTTGTCACCCTTAGAGAATGAGAACTGGACCAGCATGTCACCCTCAGAGTTTCTGCCGCCTGTTTTCTCTTGTCGTCAATGTGAATAAAATGGGCTTTTCTGAAAGAATAGTATTTGATTGCCAGGACCTCTTTTGGGCATTTCTAAGTGGAATACACACAGATACGAGAGTGGGGGAGGTAATACAGGGAAGCTACTCTTTCCAGCTCAGAAGGAGTTGATGAAGCCCATATATGCATTCAAGAAGCCCATGGGATCCTCTAGCTGTGGGTAGTGGCTAATGTGGTCATCCAGAATCGACACTGTGGACCGCGGCAGCGTTTTCCTAGTGGAAGAGAACAGTATGGAGGTGAACTTAGGCGGGAGGATGAGAGGGTGCAAGCGTGGGAAGCCCCGCAAATGCCCCTACAGACATGACACGCTGGATGGAGCCAACAGAGAGCTTACTGTCTCCTGCCGCAGGCAGACACGCTTGCCAGTTCCACTTACACGGGTTTCAACTGTTCAGAACCCAACAGACAACATCTTGCAAATACAACACTTCTGTAACAGCCCTCAAAACATGACTCTCAGCTCCTTAGAGCACCAACAGGTGGCTCGGCCAGCAGCTCACTGCCCAAGCAAAGGTCAGCAAAGAGCCTTCCTTGATACTGTGTAAAATTAGAAGCAAGCTATTTTTCCCATATTTTCTCCATTAGGGTATGTGAAGGTATGGAACATTCTTATATGACAGCCAAGATTTCATAATATTCTAGTACCTTCAAAGTAAGTACCCTGAAGGAGTCCCCACCAGTGAAAAGGCACTGGTCACATGAGCTATCCGTAACTGCTCACTGAAGTCTGCTCAGCTGTCAGTGAAATGGCTCAGACTAACACATTTCTTAAGGTGTCTGGTTCCCAGGAAGGGTGTTTTTCCCCTTTCCTCTATGCTTAGGAATATGGTAACAGCCGTGACAATGAGAACAGAATATATGACCAGAGAAAGTATAATGACGTATCTTGATCTTTCCACTCAGTGAGAGGATTCTCTACCTCTAAGTGGCCTGTTTTGTTTCCAGTGAGGTCAGAGGCCATAGCTAGTGCCAACAACCCCTTTCAAGGTGAAATACTAAGAAAACAAAGACCTGTGAGGACTCACCTGTACAGCTCCAAAAACTCTGGATAGGGGTTTATAGGATCCAATGGCCCATAGATAAAATGAACTAGGAAAGAGAAGAGGAAGGAATTTCTAACAGCTCACATCTGTGTTCCTATTGCTATCCTAAAACTAACCTCCCTCCATTTATTAAAAACACAAGTAACTAAAAATGTTATGATGTCATGGTAGAAAACCTCACTTCTTGTTGGGTGAGCCTAAAGAACGTATGGAACAAGCCAGTCTTCTACAGAGAACTGTCTGGTCCCTTCTTGTTCTTCTGTACCCTGAACCAAAGAAATAAGCTCACTTTAAAGATCTGCTTTCTAGAAATAGAGACAGAATCAGAAGTTTCTATTATAACTGACCTCTGACATTTGAAGTCAGCCAACAGTTTGTTGATCACTAACTGTTGTGTGGGAGGGACCACACTTTTTCTTTTAAATGCCGAAGAAGAGAAGACAGAGCACAAGTATCTACAGCCTCCATTAATGACCCTACTAGCTTCCTGTCCCAACAGTTTGATCTACAGTTTGCCACACAGCTGCCTCTGGAGCAGTGCCTCTGCCTTACACTGCTCACTGTGGTAAGCCAGGTGTTGAGGATAGGGGTGCCCATGAACAAAGAATGGCCAGTTAAACGTTCTAGGTAAGTAGTCTTGTGTTTTGGGGTTTCGTTTTTACGTGTGGAAATGAAGGCAAAAAGTATGTCCTAAATATTATGTTGCAGATACTTGTGCTAAGAGCAGCTTTTACTTTATGTATGATTCAGATTTGCTCTACCTGGCAAACCTGCATGGAGACTTTATGAGTTGTAAGTATGTTAAGTCACTGTTCCCAATACCAGAAAACTGTCCGCAGATACTCACTGGGGATGGTCACAGAAGCAAGCGCTCCCACCCAGCGTCTTCTAAACTTCTTCCTTTGATTGATGTACTGTAAAAGACTGCAGCACAGGTGAGTCAGTAAGAGCCCAACAACAAGCATTTATTATCAGTGCAATCCCAGGGCCGCAGAAAGCAGCCTGGGCCCCCGCAGAGCCGACTCCATCCTTCTGTGTTCACGCAGACACAACAGTGACTGTCTGCGTAAGCACTAAGGGCTCTTTGCATTCATTATGCACGGAGTGAGATCTGCAGAAGGATCACAGTTGATTTGGCACATGCATAATTTAAAACCTGAGTCTAAGAATCCAGTTTTGATTCCACTACTAACCAGCTCTGTGACTCTTGAGAAAACACGTTTTTTTAAACCTAAGTTCCTCACTTGAAACTAAAACCAAACTACATCATCTGAGTGGACAACAGCCACCTTTAAAAATGCCAGTGTATTCGTTTTTGGGATGAGGGCCTCATCACTGCTCTCCATCCAAGCATAGGGGAGAGAACGCTTCCCACTGCATGGAAACTGCCAGCAGCCACACTGCAGCCCAGGGGCGCTGACTCTGCTCCTGACTCCGGGCAGTCCTGGGGCAAAACAGGAGGTGTCTTTTAAAGAGGCGTCCTCGTTTTCAGTTTTACTCATATTAAAATATCAAGGATCTTATGGGTTAGGATGCAGAGGATGCCACAGCAAAGCTAGCAGCTACAGCACTGGGAGTCACAGACCCACTGGCAAAGGACCAGGCCTCACCTCAGGGAGCAATGCATGTGTTACCATCCCCCAGTCTCTCCATGGAAAGAGCTACAGTCTCATCGACACCAAAGCCTTGTGGCTCCAACTCTGTTGCTACTTGAAAAACAGGCAAAAGGGAGACTTTTGCACTTGCGAGAAACATTAGTTCCTTTCAAAATTATGATGAAGATATTCTTAAGCACGTCAAATTATCCAGAAGTTTAGAGAAGGATATGCCAAAGTCAGTGAGTCATTTTCATGCAAATAAGCATTAAGGTTTGACGCCATTTCTCCACATTCTCTGTGCCAAATGCTTTAGGAGCGAGGCTTACCCTATGCTTGATTTCTTTCTTGGAAAACACAGAGCAGGGCTGTTTTAGGTTTGTCTCACCAGCCTTCTTATAGGGAGTAAGCCAGCCAGCAGCAGAACAGCCTATGCCTGCCCCTCCCTCCAGGAGAGGGTTCTGGGCCAGAGTAAGGCTCCTGTCTTACCTGTCGATAACCAGGTTTCCGTCATTGTTGCGGATTCCGGCCCACATGTCCCACAGCTCACTCTCAGAAGGCCGGGTATATGGTCCAAAGACGGGGGTGAGACTGAAAAAAGTGCAAAGGCGGGAAGGTAAGACCATGTTCCAGAAAACCTCCCAGCCCAGGCTTGCTTTGCTCCAGGGACATCAGAGCAACTGTTCAGTTCAGTCTTGGATGGCGACTTACCCTCGAGAGAACACGAAGAAGTTCATGAGCCTCGTGAGGATAGGCGATAGCACACCTCCATCTTTGAGGAGCTGCAGAGAAGAAGAATAAAATTCAAGATCCAGAGGGGGTTGACAGCACCTCAACACAAAGTGTTTTACACCCCAAACTAAAACAGAACTTAGCCATTTCTTCTGAAAGAAAAAAAAAAAAGTATAATCCCGAAGTCTTGTCAAGTTGATGATCAACTTAACCCTAGAATCTCAACTTATTTAAACATCATTCTTACACAGCTCTTCATACATGTGTTTCTCTAAGTATTTGTTCATCTCTTATTTCTCAGAGATGCTTGGTTTTATGTAGGAGAGCCTCCTTTGTTTCACTGGGGAGAGAAAATTAATTTCATTATATGGATTCGTAATAAAGAAGATTTCAATAGACTGGCTCATGACCGCAAGCCCTTAAGAAGCCCCAGTGTTTGCGTTTTTTGTTTTTCATGCCATAGATGTATGAACTGAAGTGCTGTGCAGTGAAGCTGCCAACCTTTTGGAGAAGGAGAGGGCGGTGGGTCTCAGGAAAGATGCCTGTGGAAAAACAGACTTGTTAGTCCTCTACCAGCACACAACCATGGCCTGAGACCATCTCCCCTATCCAGTGCTACATTAGGGGCCTTAACTGCCAACTAGAACCATGAGTGAGAACAGCTGGGCACTGCCGAACATCGTGTACACAGACCTACAGGTGAGTGTAGCAAGCAGGGGGGACTAGGCCAGCTACTACCAGATACTGGTTAACAAATCACCACATGCTGGGATTACTTTTCTCATTTTAAAGGTACAAAAATTGAGGGGGTAATTTTTTTTTGTTTTTGTTTCCCCGGATAGGGTTTCTTTGTGTGGCCCTAACTATCCTAAACTCATTATGTAGACCAGGCTGGCCTTGAACTCAGAAGTCCACCAGCCTCTGCCTCCCAAGTGCTGGGATTAAAGGTGGGCACCGCCCCACCCAGCTCTTTAAAAACAGGTATTTATTTTGCCTGTGTGTACATGGGTGCCGAGACACCCGTGCAGAGGTCAGAGGACAACTTGCAGGAGTCCGTTTTCTCCTTCCAGTGTGGGTTCTGAAATTAAATTTGTATCCGCAGACTTGGCACCCTCACCCATTGAGCCATCCTGCCCCCCCCCCCGGCATCCTTTATTTTCTAAATATCTGAAAACATGTATTCCATAAATGCCGTCACCATGAAGACTATTCATGGCACAGCAGGGTGAAGGACGCCCTGTGTGTGATGTAACATCGGTTACTATTCAGATGCTCGGGGTCGTAAAAAGGTGGCTTTCCTACGCTACACCCTGCTTTCCACCTGCCCCCCCCCCCAGACAATTACCTCCATTTGACAGGCAGAGACTCTTTATGGTCAGCCGGCCAGATCGATTCTGCTTGTACCTGGAGCAGGGCAAGAAGAAACACATGTAGCTGAGCAGCTGACACCCAGGCGGGGACTGCAGATAAGCCCTACGGCTTAAGACCCCAGAACAGTTCACTTTCTCTTCATCCTAAGCGACTCCACCTATGCAGAGGACGGAAGTCTGGCCTCACTGACCTGTACAGTAGCTCTTGGGCAACAATGTCCCCATAGTCGTGAGACAGCAGGTTGATTCTGCGGTTCTGGAGCCCCAGGTGCCGCAGGAGCGCCTCTACGATGCTTGCCTGCTCGAATATGGAATACTGGTGTGGTCTCTGAGGAAAGGAGAGGAGACACAGCAGGGTCAGCAGCCTGAGCCTGCCTTCAGGCCCACACCCATCACTGGCCCACCCCAGCGGCTGCTCACCGGCTTGTCACTAAAGCCAAAGCCTAAGAAGTCCAGGGCGATCACTCGATGGAACCTCAGGGTCAGCCCTTCCCAGATCTGTAAGAAAGCAGGCGGAGTGTTCACCTCGCCCCCACACCACTGCCCAGCCCACAGCAGCACACCGGACTCATGCCTACGCCAGCCTGCACAGAGCGAGGCCTGGGCCATCCTCTTGGACAGTGTGTGACTTCCTAGCACTTAATCTATCTAGAGTGGAACTCCAGCCTTTCACTTGGCAACGCTCCTTTCTGGACAATCAGTGTCTTGCTCCCTTCCCGTACAGGAAAAGCAATTCTATATTTAATGAGATTTTATCAAGCAGTTCAAATCTGCAAGAGCCTTTGAGGGTTGACAGGAATTCTTGAGTTTATGTATCGCTTCGGACAGAGCAGCACCTGGGAACTTCATTACCTTGTACCAGTCGTAGCTGGATGTTGGAAAGCCATGTAGAAGCACAACTATCTCGGGGCTGCCAACCACACCCACAGAGTCTAAAAGGAGGAGAAGGAGAAATCAGGCAAACTGCTGGCAAGGCAGCCCTGAGGACACCAACATCTAATTCACTGTAAAGGATGGGGCTACATTAATGACACTGCAATGCTGTGCTGCCCTTTGGAATGTAAGGTGACAGTGCCTCAAGAGCTTCCCCCTTATCTGTGCTTTTAAAGCGCAGTGGCACACTTCACAGGAAAACACTTGAAACAGTTGCTCATTATCACTTAGTTTTTTTAGAGTCATTTCAGTTGATATTATTATTAAAGTGCAAATTATTTTTCAAATAAAAAATAAAACCAGTTAAAACATAATCAGAACAAACTAAAACTTCTTTGTGCCTTATCAATACTTTATCACATCTAAGATCTGACAGTTCTTCCCAATGGATAGGTCACCTGAGTTGATACCATTTGTCCAATACCAGCAGAGGACATGCAACTCCATAAATCAAACTATTACAAAATTCTATCAGTTACAAAAATGGACTGATAATAACAGGAACTTTTTTCTGTATGTGACATTTTTTAAATAGTCAAACAATAAAATACCCTGCCAAAAGTACTGGATTTAAATAGGATTGCCAGTGGCATAAAGCTTTGGTAATAACTTTTCAAAAGGTAATTAAAAGCATCATATACTGTATATAGCCAGAAGAATCTATGTAAATAATATGTAACGCTAAATTTTAAGTCTGGGAAAGAACCAGTAGGATAACATTTTTTTTTTTTTTAAATCCATACTTACTTGACTGGATATAAGAAATGAGAGGAGGTCAGGAGCAATAATGAAAAACGGTTTATGAAAAACAAACATTTTTCGTTATTGCTCTTGACCCCCGCCCAAAAGAAATCTTTTCCAATCTGTTTATCAGTTTCTTCAGCTATAAAATGAGATTAATGGCACCTATCTCCAAATGCTGTTGGAAAGATTAAATGAAAAATGAAGATAATGAAGGTTAAAATATAACTGAATGTCTTGGGTATAGTAATTAAGTAGCAGTCATAATAATTCTCTGTAAAGCAATCTTACCAGGTTTAGATACATGTAACAAATCATAGAAAATAATCAAATGACTTTGGAAATGGGCGGGGTGAGGAACAAAGGTGTGGACAGGTCTCTAAGTATCATGCCTGACACTAGGGGCGCACGAAGAGAAAGCAGCCTTGGCCACCAAGGGGGCTGGAAGACCCTCGGTCTGCTGAAACCTGAGCCCCTCCCCCGCCCCACACTGCAGAGCCCGGGTTCCCGGCTCTCGGAATGATCGAGAACCGGCGCGTGATTTCCCACGCCTTACACAAAGGGCCTCTGCCTCCCTCGTTACGGCGCAGCAGACCGAGGGGCACGCGCTGGGGCCTAGTGACCAGGCCCTGGGGATCCTCCACAGCCCCGCTCTCACCTTGGTAGAAGATGCGCAGTCCCTTGTAGGTGAAGAACTTGCCAGAGGTCTTCCACGAGTGCAGGGCCGGGGAGAGCTGCGGCGGCGGGATGTGCAGGTAGGCGGCCAGCAGGGGCACGGCCAGCAACCCCACCTGGACCCACCACTCCCTCATCCTGCGGAGAAAGGGAACATCGTACACCTCCAAAACCCAAACGGAGCCAGCGGTGCGAACCCTCGGCGCCACGCGGTGGACGCCCCGACCCCACCCCACGGCCGCGGTCAGCACCTCTGCGCTTCTCGCCGCGCTTGCCCACCATCCCTCGAGTGTGATCTCCGAGCATGTGCGCAGCTGGCGCGGATCCTGCCGCCTGAGCCCGACACGTACGCTCGGCCGCGATGCCCACTTGGCACTGCGGCCTGTATCTGGGCTAAGACGGGGAGAGCGGCACCAGGCCGCCACGCTCCACAGGCCGGTAAGCAGCTTTGCCCTGACCCGCGTGTCTAATCTCTCCACCTTCGCTCCCTTAGCGGCGTCCTGAGGACCCCGCCCCGCCCCCAGCACCCATCGGGGCTCATTCTGCCCCACGGGAGGCACGAGTTAAAGCAGGATTAGAAGCTGTCCCCCACCTCTGACTCGCCAGGTCACCACGAAAAGCTCCTCTAACGGAGCGGGAGTCTCCTGAGGGGAAGCTAGAGACGCCAGCGCCGCAGCTACCGGGAGCAGCAGCCGCAGGAGCCCGCGACGCGTCCTTTGTCCACACTGCGTGCGAGTTCAGGAGGTCGGCGCGTGTGTGCATGCATGTGTGTGTGTGTGTGTGTGTGCGTGTGCGCGTGGGTCTGTATGCGTGGGTCTGTATGCGTGTGCGTGTGTCTGTGGGGGGTGCGTGTGCCTGTGTGCGTGTGTGTGCGTGTTGGGGGGTGTTTGGGAGGGGTTGGGTGGGAGGAGGGTTGTGGGGGGTGTTTGGGAGGGGTTGTGTGGGAGGAGGATGGTGGGGGGCTTTGGGGGTGTTTGGGAGGGGTTGTGTGGGAGGAGGGTTGTGGGGGGCTTGGGGGGGGAGTTCTGTGTGGGGAGGGTTGTGGGAGGTGGGAGGTGGCTCTCATTACCCTGAGCGGTGGGTGAAGACACCCCTCGCGGACCCTCAGCTCTTACTCGAGTTGCCGCACGGGCAGCCACGATGGCGCGGTTCTGCCCTTCCGGCTGTGGACGAGCGACTGGAAGCGCGCCAGGGCGGGCGTCTCTGTCCGCCCGCGGAGCCTCCCTGAGGAGCCCGGCCGGTACCTGAGCTTCCACGCAGCCTCCGGGCACGGAGGACCCGGCGTCCGCAGTGACTCAGCAGAACGCGCAGGGCCACACCCACGCTCCGCTCCGGGAGACCCCCCAGCGCCTCGCGGTCTCCCGGCTGGCGGGGGCCAAGCAAACCCGCATGGGCTGAGAGGACGGCGCGTTTTCAGACGTCAGATCCCGCTCTCCCGCGGCTCCGGGGAAAACGCGGCACGCTCCCGGCTCTAAGTGACGTGAGACCACCTTCCCCACGACCACCAGCTGGCCCGCGGACCGAGGCTCGAGAACTGCGCTGTGAACCCAACCAGAGCGCCATTCCTCTTTACCTTCCACCGTCCGGCCGTGTGGCCGTAACACCGGTCGCATCTCCAGCAACGCTCATTGCCGCGGCCACGCGGCGCGGCAAGGTGCAGCCGCGTCCACGCAGCCGCCGCGTCTCTGCCGTGCCGCGACGTGCGAGCCCAGCGCGGCAAGGCGCGGCCGCGTCTACGCAGCAGCCGCGTCCACGCAGCAGCCGCGTCCAGCGTCTATGCCACGGAGCTCGCGAAGCTCGGACGTCTCGGCTCGGGAGCCCCGGGCCGCACGCGGCGTCCAGAGACCCCGTCACCCCTCAACAATGGCCCGAATGCCGACCGCACCTTGCGGCACTAACCGCCACCGGCAGCTGCAGCGCAGCCCCGGACCGAAAGGACACCGCGGACACCCGAGATCCCTACATCGCCGCAACCCCGCTCCACACACCCGCAGGGACGGCGCCCGGGCGGCCGCCACACCCCCTCGGCGGCCGCGGCACCCACCTGCGCAGGCGATCCCGGCGCACCATGGCCGCATTGTCCCACGCGCCCCGCCGCAGGGTTGCGGTGCCCGGGGCGCGCCGAGGCGCCCACAGCCGCGCAGGAGCGGAGGAGGCGGCGAGCGGCCACCGGGCGAGCCTGCTGCGCCCCGCCCGCGAGGCGCGAGGAGGGCTGCGGGAGCACCGGGATGCGCTGGCGCCGCGGCACGGACGGCGAGCGGCGCCGGCTTTTACAGCCGCGGAGCCCCGCCCCGCCCCGCCCTCCGCCCCGCCCCGTGCCGCAGCGCCCCGCCCCCGCTCCGCCGCAGCGCCCCGCCCTCCCCAGTGCCGCAGCGAGGGGGGGGGCCGGCCCCGCCACCCCCTCCCCCCGCCTCGCTGCTCCGGGCCCCTGTTCTGCGGGAGAAGCCCCCCGTTCGCTGACCTCGCGTGGGTCCCAGCCCCGGAGGGCAGCTCGGAGCGCAGCCGGGGCGCGGTGGCCGCCTCGGTGGGCGCAGAGCCCCGCAGGGAGCACGCGGGGAGAGCGCGGGTCAGCAGTGCGCGCAGCCCCTTCCCCAGATAACAATGCAGGAGGCGCCGGCGGCTGGGGAGTGGGCAGTGCCCGCGGCCTCCACGGCCACGGACGCGCTCGTGGGGGGTCGTGGGGCCAAGGACGGGCCGGGGGCGGGGGCGAGGCCTGCACTCGTGAGGCGCGGACAAAGGGAGATGTCAGTCCGTCACCCCGGGAAGCGGCTCCCACGCCGGCCGGGTGGGAAGGTGCGCGTGGGCGGGAGCGGCGGGGGGCAGGAGCGCGGGCCGCCCGGCGGGGGCGCTGCAGCACCGCCAGCCGCGACTCTGCGCACCCGCTTCCGGCCACCGGGCGCCCGGAGGCTCAGGGGTTCGCGGCCACCCGGCGCCCGGAGGCTCAGGCCGGTGCCGTGGGCCGGGGCGCTCGTGCAGGACCCCAGGACCGTGCTTGGGGTCGCGGAGCGAGCGAGGCCGCCCTCCGCGTCTTTCTGGATTTAGGACGCTTTCCTGGGCCTCGCCCCCAGCCTGAGACCCTCGCCGTCTGCAGCCGCGCTCCCTTTGCCTGTTGTATCGTGGATCCCGCCGCGGATAGCAACAAAGCAGCCCCACCAGACTCCGCGTGAATGAGTTCAGGACTCAGGGGCGCAGGGGAGGAAGTAATTAAGGGAGGCAGGAAGGGCCTGTCGGAGTGATGAATAGACGTTTCCCAGAGACAAAGAACCTTCCCGCCCGAGGCAGCCTTTGCTCGGCTCCTTCCCCTCAGCGCGCCCGCCTCGCTGGCCGGCCTCGCGCGGCCCGGGCCCTCAGCGTGGCCGTGTTGTCCGCAGAGACGCGCCGGTTTACACTCGCGGACAACCCGCCCTGGTCCTCTGCGTGGCGCGAAGCAGCGCTCTGCCTGGCGGACGGACGCTGGGCCCGGACGTCCCCTGCTGGGGTGGCGGTGACGGGCGATGCCGGGGCTGGAGAAGGCCCCGCGGGGCAGCACCTGAGAAAACAGGCCTCACAGCCGGCCTCCGGGCCTCGGCTCTCCCGCGGTGACCCGGCCGGGCCGGCAGCGCGCCCTCGTCGCCTCCACATTCCCTTTCCCGTACGGGTTCCCATCTTAGCCGTAGCTACAGATTTGAATGAACCGAAGTGCAGAGCGGGACAGACTCATCTGACCGGTGACGCCCTCAAAGAGAGCGCTTTGCTCAGTCTGTGCGGAGCAGTTTGGGCTTTGATTCCTTTTTTAATCTGTGTGTCTGGAGTTGGCAGATAAACCTAATCTGTGCTGTTTTGCTCATGAGATCTCACTGAGCGCATTTTACTCGGCTCTACAGAACAGATATTAAGAAACATTCAGACACGCGGGTTAAGCTCTGCAAATCACGCCGTCCCGGACAAAGCCTCCGAAGGCAGGGAGCTGAAGGTCCTCCCGGGAGCACACAGACGGCCACGCAGCCTCCCGGGACCGGCCAGGTGAGACTCTCCGCCCGTCCCCGAGGGAGACTGAGCTTGGTGCCCTCG
>REGO01000325.1:1473114-1483818 GCA_010120015.1 Rhombomys opimus | reverse complement strand
ACACACACACACACACACACACACACACACACACACACACACCGGCCGCCGAGCCCCTGCCTCAGGTACAGGCCAGCTTAGCCACAGAAACAGCAACAGGCTTTCCGGCTTCTAATTAACTAACAGCAGCTTGCATTTTCACAGCTCTCCACCCTGCTCGGGCCGCCGCGGGCCTCTACGGCAGGCGTTCGGCACTTCCCCGTCGCACTCCCCGACGCCCCATCTTCCCTCATCAGGCTTCTCCTCCAGCGAGGGAGAGCAGAACCGGGGGCAGGCGCCCAGAGAGCCTGGCCTCTCCAGCCTCAGGAGCAGGCACTGCCGCCCTGGTGAGGGCCCGCACCCAGTGTCACACCGTTGTCCCGGGTCTCTCTCTCGGGCAGGCCGCAAAGGGGAAAGGCTCCCTCTCCCCCGGCCCGACCCAGTGAGGGCTGCCGCCTTCTCCCCACCAGGCCCCAGGGCCGCCTGTCACAGGGCAAGAAACAGCAGGCTGCGCCTTTGACATTGGTCCAAGGCGTCGGATAACAGGGAATAAAGTCTTCCGGAACTCATCTGAGTACTTTCCCGTATTCAGTCAGTAAAAGTGAAGGCCAGGAAAGCGGTACGAGGTAGTCATTAACGATGGTGCCATCTCGGTGAGGCCTTCTCACAACTCCCAGTCTACAGTTCCGACCCTAGCCCCCGACCCCCGCCTATGACCTCCGTTCGCCGGGGAACTAACATTTCATATTCAACAAAGTCGAGGTGACACCTGTCGCTCTCTCTCGGGCTGCAACCTGCAAATCCCTGCTTCCCTGTTTCCTGTTCTGATCGCCCACGACCAACAGAAACTGGGGGTCATGAAACAATGCCCGTGCCTAGGCAGGGGCAGACCTGCCATTTCCCTTTTTCCTCCCAAGCCCTCCCAGACGTCCTGCAACCCTCCCATTGCAGCCACCTAGCTCAGGCCCCCCTACCTTTCTCGTCCACCCTGGCTAACTGCCCAGGCCTCCACCATCACGCCTTTCTAGCTCCTACCACACACCTGCCAAAGCAATTTTTCTATAATCAAAATCTGACGGCATCTCTTTCAGTCTTAAAATGTGTTACTGGTGTTAAAGCCAGCCTCTTTGGATTGGAATACGAAACACTTCATACAAAAATGCTTCAAGTCTGGCCCTTGCGTTTTCCTAGAATCTTCTCTCCTACCTCCTAGTTGTCCACTCTGGACAACTGACCAACCATTACTCATCAAAAATACCAGGCGGTTTCCTCCCTCCATGCCTTCACACAGGTCCGCTGCCTCAATAAAATGTACCCTTTCCCACTGATTTCTTCATCTGCAGTCAGCTTAGTTACTGTGGCTCTTACTTGCCGGCAGAAACATCGCCCTCCTTCCACAGTGGCTCTGTCCCTCTTGCACACGATATGCCACGTCCTCCTGTGGAGAGATTTGAAGATCTGTCTTGTCGTACATACCTGAATTTCTTAAGGTCAGGGACCATGTCATAATGACAAGGATGAATAATAGCAAAACATCATTGATCATTTTGTGCCAGACCCTGGGTAAAGCCAATGAGACAACTGAGGAACCCAGCCAAAGTTTCAAGACTGGGAGGTCAATGGGCAGGATTCAAATCCAGATCAATCCAGATCACCTTTATTCATTTATCAAAGAATTTGGGAGAATTAACGTTTGGGGGTAGTCATTTCCTAATGGTGCTTGTGTTACAGGTTTCCTCTCCTAGGGAAACTGAGCAGCAATTCTACTCACATGGATGACAGAGAGGGTCCTAACTTAACCGATGGCATGAGAAGGCAAAATAGTCTTGATGACAGGCTAATCGGGAAAAAGGCCTCTGTTGTTCTTTCATAGCATCAGATCTTAATTTACAAATGTGACAAATATTTTTGCCAACAATAATGTCTTTTGTTGTTGTTGTTTTCCCCAAAACTCCTGGGTAAGTCAGATCACAGAGATATAAATTGAAAATCAGTAGAATGTTCAAGAAGTTGCCAGAGATAGAGATGCCAAGATGCCGTGAGGTCTGAGCCTAAGTGTGACACTGATGTGCCTGGCACGCAGGAAGCACTGTATTATCCCAGATTGCTGTTGTCACTAATATAACTAGCTCTCAACCCAGTGTTGGGGAAACAGTAGCTAAAGGGTAGATTATTTAATACAGCTGTGATCAAAATGCCATGGGCATATTAAGAGCCGTCTGCCAGGGAAAAGGGAACGTGGCACCCAGATGCCACATGAGAGCAGAATTTTCCAGAACTAGAACCGTACCAAAAAGATACCAGAGCATCAAAGAATGGGGACGAGGTCATGGAAACCTGTGCCCAGATGCAACCAGAAGCTCAAAGAGTGTCATGAACCTCTCAGCAGAAGAGCCCTTTCCTGCCCCCAGTTCCAGGTCCTGCCTGGGACAGAAGGAACAGCCAAGTGTAAACACAGTGATGGCACACTAAGTGAGAAGCAAAGGGGAGGCCCGGAACTCTGCGGTTAGCACAGCCTCTGGGCCCAGCCCCTTTCTTCCCAGCCCATGCCCAGCACACGGCCCCACTGTTTCCCTGGCCATACAGCGTGGAAGGCTGCTGAAACCTCGACATTCTTTACCACAGGCCATTAATTTTATATAGGCGAAACATATTTACGTTCCTCCAGTTCCTCAACAAACAGAATAAAGGAATTTTCTGTGAGTAGCCACTCTGCCCAGTGCCTGGGGTGGGGTAGAAGGGAGCTGCAGTTCTGATAGGGACTGCAAGTGAGACACGGGGGGGGGGGGGGGGGGAGGGGGCAGAGTTAAACAGAGGGACCATGTAAGCAGAACTCGATAGATCCGTCTCTTTTCGGAGGGCGATTTGGCGCTATGAAAATGGGTCCAGCCATATCACTCTGTCAGATGATCCTAAACAAATGCTCCCTGGAGGATGTACAAGGTTGAACAATACTGCATTATTTGGAGGGAAAATTATTTTCTAAACTGGAAATGACTTCAGTGTCCATTTATAGGACACAAGTGAAATGGTCCTCCAAGACGCCAAACTTCTTGGTGTTGGGTGAAAGAACGAGACTCAGAGCAGCCTGCCGACTGTAACCCTGTGCACAGGAAAGCACTCGTGGCCACGTTATTAAAAACAACACCAGCTTGTGATACCGCTAGCAGGGGGATCTTTGCTCCCGCAGGGTGTCAGGAATGCCTGTGAAAGCCTGGGGGAGGGGGGATGAGGTGGGGGTTGGTTGGATTTAGATTTAAATTTGAATATCTTAGGAGGGTGTGCCTGGCCATTCCCAATAAGCCACCTGCTCACTTATACTCTCCTCTCTCCTCAGTTGGCCCTAAATGTACTTGAAAACAGACCAGAGGAGAAGGGCTGAATGCTCGATCAGCTTAGTCCTCACTTCCCATTCTATGTGGCAAGCAAACATCTCTTTCCTACCTCAAGAGAGGGCAGGCCAAGAACCCACGTCAGTCTTAGCAGGAAGGGTGGGGGTGTGGTGGGTTCTGCTGGTCCATAGGGTCTGAAGGAGGAGCCACTGGTGTGAAGGTTGTGTCTAGACTTCAAATAAAGAAAAGGAACGTCTGGACCAGCCAGGGAAGCCAGCACAAAGGAAGCTCACATTTGAGACTTCTTCGTTTGCATTCCATCCTCAAGCCTGCAGAAAGAGAATGTCTAAGCGTCCTGTCTTGTCTTTCTGGACCACGAAAACCACAGCCTGTGGTTCACCATCGCCCAAGCTGCTGGGCAGGGTCCAACATACTGAGGACCAGGGACAACTCTGGTCCTCCCTCTGAGGGTCTCACCCTCCCGTGTCTCTGAGTTAATTTCTCCCTCTTCACTGTGTTGGCACCAGATGTATAGGAAACAAGAGTTGTCCCAACCAAGGTACCATGGAAATGAAACTGGAACATCCCTGAGCCAAGGTGCCCAGAAGATTGCTGTTATCCTGGCTCATGCTGCCCACCACAAAGGAATGATGGTTTCCATAGTTTAAAACCCCTGCAAAATATTTAAAATAAGAACAAGAAGCATTTCCAAATGAAATATGCTCTTGGTTTTGGCAGCAGCTAGACAGACTAGCAAGAAAGTTCTCAAGCCAAGCCATACTGTTTCATCTACTAGAAATTCCTCAGCAGAATAAAACGCTTTATTTGACAAAGTTTTATTGAAGGGAGGTGGGCAGTTTAGGTGGTAGTGTTTTTGTAACAGTTTCCTTCTAGATTAAAACATTGTATCCTACAATGCAGGTAACGTCCTTAAGCAGAAAGATAAACAACTCACAATAGCTTCAGGAAGTCCCTGAAACTGAGCAGATTCACTAGGCTATTCTGCTCTGGAGTAAGCATTTAAGGCTGAGAGTCCTTCTCACAGGAGCAGAGTTGAACTGCTAAGAAGACTCTCAGACAAGCCCCGCTGCCTGGAAGAGGTTTAGCCCAGTGCCACTTGGAAAGGACACTCTCCAACCTCTTAAGCTGCCTGCAGGCTGTGCAGTGTGTTTCTTGTCCCCAACTTTTGTGAGCTGCCAGCCATACTGTGGAGGGCTTTGGTGATGCAGTTATCTCTGAGTTCCTTCTGCTCCTGTAAGTAACTTCTCAGCCACATTCCTGTAAGGAACCCCAGTGAACCTCATTTCACCAAGTCGGGCTTGGGGGGGGGGGTGTACCACAATTTGGTCTGTTATGAGGTCTCTATCTGGGGTTAACAAACATGTATGTTGTGTCTCCCTAGGAAAAGTTTTGTCCTACAACAGGTATGAAGAATGGGGAATGTAGTGTGCAAAGCAAGCCTAATCCACAGTCACCTATGAGTTTAGTGTAATTTCTTACAAAAAGAAGACAACAGAAAGTTACCCTACAGGCAGAGAAGCAGTGGGGTTACTTCCAGGCCACCCTATTCCCTCTAGTTCTGTCAGGGATGTGCACATCCTTCAGAGCAAACCTGAAAAGTCTACCATCTGATGATTAGCGAGATTGTGTACTCTAGCCATACAATGAAATACAGTTGATATGTAGACCAGGCTAGCCTCAGACTCACAGAGCTACCTCTCCTGTGCCGGGATTAAAGATATGCACCACTATGCCTGGCTCTTTTGACCCTTTATTTTAAGACACATCTCACTAAACTGCCTAAATTGGCCTTGAGTTCAGGCAAGACCTCCTCCTGTCTTAGGGTCAATGGTAAGCAAGCCTATACTGCCAGAACAAGTTACAGCTAGCAATTATGTTTTGTTTTTGTTTTTTACTTTCGCTTTTGCTTTTTTAAACACAGGGTTTCTCTGTAGAGCCTTGGCTGTCCTGGAACTCACTCTGGCTGGCCTCAAAGTCAGAGATTTGCCTGCCTCTGCCTCCTGAATGCAGGGATTAAAGGCATTTGTGCCACCACCACCAGGCTTAGCTGCAGTTTTTAATTTTCTTTCTTGATAATCTGTGCAGGAATTAGAAAAAAATCAGAATGTGAAATACATGAGCAAATATACCAGCTTGAACTCATTTTCATTAAAGAAAACTCTCAGGCCACTATAAAAGAACACATGTACCCTCCTCCACTGCTGGCGGGAATGTAAACTTCTACAACCACTCTGGAAGTCAATCTGGTGCTTTCTCAGACAGTTAGGAGTAGTGCTACCTCAAGACCCAGCTATGCCACTCCTAGGTATATACCCAAAATTTGCTCAAGTACACAGGAAGGACATTTGGTCAACCATGTTTGTAGCAGCTTTATTCGTAAGAGCCAGAACTTGGAAGCAACCCAGATGTCCATCAACGGAGGAATGGATACAGAAATTGTGGTATTTTTACACAATGAAATACTACTCAGCAATGAAAAAGGAGGAAATCATGAAATTTGCAGGCAAATGGTGGGATCTAGAAAACATCATTCTGAGTGAAGTATCCCAGAAGGAGAAAGACAAACATGGTATCTACTCGCTTATATAGACCTACAAGATATGATAAACATAATGAAATCTACACACCTAAAGAAGATAATCAAGAAAGTGGACATGGGGTAAGATGATCAATCCTCACTTAGAAAGACAAATGGGATGTGCATTGAACGTATGACAGGAGTCTACCACAAAAGGCATCTGAAAGACTCTAACTAGCAGTGTTTCAAACCAGACACTAAGACTCATAACCAAACCCTCGGCAGAGTGCAGGGAATCATAGGAAAGAAGGGGAGTTAGTCTGATGGGGAAAGGATAGGAGCTCTACAAGGACCAAATATATCCGGGCACAGGGTCTTTTCTGAGACTGACACTCAACCAAGGACCATCTATGGATATAACCTAGAACTTCTGCTCGGATGTGGCCCGTGGTAGCTCAGTAACCAAGTAGTTTTCCAAAGTAAGGGGAACAAGGACTATTTCTAACAGGATCTCAAGGGCAGGCTCTTTGACTCCTACCCCCTCCCCCCAGGGGAGGAGCAGTCCTGTTAGGCCACTTTGCAGCCAGCCCTGAAGATACCTGATAAAACAGGGTCAAATGAAAGGGAGGAGGTCCTCCCCTATCAGTGGACATGGAAAGGGGCAGGGAAGAGACAAGGGAGGGAGTGTGGGGTTGGGGAGGGAATGAGGGAGCGGGATACAGCTGGGACACAGAGTTAACAAAATGTAACTAAAAATAAAAATTAAAATAAAATAAAATTTCAAAAGTAAAAAAAAAAAAAAAAAAGAACACACGTTATTTTAACACACAGAATATCTACCAAGATAGGTAATTTTTTTGTACTATGAATCTCAACAAATTTTGAAACTCATACATATGATCTGTTCAAAAACAATAGAATCAGTTATAAATTTATTATGGGATAATAATATGGGAATCCTCAAATATTTAGAAATTAAAAAAATAAACTAAGTAAACCATGTCTCAACCAGTTAATCACCTGGAATGGAAATAGGTGCACAGCAGATCAGGCTTGCAGGCTGGAACCCACACTGTGCAACCTGAGTCAAGATATGTTCAAATAAAAAGTGCCATCATCTACCTAGAGAAACTCCAGCAAGAACAAGGTAAGCCCAAAGGAAGTGCAGAGAGCAGAATTAATAAAACAAAAAAAATATTTTTAAAAATAAATGAAAATAAAAGTTTTTTTTTTAAATCAAAACTGGTTAAAAAAAACTTGAGAGCAAAAAAAGAGAGAGAAAGAGAGAGAAGAGAGGAATCACTAATATCCAGAAGAAAATTTAAAAGAATCCTTAAATTAAAAAAAAAAGTTATTTCAATACATCCAGTAACATTAATGAAATTTACTCCTATACAAACTATCAAATCTGAGGGTCTCTGTATCTACTCAATGAACTAGACTCGGGGTTCAAACCCCTCCCCCCTCAAAAAATTCTCACTGAGTCCTTCCAAATATCTCAGGAAGAAATAATTCCTGTTTTTCAGTCTCCTAGAAGCAGAAGGGGCCACTTTCCAGCTTATTTTGTGAGGCTGAGCAGGCGAAGGCAATACAAGAAAACTATACACCAACGAATCCACAAAATCCATTTGCAGAAACCCTTAATATATTTTTTGGCAAAGTGAACCTAGCAATATACAAAATGGATGACATTTTATAACTAAATGGAGTTTGTTACAGAAATGCCAAAAATCATTTTAATACTCAGAAGCTAATTAATATAATTCACAACATTAAAAGATTAAAAGTGAAGAGTCATCTCAATAGATTTAGAAAAGCATTTGGCAAAATCCAAACTCCATTCTTGATTAAAATCTATCAGCAAAGCAGGAACAGAAAGGATCCTCTCAAATCTAACAAAGCCTTAAAAAGTTGGCCAGCCTCATTCCAGGGATGAGCAGGGCAAGGCCTTTCTCCCCATTCACTTTTGTGTTTTCTGGAAGCTCTAGCCAGTAAAATAAGGCAACAAAAGGAAAGCAAGCAAACAAAAAAAATGACAACAACAAAACCCACAGATACTGAAGAGAAGAGCCTGGACTGTCTCCGTGTGTAGTACAGGTGATTGTGTGCACCGAGAACCCGAAGTTCCTGCTCAGAAGCCCTCAGAAGGCATCAGCCTGGTAAGGCTGTGGGATACACAGTTAATAAATAAAAACAACAGTACACATCCTCTTACCAAGAAGGAGCTGTTGAAAATTATACATCAAAAATATAGTAGCCAGCTGGGTGCAGTGGCCCACGCCTGTAACCCCAGCACTCAGGAGGCAGAAGCAGGTGGAGCTCTGTCAGATTCCAGGACAGCCAGGGTTACATGGAGAGACCTGTCTTGAACAAAACAAACACCTAAAACAGTAGCATTCAAAAATATGGACTGCTTATGGGCAAATTAAATATACCAAACCGTCGGTACTCGAAAGGAAAATCAGCTATGAAATCAGGCGAGAGCTGAAACCAGCACATGGTCGCAAAGACTCGCTTTGGTAAAGTATCTGTCATCCGGCTGCCCTCATATTGATGTGTAGATTCAATAACATCACAAGAACCGGAAGTCTTTTGTGACAGAAAATAGCGAGCATATTCAGAGTTCATGTAAAGACGCAGAGGGTGACTGTGTCTGCACTGCCAGTGCCCTGGAGGCTGACGTGGGGGGACGCGGTCTGAGTCCAACCTAAACTACAAAGTGAGTTTCGAGCCAGCCTAGGCTTATAAAGACGTAGTCTCCAAAACAAACAAGCAAATAATTAGATCAAACTAGAAACACAAGGGAAAAAGATAGCCAGAATTTAAAAATAAAAGAATAACGTCAGTGGCTATAAACCTTCCATTTTGAATTTTATTTTTATTAAAAAATTTTTTCATACAATATATTTTGATCATGTTCTCATTTGCAGACTCCCTTGTAAAGGTGATTTTGGTGTAAAAACAGGACGTCACAATAAAGAGTCTAAAAAAAAATCACCCTACGGATGTGTGATGATTTGATTGCCAGAGAGATCCAAAATAAAAGGATAACGTGTCCACAAAATGGAGTAACTGCGTGCGTGCGTGCAAAACGTGAAAAAATAAAAAGCCTCGAACCTTTACGTCATTTACATACCGTAGTTGAAGATGAATCACAGGCGACATTAAAATATGCTCAGCGTGAATCACAGAGCTAAATGTAAGAGCCACAGGGGTAGAGAAGAAACTCCTCCGCGAGCTTTAGCTAAGCAAAGCTTTCTTAACTAGAGCATGAAATGTTTTTTAGAAGTCCTTCTGTTGCCCCTTGGATTTTATAACTTCTGCCCTCTCATAGGGGGCCTTCTCTGGCAACCTTTGGGTTGCTAATGAAGAAACAGTAAGGAGGGCCGGCCATTTCTGTACCTAGAGGTGTGGGGCGGGTCCAGGCTCTGCGATGACCCATTGCGGACAAGGCTCTCCAGCTCCCGGCTGCTCCCCACTTTGTGTCCCCCTGGGATGACCGGACAGAGCAGCCTCTAGTTTGGCAACCCCAGAGAGAGAACCAGCACAATGCTGGACCAG
The DNA here is from genome assembly GCA_010120015.1 of Rhombomys opimus. Lineage (NCBI taxonomy): Eukaryota > Metazoa > Chordata > Mammalia > Rodentia > Muridae > Rhombomys > Rhombomys opimus. The sequence continues at coordinate 1,474,407 of REGO01000325.1, read as the reverse complement.
CTTCTCATGCCCCCGCTTGACTCTGTGGCCTCCTGCGAACATGACAGCCAGGCCCAGGTGCGGGCGAGTCCACAGAGCGGAGGAGGGAGAGGGGACCCCTGCAGGGGGGTAAGAAATGGAGAAAAGGGGGAGGTCGCCGCCAGGCAAGCGAAGGCGGCCAGCGCCTCGTGGAAGACACTGCTTCCCAAATCGGAAAATAAGGCTGTTATTTTATTTTCAATCTTTAAAATGATCGAGCGTCTCTAGGAACAGAACATTTCGAAGGAGGAGGAGCTGCTGTTTGACCCCCTGTCGCGGCGCTCTTAGAGACAGTGTAGGAGAGAGTGAAGGGAGGCGTCTTTTCTCTCCTGGCTGAAGCAGAAGGTAATTTGCAGAAGGAAATAACGTTAGGCTGGAGGGTTTAGAATAGGCCCTCGAGGGAAATGCGTAGAGAGCTGGCTGTGTGTAAATAAAGGGCCTATGGGCCAGACTATGGGGAGGTCACCAAAGGGGTCTCTTTTTGGCCCATCATTTCTTGTGTCGCCTGCCCTAAAACGCCAGGATAAAACTATTGTGCTCCCAAAGGGCAGACCTATTTTGCTTGATGGCAAATCACTTGAAATGCATTTATATTAATACAAATAGAAATTCATTATGAAGTCAAATACAAGCATTACGTGAATTTTAAGACCAAATGCAAATTTCATGCTTACAATAATCCCTTAAAATTGCTTTTCACTCCCCACTTCATGCAAATTCAGGTCTCTCCTCCACAGTTAGGGCGATTGTAGTAGAGACATTTGCAAAGTACCATTTTACAGAATAAGGCCTGGGAACAAGGATGTTCTGGGGATTTTTTTTTTTTTTCTTCAGTGTCCAGACACTTTGGCAGAAGAAGCCAGGCAAGTATTCCAAGTACAAAGACCAGGACAGCGAGGACAGCTGGCTGAGCTGGCAGAACCCTTGCGAGCACGTTCAGGAGGGACTGGGGCTTGTCGGGGAGCAGCTGCATTCTTGGGTGACACTTCACACGGGAAGCGGGGGGCCCTGCCCTGGCCTGGGGTCAGGAGGAATGTCTGTTGGTAGAAGTAGGAATCGGATGTTCTCAGAGAAGAAGATTCATTTCTGGGGTCAGAGGAAGTTCATCTAAGAACAACCAGCTTCAGCAAGCTGGCTTTTAGATTCGGAATCAGTGAGAGAGAAAGAGGGGGCCCAGAGGTCCCAGAGTTCACAGGTTTAAGAAAACAACAGAGTTCCACAGGAGCATTATAGCGGAAGGAAGGAAGGAAGGAAGGAAGGAAGGAAGGAAGGAAG
>REGO01000325.1:1364342-1473104 GCA_010120015.1 Rhombomys opimus | reverse complement strand
GAGAAGAGAAGAGAAGAGAAGAGAAGAGAAGAGAAGAGAAGAGAAGAGAAGAGAAGAGAAGAGAAGAGAAGAGAAGAGAAGAGAAGAGAAGAGAAAATGTGGATGACTCCTGAAAACACAACAAGATTGCCCTCTGGTCTCCACATGTGTGTATGCATACATGTCCATGAGCACGCACAAAAATGTGCACAGACATGCACACACACAAGAAAGAGAATTAGGAAAAAATAAAAACGACAGACTAACTCATATACAAAAGTGGCTTACTAGAGATCGCTTTGTTCATTTCTGTGAGTGAAATACTAACCAAACCTAAACATAATTACTGTCAATACTTTTGTACATTAACCATGCTAAGTTAATTTAAATTGTCATTCTACAGATTATAAAAGTTATGTTATACTTTCATGCACACACACAAACACAGGCACATATACGCACACTAAAGAATGAGCTCTTGGCCCGCAGCACAGTACCTGCAGCCTACCCACAAGATGTCTAAGGACCCGGTTATTTCTGTCTGTCTTGGTTGGGGGGAACCTCTGGAAATTATAATCAATACATCTTGATTATCACAGTGAATTTCAAAGGCCAGAGAATAAAGGGGGGTGGAGTAGAATGAAAGAATTAAATTGGCAATCTAGCTTCTTTGGCCTAGGTAGTTGAAAAAAATTAAATAAGCACAAACCCAAAGGCAAAAGAAGGAAAAAAAGCAAACAGAGAGAGAAAGGGAAAGACAGGCACAATCAGACAGCACCTGGAGCATTAGGCTCAGAAAATCCAATTTGCACATAGCAAGTGGAAGGGCCGTCAAGGAGGGGCTGAGGGCTGCGGAGCAGAGGACTGTCGCCCTGGAGACAGTCTCAGCTTAGAAATGGCAAATAACAAAACAACAAGGGCTTAAGGGAGAAAGGAGGGGGATGGGCACTGTTCAAGATGGCTGAAATCTTAGAAATCAGACGAGACCACAGAAAAGAACTGTATCTAAAAGGACAAATACAGGTTTAACCACTTTGAAAATGAAGCTGGGAAGAGGGCAGCTCTTCCGTTGTCTCCACATTTAAGAGGGGTGATAGACACTGACGGGGTTCACATTGGAAAGGAGGGATATTTGCTCAGAGCATAAACTGGCACAGACGTGTGTGTGTCTTATTTCTGCCCGGAACATACCAGCAAAGGTGCTCTTGCAGAGCTGTGGAAGAAAGAACGAAGCTGATGGAGACCCTCTCCCCAGGGTCTGAAATCAGACACAAAGGTGTGTGCAGGACTTCATATTAATTGGCTACTTGCAAGGCAGGATATTGATCAGGAAAAAGTGGTTTGGAAAACCGGGCCAAGGGGCTGGACAGATGGCTGAGCCGTGAAGGGCTTTCTGCTCCTCCATGGAACCAGAGCTGGTTCCCATCCTGGGCTGATCACAACCACTGTGTCTCCAGTTCCGGGGCCTCTCGTAGCCTCCAGAGGTACTTGCAAGTATAAACACATTTTCCTAAGCCATATATAATAAATCTGGAAAACCTGGCCAAGAAGCTTCTGAGGATTTGATCAGAACTGATCTTCATAAACCACACAAGATGCCTTAGGATTCTGGATCTGCATCTGGGACCCAAAGAGGCCAGAGCTCGAGCAGGCCTCCTACCTAGTCAGGAAACAGGAAAAGTCAGTGAGGCAGATCAAAGAGGAGAGAGAAAGAATCTCAAGCCTGAGAGAGCACCGAGGATGGATGTGATGAAGGAAACAGCAAGAAGGCACTTGTACTCAGGAGGGCCCTCCAGGCCGCTGACATGCCTGGGCCATGGCTTCAAACGCAACAACGCCCCCCACAACAGCAGCAGCCAGCAGTCAGACGCTAGCTCTCAGCTCCCAGAAAGGGGTGGGAACCAGGGAACCTGACTCAGAGCCTACACAGGAGGCCTGGACGGAGAAGCAGCCTACCCAAGCCACCCTGACTCGTTTGTAATGATTCTGAGGCTGGGGGACAGGCCTCTTAAAACCTACAGGTCAGCATGGGCAAGTAGAGACACGGTGAGGACCCCTCACAGCGAGTCACATCTGGGCTCGCTCCAGCTGTGCCGCGGTGGAAGAGAACTTACAAGCAAGTAGCCAGCCCCTGAAGGCAAAGTGTATGGGACTGGCTTAAGGGCTAGGACGCGGGAAATCGGAATTCACAGCCTCCTCTCTCTCCGGCTAGAACTAATGATGGAAAAGTGCAGGTTTGTAACGCAGGGCTTAGTGAGCCCGGTAAGGGAAAGCAAACCCAGAGATAACCCTGTGATCTCCATATCGACCGGGCGTGCCGACCGGATGCCCCGGACCAAGAAAGGCGCGTTTTCAGCTCGGAAGATCAGGCAGTGAAGCAACACGAAGTTTCAAACATTAGGATCTAAACGTGGACATAACGGGCTGGGGTCAGGGCACTAATGGAGAAGCTGCGATGAAGCTGTGAACGACTGTGATTTTCAGAACTGCGAAACCACAGATCGCACGGGAGGGCTCGGCCTGCCATCGCTGCAGCATCTGCTCTCACGCTGGAGCAGCCGGGTTCCTGGAAAAACAGAGAACACTGTCCATAAAGAATTGGAAGGGGGGGCCCAAGCCTGGATACAGGGGCCTGCACCCGCACAGTGAGCGAAGCCCTGTTCACGTTCCAGCAATGCACGGGCTAGGTTTTCGTAGCTAGAGAGTCAAGGGCTCTAAAAACAAGCAAATACACTGCCTCTTTTGGTTACCATTGAGCTTTTAGTTTTACATAGTGGCCATGGAAGGCCCCCAGCTTGCCCAGGTAGGGACAGTACTCAAGGTAGTGTGGGCCAGCCAAGCTCTTGCCCTCCATAGCGCCTTAGCTTTGGGGACCCAACAAAGCCCAGGAGAGACTGAGAGGCCTGGTTCCCGTTCCAAGTCCCCCAGAAATTTCTGACACTGCAACAGGAGATAAAAACTAAGACACCACAAAATCCCAAAATGAGACAAAGCAAGACCAGAGCCAGAGGCAGTGACTCCAGAGCCTAAGTTCCTTATCCTAGAGCTCCTGTCAGCCCTTGTTCTGCTTTGAGTGTGGGCAAGCTCTTGACGGCTTCACTGGGGGACAACCAAAAGTGTGCCGTTCCACAACTCCCAACATGGAGGTAGGCTCTGGAGTGACACTGTATTTAAAATAGGCAGCGTCCATCCCCACCCTGTACTTACGCATCTTTCCACCCCATTTCTCATCCCTCAGCCCACCCACCTACCCTCTGCAACCCCAGGAACTCACTATGGGTTGAATTCCTGTTTCTATAGATTAATCAGCATATGCCAGAGTTGTATGTAAAGTGTGTAGTGAGTATCCTTTAAGTTTTTTACGTGTGCGTGCGTGTGCCATGCATGCATACGGATAGCAGAGGACAGCTTCTGAGAGTCCCTTCTCTTCCTTGATTACGTGGATCCCAGGGATTGAACTCGGGGCAACAGTGTTGGCATCCAGTGCCCTTACCCTCTGAGCCACATTGCCTTTGTAGAGTAGAGATTTCTCCTGGACAAATGCAGAGGAGGCAGCCTTTGATTTTACACATGACCTTAGATGAGTTGTTCTTATATTACCTTTGTTTAATTCTTGTACCTAATTAATGCTGACAGAAAACGTGACTTGGGAAGTGATTCAGTTTCCCACCCTATAGAAGATTTTGTGTGGAGGAGTGTTATTCCTTCCTTAAATAGTTGGTAGAATTATCAGTGAAGACTTGTGGGCCTTGAGAGGTTGTTTCATAGTGAGTGAGTTTGTTCTGTGGAAGAGGGGTTTTAAGTCCATACATTGGAAGCCTTTACTTGACACATGACCATTTTTGTCACTTGTTTCTGCCTTGAATGGTTTTGAATAGAGTAGGTTGTTGTCACTTTCTGACATATTTTCTATTCACAAATATTAATGTCCTTTGACGTGTGCAGGGTCCCAGTGATGCACCCTCTCCATTCCTCACAGAAGTGATTGGCCTCTTCTCCTTTCTCTTTTTGATGAAATGGCTGCAGACTTAATCAACCTCCTGATAATCCCAAATAACCAGGTTTTAGACATTTCACAACAAAGGCACTCTTTAAAGGCTTCCAGGACTCAGTGCCTTCTATCACAACAACATCCTAGCTCAGTATCTGAAGGGACTCTCCTAGCCCCACCTGCTCATTTGGGAGGCTGAGGCAGAAAATTGCCTCAAGTTTATGGCCAGCCGGGACTAGAAGGTCAGTTTCAGGAGAGCCTTGAGGCTAAGTTAGCCAGCCCTTCCGTCAGCGCAGCCGCAGCAACCCCGGGTGTCAGGGGAGTGTGCTCTCACACCCATCCATCTAGCTAACCGAGTCCCCAGCAGGACCAGTAGCGCTGGCCTTCGCGCCTCCAAGAAAGCCAATTTTTCACTCAAAGGAAGAAAATCTATAGGCATTCGTAGGTCAGTGCAGAAGGTCACAGGTTTCCTGGGCTTGTTGGAGCTTCAGAATATTGGAAATGGAAGCCAAATTTCTCACTGTTGGAGAGGGAAGTGCCAGAAAAGCAGGAAAGGAGAGCGAAAATGGACCCTGTGGGACTCCATGGACATCAGAGCATCAATATGACCTCATTCACCTGCTGCCTGCCTGTCTTTCTTCCTCTACACGCACACATAGATGCCCATAAACACACACATATATGGAAAACTCCTAGAGACATTTATTTTTATGAAGTAGGATATGTACACCTCCTAGATCAATGTGCTGTGAAATCTAAACCTGATGAACAAATCTAGGATCAACATCTGGCTATAAAAGACAGGCATGAAAAGGCTGCTGCCATCGGAAACAAGGCTGGGCGCTTTGTAATGCCAGTGAGTGGGAAAAGCTCAGAACACAAGGGGACTGCAGAGGCCATGAGGGAGTGACCCGAAAGACCTCCCACAGCCCAAAACCTATGCAATTCAAGTAACAGCACAAGCGGCACCGAATCCAGAGTGAAGTAAATGCATGTCGAGTCCCAGATAAGTGAACCAATAAGCGAAGCAGAAGGACTCGAGTCCTAGACAGCACCCAGGAAGCATCTGCAGCTGTTCTGCAGCCCAGCATGCAGAGGGGACACCTTTCTTCCCGACTCGCTTTGAGGAGTCAGGAAGAGAACTACCAGCTACAGCACAGACAGCGTCATCAGAATATGGAGACACCTTCGCCGGTGACGTCACACAGGTAGGTTCTTCCTGACGAAGTCCCACAGCCTCGGTCTCATTGCAAGAAACAGCACCAGCAAAACCTTCAGAAGAACATTAAGTCTTGCAAAACGAGGAGAGGTGGGAAACAGGCTAGGGAAGACTGAGGACGTGCAACTCCAAAAACACATAAGCAAACGCACACATGAAAGTAGAAGGGGGGTGCTGGAGAAGAAGGGTACAGAGGAAGCGGGAGGGCCTGGTGGAGGATACTGTAGTTGATTTTCACCCCCCACCCTTGACATGTGTGACATCACCACTGAAGACAGCCTGTGACGTCACCTGGGTAGGATCCAGGGATACGGAGACTGAGCTGCTGCGGTGCGGACGGGGTCTACGGTCTAACTGGTAGACTCCACGGCTGGCTTCTTGGTTTCTTTTTGACAAAGGTGCCATATAATGTAAGATGCTGCTAATGGGGGAAGTGGGCACTTACAAATATCTTGTGTTATCTTTGTAACTTATTTGTAAGTTCAGATTCATTTCAAAATAAAATATAATATCTAAATGAAGGTAAAATAAATATATTTTGAGAAGAACACAAGCTAAAATCCCTGAACCACTCAACCCTGTTGATGAATCATTTCAGTCTGAGAGAAAGTGGTCCCTGAATGAAAAATGGTTACTTCTTGAAGAAAGGAGCCTCAGCTCTCTACCCGTCTCCGCTGCTATGGGTCAATCTGAACGGTCCCCAGCAGGCTTCATTTCCAGGGCTAAAGAGGGGGCCAGACTGCAGGAAGCAGAGCACTGAGGGTGGCCTGGGAGACTTGACTTTGTTCTAGCTACTTAAAAAATGTTTTCTGAGTGCTTGCCTGTGTGTTTGTGCGTGAGCCACGCACATGCCCAGTGCCGAAGGATGTCAGAGAGGGCATTGAATGCCCCGGAACTGGAGCCAAGGACCCATGAGAGCCTCCATGTGTGAGACAGAGACAAGGTTCTCTGCCCAAAAATGCTCTTAAGTGCTGAGCCATCTCCCCACCCCTCCAGCTACTTTCCCTAACTCCTGGTCAGCCAGCAGGTGAACTTCCACCGCGCATTCCTGCCTTCCCAGACTGAACATTCCTTCCCATGCCTTCCCCACCACGACACAGTGAAACCCCGAAACCAGGAGCTCAGTAACCTTTCTTCCCTAAGGCCCTTTTCCTCAGATAGTCTGTCAAGATGACAAAAAGTCACCAATGCATACCCAAAAGAATGATAAGCATGTGAGATAAAAGAAATCCTCTATTTTTATAATTCCCTTAAAGATAATTGATGTTTAGACTGACATATCACCAATATACGCCTGAACTCACATGTCTACAAGCAGAATGTGGTACAGGGCAAGCGGACAGAAAGGGCACGCCAAGGCTGGAGATGCAGTCTGATGGAGAAAAGCACAAAGTCTGGCACTCTGAGTCCAACGCGCAGAACACACATGTAAGGAGAGAACCAACTCCCGAAGGCCGTCCCCTGACCTCTGTATGTCCCGTGGTGCAGACACACCCACCGTCCCTCACACGTCACACACACTAATGAATGAATGAATAAATAGAAACACAAGCCATATTCAGATGTACACTTGCAAACTTAACACAAAATATCAGTTGAAGGGACAATGTAATCATTAAGGAATGGCATTAAACAGCATCAAACAACCACAGGAAAATAGAGCAAAGAACTGTCACCAGCAGCATAACAAAGGAGGTAAAATAAAGCATGAAAACATATCTAATTAGAGCAAAATATAGCATGTGAGGGAAAACAGCAAATGCAGATAAAAACAAGTATAAAATAACAAGAGAGACCGGGTTAAACCACATCTGATTAAATCTAAATGAATAAAAGTTTCTACTGTACAGCAAACATTATCACAGTGAGTAATAAGACTTAGTAAAATGGTAGCCACAGAAACAGACGCAAACATCTGAAGTCACAGATTAAAAGGTGACTGTAACGTGTGAGTCCTAAACAGAACTCTGGAGTGGCCGCAGTTCGGCCAAGTAGGCTTCAGGGTAAAAATATTGCCAGAGATGAAGAATGTGTCTACTTTTTATTGCTTTATAATAAATGGCCACAAAGCTATTAGTTTGACTTTAAGACAATCCCCATGAGCTAGTTCACAATCCTGTGCACAGGAAGTCTGGCCAGGCACTGTTGAGTTTTCTACTCTGGTTATTACAATACTGAAATTCACCAAGTTCAAGCTTCATTTAGAGGCTCTGAGGGGGGAAATCTGCTTCCAAGAATCCAATTCCTTGTGGTTTCTTACTGAGTCCTGCATGTCTTTGCTGCCTGTAGGCCAGGGGTGACCCTTGGTTCCCACAGGTTGTCTACCATAATTGATCTGTGGCCCCTTCCATCTTCAAGCCAGCAACAAGGCGTTAAATCTTTCTGACGCTTCAAACTGCTGGCTCAGCTTCTGGGACCAGCTAGAGAAAAACTCCACGTGGAAGTGATTAGATTAGATGCAGCCAGACAATTCCCACTTAAGGGCAATAGCAACCATGTAACAAAACCTGAAAACTACAATCGGTTAAACCAACAGCCATCTTCTCCAGAGGGACAAGACAGCTCTAAGGATGTTTTAGAATTCTTCCAGCCCCAGGCATATTTCATAGTGATACAATAATCAATCCACAGACTCATAAGAGATTTTAAAATACAGGAAGCAAACACTGATAAAGCTAAAAGAAACACACAGACTCAGCCTTACAGTTAGATACCTTAGCCCTTCTCAGGAATTGGTAGAAGAAGCAGAAAAGGAAAAAAGCTATAGATGACTTGGACAATACAATCGATAGAACTGGCCCAGCTGCCTTTGGAGAGCACATTCCAGTGGTTTTAGAATCCCTCCTTTCCCCAGATTCACCATCAGTGTAACTGAGTGTAGAGGAGGAAGATTGTGCCGGGTACTCTCAGACCACAAAGATGAAATCAGTGAAACCCCGTCACGGCCATTCACCACAATGCAGAGAACGTGTTCGGATGTCAACAGGGTGGTGTTCTTTTGGTGTGATCAGAGAATACTAATTTTGTAGGAGTGGAGGTCTCAGACTGAGTTGTAGAGACAATGGCTTTCCGAGACAAAGTTCAGAACAGGAAATAAGGAAAAAGCAAGTGTGCATTTTTTTTGTTAAACAGGAAAGTCCTGTCAGTGTGAATCTTGATGGAGGTTCCACCTACCATAAAATTTCAGAGGTAGCAAACACATGTTTGTGAGGCCGGGGAATGGTGAACTTTACAACATCCTGCAGAAAGCATCAGGACTGGCAGGAAACGAGCCTCAAAGATCTAATGCTAACACAAGTCCCAGAAGCCATTGTGTGGCCTTCATAACCAAGCACAAAGAAAGCAAAGAGCGCATTTATAGTTCTTCATGGGTCAAGGAATCACGAAGGAAGTGGGAAGGTATTTTGAACTGGACAACAATGAAGCTATATCGGGAGCTGGGGCCCTAGCTTGATGGTAGACTGCTTGCCTTGTGTACGTGATGCCCAGGGTTCAAGCCTAGCTCTCCCATCACACCAGACATCACAGCATGTGTACCTGTGATCCCAGCACTGCTGTGGTAGCAGGAGGAGAATCAGCCCAAGGTCATCCTTTAAAAAAAAATCACAGTTTTGGAGATTCAACTAAGGGAAACCTTTTCTGACTCTAAAAATGTCTACAATCTAAGCTTCTGCCTTAAAACAAAACCAAACAAACTGGAAAAAGCCAAAAAAAAAAAAAGTCTATAATCCATAAAGTAAATAAATCAAAAGAAAGCAGGAAATATTAAGGAGAAAATAGAAGGGAAAAATTTAAAGCCCTTCCTTGAAAATATCAACGAAACTGACACAGCCTGGGCCTAATGCGGAATGAAGAGTGTGTTCCCTGACACCACAGAGAAAGGGCTAGCACCACAGACTACACACACCCTCACAGGGGCTATATCGCCCTGCTAATAAGGCTACGATGAGCGTGACATCCTAAACGAAATGGCATCCTTCAAAACAGGCAACCTGTAGTTCTTACCTGCCTCCCAAATTCACAACATACATATAAGAAAAAAGGTCTTGGATTCGGCATGTATGTAACTTTTAAAATCCTCTACTAAGAAAACCAAAGATCTGAAGAGCTCTTTACAGAACAACATATTTAATGAGCCAAGTAACACGGAAAAAGATACAACAGCCCTAGCTATCAGAGGAGGACACCCGCACCGCCATCTTTACCACTCCATTCACGTCACAACCACTGTGACTTCACGATTTAGGATATTCTGGGCTGGAGAAAATAGAGGCAAAACACAAGCCTTTTTGTCTTCTGTAGGGACCCAAAGCATTTCAGTCACATTCAAAGAAGTCTCTCACTTCCTGACACAGATAAGCATACACTTATCCAGCAACCCAGCCATCCTGTTTACACAACGGAAGTAAAGACACATGTCCGCAGAAAAGCTCGCTAGGAACGTTCATTGCGGTTTTACACAGGAGGCTCTAAAATCTGAAAATAATCTGTCAATGAACTGGTGGACGGGAACAGGCTGCAGTGTATCTAGACTAAATAGCAAAATAACAAAAAGCAACTGTCCTGACTCCGGAGAAAACGGTGTTCCTAGGTGAGGGCTAGCCACGTACCCAATCAGATTGTCCTGCATATGCAGTAAAAGTCACCCTGTATCCCATGTGTGCAACTGCTGTGTCCAGATTTAAACTAAATATGTTTTAAGGTGAGATGATCAACAGCAGTGACCACACCGTGAGACACTGTACGGTTGAAGCGAAATGAACATCTAATCTGTGGTGACGAAGGCGGGTCTGTGGCAGATGAGGACCAGGGCCCGGATGCTGCCGGACGCGGAGCACGCAGGTGGGACAGACTGCGCTGCTGCGGTTCTGTGGGTCCTCGCGCTTTTCAGCGTTCACGGGAGTGTATGTTTGCTACATGGTACTGCTTGTAACTACAACTCAGTAATGTTGGAATAGAACAATCTTCCTTCGAGACAGACTCCAGGCCCAGATGGTCTCATTAGTTTCTGTGGGTTAAAAAAAAAATACCAATTTTACACAAACTTACGGCGGGGAAGCTTGTCAGTTCATTTCTTGAGACCCACGGTAGCTCAATACCAAAGCCACATCCGTGCCAACTGAGCCAGACTCCAAGCCAACATCCACTCGTGAACGCATGCATGCAAGCAGACTAGATGTCAACACATTTAATGCAGCAGTGAAAGGGCACCGTGACCAAGCAGAGGGATACCCTAAGACTGGAAATTGGCTCAGCATTTGACAGTCAATGGGCGTGATTCAGTCCGCTCTTGGAGTTGGGGCACACACGGACACTCGCTCCAGGAGGCCTTTAAGAAGTCCCCTCCAGCTGGTTCTGGGTGGGGTCTGCTAACAGCCAGTTTTCACCCCCCCGCGGCTTTGTCGCACGCCTCATCACCGCCTCTGTTTGCTTCTGGTTGGAAAGACCTTTACACTATGGGTGCGCAGGCCAGCGCCTGGTGCCGGCACTCGGGTGAGAGCAGACCTGGGCAGGATGGCATTGCCCCGCCTCCAGACCGTTTGGTTGGTCTGTTTTGCTTTCTGAAAAAATTCTCTCAGGGAAGGTTTATACTGCCGTGGTACCCACACTGAGTTCATTTCTCATGTTTCATTATCTTAATGAACAACGCTAAGACAGTTATTTCAGGAGAATTTTGTGCTGGTACTCCACTCTTCCCAAAACAAGAAGGCAGAGAGTGAAAGGCTGTCTTCAACCCAGAAGAAGCCAGAGTTCTCTCAGTCACAGCTAAGGCTTACCTTGAAACAGCCGGCGGGCCTCGGCCTCCACGCCAATCTATATTGCTTACTCGTGGCCTGGAGGCTTCAGGGAGTCCTTTACCTGCACCTCCCAGGGACCCGACAGCAAGCATCTTCATGCCCACAGCCCAGCAATGATGCCGTCCCATGCCAGCCCCACGTCTGGCCTCAGGAGCTCCAGGGGCCATATGACCACCCCACTGCTGCGACTACAGAACTAACACAAGATCCCGAAGAGGATCTGTGTTCTCCTGGAGGGGCCGCGTTCACCTGGAGAGGGCCCGTGTTCTCCTGGAGGGCCCGGGTTCTCCTGGAGAGGGCCCGGGTTCTCCTGGAGAGGGCCCGGGTTCTCCTGGAGGGCCCGTGTTATCCTGGAGGGCCCGGGTTCACCTGGAGAGGGCCCGTGTTCTCCTGGAGAGGGCCCGGGTTCACCTGGAGAGGGCCCGGGTTCACCTGGAGAGGGCCCGTGTTCTCCTGGAGAGGCTGCATTCACCTGGAGAGGGCCCGTGTTCTCCTGGAGAGGCTGCATTCACCTGGAGAGGGCCCGTGTTCTCCTGGAGAGGGCCCGTGTTCTCCTGGAGAGGGCCCGTGTTCTCCTGGAGAGGGCCCGTGTTCTCCTGGAGAGGGCCCGGGTTCTCCTGGAGGGCCCGGATTCACCTGGAGAGGGCCCGGGTTCTCCTGGAGAGGCTGCATTCACCTGGAGAGGGCCCGTGTTCTCCTGGAGAGGGCCCGTGTTCTCCTGGAGGGCCCGGGTTCTCCTGGAGAGGGCCCGGGTTCACCTGGAGAGGGCCCGGGTTCACCTGGAGAGGCTGCATTCACCTGGAGAGGCTGCATTCACCTGGAGAGGGCCCGGGTTCTCCTGGAGAGGGCCCGGGTTCTCCTGGAGAGGGCCCGGGTTCTCCTGGAGAGGGCCCGGGTTCTCCTGGAGAGGGCCCGGGTTCACCTGGAGAGGCTGCATTCACCTGGAGAGGGCCCGGGTTCTCCTGGAGAGGGCCCGTGTTCTCCTGGAGAGGGCCCGGGTTCACCTGGAGAGGGCCCGTGTTCTCCTGGAGAGGGCCCGGGTTCTCCTGGAGAGGCTGCATTCTCCTGGAGAGGGCCCGGGTTCTCCTGGAGAGGCTGCATTCACCTGGAGAGGGCCCGGGTTCACCTGGAGAGGGCCCGGGTTCACCTGGAGAGGGCCCGGGTTCACCTGGAGAGGGCCCGGGTTCACCTGGGTACCACAGCAACGGGGAGGAGGAGCTCGTGCTGACGGAAGCTCACAGGAGGAGTCAGCGCTGAAGAGGGACTGCCTCCAAGAAACGTTCAGAACACAGCCCAGAAACCCAGGCCTCTCGCTACCCTTCTTGGGAGCCATGCCCAGGCCTCCCATCCTCGCTCCCCGAATTTTTCAGGCGCTCAGCAGCCCCTAACTCCGGCCTGGCTGCCCCACCCCTGCAGCTGTCGGTCACTAAGGTGACCGTAGACTCCATCACTGCACGGGCCTTTTGAGACTAAAAAGAGAACGCTGTAGTAGCGCTGTGCTAACGAAAAACGAACTGGTCGTGCCAGGGGGCCGGCACACCTCCCTCCTACAGCGGCAGGACTGGGCCTCCCGTGGCTGTGAGGCCACAGCGGCAACACCGTCTCTTCTCCACGACAGGAACCCAGGCGGGCTTTTCCTTTGTAAAGACTACTTTCCAGACACTAAACCGAGAGTGAAAACGAAGGAGTGTGGAAAGTCAAAAGTGTTTCTGGGTGTAGGGATACTCCGCCGGGTAAAGGCCTTGCCGCCAAGCCTGAGGGCTGGGGCTCAATGCCTGGGACCCACAGGGTTGGGGAGAAGAGCGATTCCTGGAAGCTGCCTTCTGGTCTCCACACAAACGCTGCACGCGCACGCACGCACGCACGCACGCATGCAATCTAATATTCTTCCTAGCTGACGGTCTCTAGTCCAAATAGCTAAACTCACCCTGAGAAGATAAGTGAAGTTTCATTATTTCAACTTTACATTTAATTTCTTTTTGTGTGTTTAAATGGCTACTTATTATTGTAATACACATCACATACACTGTGGGAAAATAGAAATTCAAATCAACCTGAGAAATTAAATATTGCATGGTTGTCACAGTTCCTATTGCTAAGTGAGAGAGTCAGGAAAAGTGACCCGAGGACCTCAAAATCCAATTCTCCCTAACTTGAAATGGTTCCCTTTTCAGAACTCTGAAGTCAACCATGGGCTTTGGGAACCCAGGGAGCATTTACTCGAGAAACTGCTGAATCTCCGTTAAAAACACGAGTTTCTGATCGTTTGACATGCTCTGTCCCCATACCCTGATCCTAACTCTGCAGTCAATAGCCCTGAAAACCGGCGCTCCAGTTGCAATAAACCCAGTGGCCTGGCAGTCATGGAGAGAGCCTTCCCACCTCTTAAATTCAGAAAGAATGGTTTTTTTCACCTGTCTGGTGGTTCCCTGGGAGACTCCATTTGCAAGGCTTTCTTTATTTGATTAGAGTTCATCAGCGCAAATAAAACCCACCTTTCCCTAGGATGTTTGTCAAAAACAATTAGAGCTAATTGTTTAACTTCATGGCTGCTTGAGTCTGCAAATAATGGTTGGGACAAATAATAGACTAACCAGGAAGCTGCCGAGGAAAAGTCTGGGGTGAAATGCTCCTGGGGAGTTAAAATGTCTACCTTCTTGGACCGTCAGGAGTTAGAAGTATGCACACCAGATCCTGATGCCTCAGCTCTGCTGAGGATCAGCAAGGCCAGAGGCGTCCGCTGCTGTCACGGAAGCTGTGTGCGGAGAGGAAACTCGGGTAACCTTGGAGAATGAGTGACACGCTTCTGAAGACCTGGCAGGTGTTTTAGTTAGGACGGCAACACTCAGATGGGCACGGTGGTGCCCGCCTTTAATCCCAGCACTTGGGAGTCAGAGGCAGGGCGATCTCTGGTCTGCAGAGTGAGTTCTAGGACAGCCAGGGCTACACAGAGAAACCCTGTCTTGAAGACAAACAAACAAAGGTGATACTCCCTAAGTTAATTCCGTAGGTCTGGTTCCGGTCTTATCAAACTTCAAACCACACCCCCTTTTTCATAAATAGACAAATTGATCATAAATTTGAATGGAAATACAAGGAACTGAGATGATTCCAGCGATTTTTTCAAAATCCATATTTATTTATTTTTATTCGTGTAGATCTGTGTGAACCTTTGTGAGTTTATATGCACCACATGCAAATGTGCCCACGGAGGCCAGAGGAGGACTCTGTGTCAGCTGTGACTCGTGTTGTGGACTCATGTTGTGAGCTGCCATGTGGGGGATGGACACTGAACCTAGGTCCTCCATGAGCCCGCCCAAACGTAACCCCACAGTCTTGAAAAGGAACAGGACTATGTCTGCTTCCCAAATTCAAGAGCTGAAAGTCACACAGTGCAGGTCCCTGTAATCGATGAAAACGCAGGTGAACAGGAGAGATGAAAATTCAGAAATGAACCAGTGATTTATGACCCACTGGGTTTTGTTTGTTTGTTGTGTTGTTTTGAGACAGGGTTTCTTTGTGTAGCCCTGGCTGTCCCCAAACTTGCTCTGTAGACCAGGCTGGCCTTGAACTCAGAGATCTCCCTCTGCCTCAAGAGTTCGTGTGCCACCATACCTGGCTTTGGTGCATTGATTATTTTTTGACAAGAGTACTGGGAGAATTCGGCAGGTAAAGAGACACTTTCTGTTACCACCAAAGCTCAGTCAGATGCCCGTGGTCCCTGGGGTCAGGGCGGGGCGGGGGAACGTGTCTGGGTCCTGCTGCAGCTGGGGCTGGTGGTGCTCATGCCTGTACCACCACTGCAGACCATGCTGAGGTCGGCGGACATCTGACACCAGAGGCCAGGTGGAAGCCTTGGTCCATGCTCTTGCTTCACTGCAGTTTTTGGGATGACGCAGACTCACAGAAGGGACACAGAAGGTTTCTGTGATAGGCGCTCCCCCCAAAAGTGGCAGCCTACATGGGAAGCCATCCAAGAGAACTCTGGAGCAGTGTGAGAAGGACGCTGAAGGGCAGCCCCTCACAGGGGGTGGCCCTGGAGGGGCTGCGGGTGGGGCAGGGCCTGGCCATGGCCACTGGAACTTTGACTATGTGGACAACAAAATTGTTTTGTTTTTTCCTTTCTTTCTCTTTTTAAATCTTTTTTCTGAGGTGGGGACACCATAAGGTGTGTGAGGACAGACCTGGGAGGACAGAAAAGTGAGGGTAATTAGGGGTGCATTATGCAAAATTCCCAAATAATAAAATTATTATGTTAAAAAGAAAAAAAAATTCAACAAATGTTTCTGGATCGACTGGATACAAAAGAAAAAAAAGTAAAATTTTCTGTTATATTCTATGTAAAAATTAACAATATTGATAAAATACTCAAGTTAAATTTAAAAGCTAAAATTACAAAATTCTTAGGAGAAAATATAGAGGTGACACTTCATAAATTTAGGTCAGGCACGGATTCTTAGAAATGACACCAAAGGACAAACAATAAAAGAAAAGTACAGATAAATTCATAACAATTTTTAAGTCTTTTTTTCCTGGAAAGATAGCACCAAGAAAGTGACAAAATTTACAGAGGCCAGACAAAATTTCAGCAAGCAGAAGGAGAGCAGAAGCAAGGCCCAGCCCTACCCAGGAAGCTAGCTGCAACTGATACCTGCTGGGAAAGAGGGGATCAGGTTTCTCCCCAATAGTGCACACGTATGTGGTGTGTGTGTGTGTGTGTGTGTGTGTGTGTGTGTGCAGGTTTTGTTTTGTTTTGTTTTGTCTTGTCTTGTCTTACTGGGTTTTTGTTGGTTTTGCCTTTTTTGTTGTTGTTGTTTTGTTTTGTTTTGTTTTATTTTGAGAGAGAGAGAAAGAAAACACGAAGTTGGAAGAAAGAATATGATTAAACTATATGGAAATTTTCAAATAAAAAAAAGTAGGAAAAAAGAAAATATTTACAAATCATTCATCTTGTGTTTTAAATGTGGAATAGATTTTAGTATTTTCTTTGGCTATATTAAAAAAAAACAAAAAGAACCCTAATCTTCAAATTGAATAAACCTGAATGAACACTTCTTCAAAGAAATTATTGAAAAAGCCAATAAGGCCCTGCTTTCCTTATTGAACAATTCTTTCTGCATGCAATGTCTGGTCTTCTGCTGCAGTCTTCTCTTCACCCATGGGGAAGCCCACCCCACAGCTTTTGTGCTGGAGGCTGAATTCCTCAATGTGGCAGATTTGGGAGGGGTTGTAGTAGGAAGGCATTGGGTCCTAAGGGAGACAGCCGTCCTTCGGGGGGCGGTGAGGTTGGGGTTGGGGTGTTTGCCATGACGTCGCTGATTTGTCAAAGGGCCCTGCACTGGTCCGCCTGCCTCCACCCCACCTGCTGGGATTACGATCGAGCCCACCTTACCTGAGCTCTTCTTTACCTTTTGTGGAGCTTTGTCTCAGCTTGAAAATGCTCACAGGACTTCTCCTCTGCCCAGCACTGACCATTTGATATGTCCTCTAAGTGGTCTCATTCATTAGTGTCTATCCAGTGGCTCTCAACCTTCCTAATGCTGTGACTCTTTAATGCAGTTCCTCATACTGTGGAGAGTCCCAGTCATAAATTATTTTTGTTGCCACTTCATAATTGTAATTTTGCTGCTGTTTTAAGTCGTTAATATCTGAATTTTCCACTGGCCTTAGGTGGCCCCTGCAGAGAGCTTTCGACCCACAGGTTGAGAACCACTGAATAAGTTCCTGGCATTACAACCAGCCCACTGAGACAGAGCACCCAGAATAAGCTACAGGTCTATCAAGTCGTCAGTGGAGCTATAGCGCTCCTCAAAATTACCCATGTCCATTCCAACCAGGTTAGAGACTGATCTGCATTTTCTACTCCAACTCTGCTTGAGCTCCTGATGAGGTGACTCCTCACGCCCAAGATCTAGCTCAAGTCTGAAAATGTTTCTCTCAATCCCAATACTTGGAAGTGATCACTAAAGGATCACTTATTTGGGAAAGAACCCTGGTGTGGGCAGATAAGAACTGTCCACGAGCAGGGCGTGGGTTTCTGAAGAGGGGCAAAGGCGAGGGCAAGGGCACACTGTAGGCCTGAGCACTGAATGCCACGTGCCCTTGCCACAAGAGGTGAGTCCAAAGCAAGATGGGTTTGACTCTGCAGAAGATGGGCTCACTCGAGAGCCTTTGTCCTCCGCCTACACCGAGTGAGGCCAGGAAACAAGGGGGACGGGGCCTGCTGATGCCTGAGCCAGGAGAAAGAGCACCTCTGCAGCCCCTGGGGTATATCGAACGACTGATACATAAACCAGAGCTCTCATACGTTCGTATACAAAGAGAGGCCTCCCTGCCGAATGGGCCAGATGTTCAAGCTGACTGGTCAGTGCATTCTCTTCCTGTTGGAAAATCTACATGGGAAGCCAAATTATAATCAAGAGATTGTTTGTGAGCATGAAATCAGAATAAAGGCGGCATCCATGGGGACAGAGGGTGGACTGAGCGCTTGTTTCTAACGGTCGAAAAACAACCCTTCCTCTTGACAGGGCCGGAGACATCGTGACAGATGTTTGCTCCTTGGCTCCACTCGGCAGCACTCCCTGCAGACTGTCCCGCCTGTTCCCATGCTCTTACTTCAGCTGTTAAGGCTGTTGGTTAGGTCCCAGCTCTCCTGCGCATCCCGTCACGCCTTGATTAGATTTCCAGGCTCTGCAGCGTCCTGTTTCTTAGGACTTCATTTGCAGACATTGATGTGTGTATCAATGTGGGTCTCATTGGTCCACCAGCCAAAGGAGAGTATTATTTATCACTTTGGAAGATCCTTTGTGCTTTCTTGATACACTAGCTGGCGGATAAGAAGGTTGAAAATGGCCAGGGTGACAAAGGAGGACGCTTTCCAAGTGTCTGTCTCCCATGTGTCTTCATAGGAACTGTCAGAGTTCTTTCTTGGCAAACACTGAGCACCTCTCTAATGCCAGACACCAAGCCAGGCACTGAGAATACAAAGAACGAAGCTTGATGGAGTGGCGAGGAGGGAGCTGGATGATGAAGGGAACAGATAAAGCAATCACGGGGCACAGCACAGGCCATTTTCAGGCCTGTGTTGGTGGCATTTGAAAAGAGTATCTCCCACAGTGTAGGATGAAGACAGATGTCAGTTGTGGAAGGCTCCCAGAGTGAAGTGCTTCCATAGTTATCCAGAAAGAGGAGAAGAAGGAAGCCAAATGATCAGAAGACAGACTCACCAAGCAAGAAGCAAAGGCAGACACAGGGCTCAGAGGCCGGAGCTGGCCAGAGATGGCATGCTGGAAGAGATGTCCTCCCAGTGAGCAGAGCTCGCAGGGTAGAGAGAAGCTGCCCTCTCCCACCGGTGGGAACAGAACCTCAAACACTTCACTGTGGAGAACCACTGAGTGGATCTAAAGCGTTGAGTGCTTCAAGCGTGCCCTCCAAAATGCCATTCTTTGGAGACTCAATTTGCCCCTGACATTTGGAGCTGGAGCATTTGGGAGGCAGTTAGGACTGCACAGGTCATGAAAGGGGGCCCGTGACCCACTTTGCCAGGGGAGAGAGCCCCTGCCCTCTGGCCCTGACTTGACTGTGACACGGAAGGGCCCCGCAGGTGCTGAGCAGACATCGGTACTGTTCCTTTGAATTCTCAGTTTCCAGCACATCTATTCCTCATAAATTACCTGCTCTTGAGTATTTGGTTATGCACACCATAAATCACAGAAGACTTTGTTACCACCTGTCCTTAATGAAATTTTCTTTTAAAGACAATAAAAATTGACTGGAAATGTCTTTTGTATTTATCCTCATTAAAAAAAAAAAATGATTCCCATTGTTCTTCCTTTCTTTGTGTTTGCCACAGTTCCCACTATGATCATGCTTTCTTCTGGCAAAGGATTCCTTTTAATATTTTGTTTAATACAAGACAATTGCCAATAGATTTGCCAAGTTTTGCCTGAAGAATATCTATTTTTGTTTTTAAAAAACTGATTGCCTGACGCTATGCTGTGAGCCTTCTCCATCTCCTTGCCAGGATGGACAGAGATTCCTCAAACTTCAGCCAAGATCCGTCCTTCCCCTGCTTAACAGTCAACCAACATGAGGATACCCTCGCTGTGGAATTCAGAATCGACACCCCCTCTTTCTGTACTTAAAACAAACCCCTTAATTTTTCAGTTTAATTAGTTAGTTAGTTAGTTTTTTGTTTGGGGGGTTGTTGTTGCTACCGATGTTTGCTTTAACTTTACCCTTGTTCTTCTCTGTGTAGTATTCCTTTTCTTTCTGAGTGCATTGGCTCTCTTTCTGAGTGGAGTGTTGAGTTCTCGGAACTCTGCCCGGGTTGCTTTCTGTTAATTTTAGAAAATTCTTCCCTGCTACATCTCTGTGGCGCACACCTCTCCTCTTTGAGTGTCACCCTGATGGCATGCCAGCACTTAAAAATAAAATAGCTCCCGTGGGTGAATGTACGATGTTTGTGTGCGGTTGTGCACATGTGGGTGTGTGAGCCGGAGCGGGCATGCCAGTGCAGAGCTCGGCACCAGCCAGCCCGCATCCCAGCCCTTCCACGGTTTAGTGCTCTTTTCTGTACCCTTTCCCAGACTTTCTCTGTGCTTCATCTTAGACGACCCTCTTACTCTCTTCAAGGTCTCATCAGCTCTGTCTAGGTCGCGGCTGACATTAGGGAGGATCCTTTGACCTTCAAAAAAATATGATTGATTTATTTAGTGCTCGAGTATTCCGAGGCGGGTGTGTGGAGGGCAGGTGACAACGTCCTGCAGCATGAGGGATCAAACTCAACTAGTCAGGCTTCACAGCGAGTGCCTCTTACTCCCTCAGCCATCTTGCCAGCCCCAAATTCCTCGCCGTTGGTATGTTTTTATTCCTCATATTTCAATTTTCATAGTTTCTCCCTATTTGCTAAAACTCTCCATATGTTAATCCATATGTTTTCTACCTTTTTCACTTGAACGTTTAGCATGTTAGTCAGTGATTGCAAAGTCCTCCGGAAGGATCTTCACTCCTCACTGGGAGCGTCCCTTTCTTTGTTCCTGTGGCGGGACTTGGTACTGAGTGGTGAGTTACCTAAATTAGCAGATCGCTTGTGTCCGCACCAGGGTGTGAGCAGTGTGCCTCCCCTGTTGGGCTGCTCTTGTTGGGGGCCTAGCTAGTTCTTCAGCAGCTGAGATGGTTCATATGAGGGTCTTGCTCTGTCTTCCCTGGGTACCAGATAGGGCCACAGCCCTGCGATTGGGGCTGGAAGGGTCTCTTCAGGAAGTGGGTTACCTCTGCATTCCTGTCTACCTGCACACTGGTACTGGAGGCTTTTCTCCACAGGCCTCCCTCCCAGTCCCTACACAAGCTGCAGCGTGCCGCTTGTCACCAGGCTGCAGCAAGGCCGGCCAGGAGCTCTCGATCCCCCTGGGCAGGCCCCTCGGTCTCCCACAAGGATTGTTAGCCTCATCTCCAGAGGCCTGCTCCATCCTGCTCCCTCCTCTCTCACCTGGCCAAACACTGCCTGGTACTTTTGGAGGCCTCGGCAGGCAGAGGAGCATCGCCTGTCCCTCTCCGTGGCACTCACGCCTGCTGGGTGCTGGTGCAGGTTCTTTGATTTAGAGACTTTCTTGACCCACACAAGCAGCTCAAGCCTCTCCCCTTTCTCCAAAGCAGCAGATGTCTGTGGAATTCCTGGGAATGGGAAGGCCAGCTTCCTTCCTCGCCCCAGATGTTTCCCCGCTTCGTGGGGAAAGGTTTTATCATTTACACAGGAGTACAGGGCATGGGTAACGTTTGTGCCTGTCCCCAGCAGTGACCCATCACTTCCTGCAAATCTACTTCACCAAGGTAGCTTCCCTTGGATGCCTTGTCTTGCTCCAATCCCTCCGTGAATAACCAGGGGGCACGGATGGAAAAGAGAGCTCCAATGTCCTCTGTGTCCTCATCTCCATCCTGATCAGTGTTCTCAGAGAAACAGAAGCAGTAGTGTGTGGAAAGCTCTACCTGCTACCCATTCGTTCACCAGTGTTTCTCTGTATGGATGGAGGAGCAAGGAGTTAGTTACTTTATGTAATTATAGAGGCCAGCAACAACAACGGAAGTCTGTGAGGGCATGCGGGCTGGAGACAAAGGAAAGGTCGTCCATAGGTAGCTTGCTGGCAAATGCTCAATTCCTTTTGGGGGAGTTAGTCTTTTTTCTCTTAAGGTTTTCGACTGTTTGGATGAAGCCAAACCACAGCTAGAGAGTCACCTGTTTTGCTCAAAATCAATCAATTAATCTCATCTTTTAACACACTTTACAGAAACACCCATATAAATGTTTGACCAAACCTCTGGGTGCCTCGGTGCAGCCGAGCTGACACAGAGCTGACTTCGGCACGGAAGTAGCTGACTTCCCTGCTACTCCACGTTGGCCTGCCAACCCACATGCAGCCTGAGGCCACGGGTTTCGTCTTCCCTGCTCTTGTACCTGGAACCTTTGTGTCCAGCCCAAGGGGCCGACGGGGGCTGTGCAGGACTTTGCAGTTCATTATGTGGCTGGCATACGACTGTGAGATCATCTCTCCAAAGGCCTCAAGGAGACATGATTTTGATAGAAGAATTATTTTTCTGTTTGTTATGATGGAGTAATGCTCCCATGCAGTATTTTGTATACTAAATGGAAGCAGAATGTCTGTCAGTGTGGTTTTGGTTTTTTTTTTTTCTTTAATTTCTTTCTTTCTTTCTTTTTTTAATGTATATGAGTGTTCTCTCTGCATTTACACCTGCCAGAAAAGGGAATCAGTTCACATTATAGATAGTTGTAAGCCACCATGTGGTTGCCGGGAATTGAACTCATGACCTTTGGAAGAGCAGACAGTGCTCTTAAGCACTGAGCCATCTCTCCAGCCCCCATGTTTTTTTTTTTTTTTTTTTTTTTTTTTTAACCAACGGTATGATCTTGATTGTTTAGAACTTATGGACAAGAATCATATTTGGAGGAAGAGAGGCAAGGAAGGCAAGGGGAGGGGCTTGCAAGCTAGTGGCCTCGCGTCTTCACATGAAACCCCCAGTTATTATGTCGGTTTGACAAATGTGGTCACCTGACACACTGTTCCCACTGGGCTTTCCCGGCACACAAGCCCACCCCTTGCACCCAGAGTACAATAGGGCACCTCACTCTGATCTTCCTCCGTGCTGACCCGCGTCAGCTTTTCACAGTGCTATTCTTGCTGGGTCTGTGGCAGAACACTGCTCCCTGGAAATCTGAAGCCAAAGACCAAAGCTTTCCTTGTGTTACCCGCATGTAGACTCTGTCACAGGTCGAAGGTCTTCTGGGAGGGGACTTCATGCACTCATTCTGTCACAGTGAGGCAGTCATGTAGCCTGCTCCTAGGGTTTGAAAAAATGTAACCCCCAGCTCCTATATCCATATTTTGCTGTGGGACATTTGAGGGGCTATAGGGTCGTTAAGAGCTCGTCTTCAAGAGCAGATTGTCAGATTAATAGGTAAACAGGGCACCCTCAAGGAAGCACTCCCCAGCACGCCCTCTGTCAGGTCACAGTGTAGCAAGGAGCAAGTGCAGCTAGCATTCCCTTAGATTTCTCGGCCCCTACAACTCTGACTAAAATAAATTTCTATTCTTTGTCACTTGTCTGGCCTCTGGCATTTTGTCCTAAGAACAGAAAATGGATGAAGACACAGGTGGCTGCAAAACTGCAAGCAGGAACATGGACTCCAGCAGCAAATCAACCAGGGTGTCACTTACACCGCTGTGCCTCGGTTTCGTCAAAAAGGAGTGCTGTGTGTGACTGTAGTTCTGTGTGTCAGTCCGTCTCCTTGGACTGGCTACAGGGTTGAACAGGCAAAGGTCAGCATCATACTCAGATTCAGTGTGCTCTTCCTTTGCACACATTCCACACAAAATGGCACCAAATTGTTGCCACTGTTACGGGACCCTTCCACAGGGTAGAGGGATAGAGGCTCTCTGCTTCAGCTCTAAGTTCCACTTCCAGGGGCCCAGAAGAGGATCCCAGGACTGGGCTAGATTGGGTGGAACTATTTCCTTAACATCTGGACATGTATGTCATTTAGGAAATGAGAAGAAATGAAGCCGAGGAAGGGAGCCAAGGCCCATATCCAAAAAGGAACATCATGAGACGGTGGGAAATTTGGACTTTAATCAAGAAAATAGACTTGACACCCAAGGGAGGACAAGGAGGACAAACGGATGGAGGGTGTGAAGCTGGACGAGAGGGTGAAGAAAGGTACAGAGAGCTTGAAGCACAGGAAAGGGCCTCGCTGCTTAGTGCCAAAATCTCCTTTTAGTTTGGGAGAGAGGACTGAGCAGCCCCAGGGACACCTAAAATACAAACTAGCTTTCTATCAGCCACACTGACCTTTCCTGAGGCTCCCTCCCCTCAAACTCAATAGAGACTAAAAGCTTCTGGGAACCCATACAGGGTTAAAAAGGAGACATCAAACAAATGAAAGTTCATAAGAGCATTTCCAACTTCGGAGAAAAATAAGATTAATCAGTGGGAGTAGGAACTTCCAAAGAAAAGAATCAGAACTTCTCACACAGACGGAGCACGCAGCTCCTCAGCAATCACCACTCTGATTGCAAGGATCGCACTCAAGGACCTGGAGAGTCTTTAACTGCCAAGAACTGCAGCTCTTCACATAGGGGAATTACCCAGAGTTCCGCTCTGGCCTAAATCAGACCAGACAAAGCCATAGACAGCTTTCAGGATGTAGCCAGCACGACGAGTTTTGTTTCTTAGGGGAAGAATGGGATTGTTAAAGTATGGAGTGAGTCCATAGTCGCCAAAGAAAACCTGTGGAACTCACAAAATGTCAGCCGAGTACAACAAACATCTGTATTCTGTAATCCAGACACAGTTTTTATTAACTTTTTTCATTTTTCCCCCTATGGATACCTGCATTTTTTTCTCCATACATATCAGGGTCATATTAAGTTTCTCAGAATTCTTTTCATTTAGTGTATCAGGAGTAGTTCTCTGTTGCTCTTGTTCTGCCCAGCTCAAGAGCCCCAAAAGACCAGGAATAAATAGACTCCGCTGTAAATACATGAGGTTTTTTAAATTGTATACGCGTTCGAACACTGGACACAAACCTCCTGTGGAAACAGAAGAGGAATGGGGCCCCGAGGTCTAGGGATACAGAGTTTTTAAAGGGAAAAAAATGCAAGCAGGGCCTTACATGCCTGGGTAAGGTAAATTGACTTTTGAAATGATTGGTCCACTTTAGGTGCCAAGACTACAAACAGTTCTGGCCTGGTCATATGGTTCAGTTTCCTAGCAACTGTTATTTAGTGGTCGGGGAAAGGATGCAGTAAGGCTAGTTCTTCCCCTTCGGGCATTACTGGACATGTTTCCACCTAGCTAGCCTTTAAAACAATACCCACTGATTTTAATTCTCTCATCTGATTATTCCTTAAAATATATGTTTTAATGGTTCTGCAAAATTATCTTTTCTGAATATTCCACCATATATTTTAATCACTTTTTATTTGATGACCACATAGGTTGTTTTTGTTTGTTTGTTTGTCTGTTTGTTTGTTTCTGGTGTTTTAAGAGTCCAGTTAACATCTATGAGTGCCATGGCCATACATTACTCTGTTTCCTTGGGGAAATGCTGGGGATATTACAATCTGAGGATTTCTCTGTAGTCGTTATCAAATTAGTGTTCACTAGGTCACACTTCTGCATATACACACTGGAAGTAACTGAAGAAGTTGATCTCAAGAACCACTGGACACTATATGGTCAACATTTTAGAAAGAAAAATCTCTTTTGTCTGCTAGTTGAAAAATGAGGCAGTTCTCTGTCTTGTTAGACGTGTCTTACTATGTTTACTGAATGTTTTCTTTCATTTGATCGTATTTAGCTGTGTTTCATATTGAGAGTAAACACCTTCCTTTAATTTTGATCTGGTTGGTTTTGACACAAGTAGGATGTGAAAGGAATCTTGATGCTAAAAGGCTTTCTTTTTGTAGCTTGACACTACCAAAGAGTCCACTGTGGAAGCAAGGGCAGCTCTTCTTGAGGCCTCTGGGCTCCTCCGCACCAAAACGCAGAAGATGGAGAAGGAGATGTGTTTAAACTGCTTCATCCAGTAACAAGGTGGCATCAGCTGAAGGCTACACACTTCTGTAACCTATGCCTTGTCTGCGGCCTTAAGCACAGCAGCCACTAAGGTCAGCAAAGCTAACATTTCCACACCCACTGGAACAAGCGTTAGCAGTCTTGCAGAGAGGTGACCCCGCCTTGGTGAACAGCAGCAGAATGTGGTCTGGACAGTCGGCTTCCTGCTCTTGGGACTCCACTGTGTTCTGTAACTTCATTAGTGCCTGTTTTCCAGCTGAAAGACACACAGCTCCCCTTGATACAGCCTCTCCTTCAGCCCTGAAGGTTCCTGGGCGTGACCTCATCCACTCTGGCAGCCAGGACCTCTGTCCACTAAGCCATCCTACCTGTCCCTTTGGTCACTCCACGCTGCACAAGGGCATACATCCTAAATGTGTCTAGAAGCTCCTGCTCCCTATGCAAAGATCTGATAAATATCCTCCTCCCTCCTCCCTTCTAGTTTGTTGCAGACCCCAATCCTTTATGCTAGTAGGATGACGAGGGAATGGAAATTTGAGAAGGGTTAAAGGACTGGAGATGGTAAACGTTAAGATAAGCCTTGGTAGGTAATAAAGAGTGTACAGAGTGCAGGGGCCAGTGGTGAAGACGCTCCAAGATCCCGGAGGTCCAGCCTCTTTGAACGACTTGATCGGAGATGTGGTCCTAACACCAGGTTCCTGAAGAAGCTAAGAGGACAGGGTAAGGGAGAGCGCGCTGTGGAGAGGGTCATCTGCAGAGACCCTGCAGCAGCTCACATGGACGTTACAATTTGCCCAGAACTAGCCAGTGTGAACAGGAATGGAGTGTGTGACCTCCCTCCATCCCCAGAAAAACGACTTGGCGCGAAGGACAAAGGGCTACCGTGCTGCTCCTTCCCTGGAAGAGGGAAATAAGAATTTTGATGGATTTGGTGGGACATTTAGGAAACGAATCAAACTGTGTGGGTAATTGTTTTGTAAAGGTGCTAGGACTCAATTTTCAGATCTGGTATGAGAACAGGTGGTGGTTGGTGGCAGGAGTCACAATGGTTTCCATGACAACGGGATTGGGTTTTGTCATCCTTCCCATCCTCCACAGAGCGTGCAGCCGCTCTCCCCCCAAGGTGCTTATTAAACACTTGTTAAATGAATGATGAGATACCGAGCGGCGCGTGCTCTTTGCAATTAAGGCTGCCGTTCTTTAGCTAGACTAAAAGCTTTTACAGCAACCATAATTAGTGTTTACTTATGCTATTTTGCATAATTTGCATAATAACTTAAACCTGGAGATAATCAACTATGCACTCTCGTTGCAGTTAAGCCACCGTGGGCCGTAGCACTTCGCCCGTCGCGGAAGGAGTAGCCCCGACGTTTTGTTAGCATGGCTCTGCAAGGGGCTGGGGCGAGCGGGGCTGACTTCGCGCTCCCGCTTCAGCCTGCGGCCGGCCCCGCTCCTCCGCAGTGCGCAGGCGCCGGCCTCCCCTCCCCCGCGCCTTCCTTCCCGCGCTCAGGCCGGGGCTGGCCCGGGGCTCGGAGCTGCGCTAGCGGGCGTCCCGCGTTGCCCCGGGCAACCATTGAGCAGCTTCTCTCGCCCGGCCGGCGCAGCAAGCGGAGCGCCTATTGGCCGCCCTGGCCGGCCGGGCCAATCGGAAGAGAGGTTACAGGGAGGCGGCCGAGCGGGGCTGGGGTGGGGGTAGGAGGCTAGATTAGTGGCGAGACGGGAGGCTAGACGCCCGAGCGTGGTCGGTTGGAGCAGATATGTCTGCCCGGAGGCACATTGGGAACCCTGAGGTGAGGGCCGCGTCCGGACCCGAGAGCCGGCGGGGGCGGGCGCACCGGAAAAGGCGCCACGTGGGCAGGGACGAGAGCCGGCCACTTCCGCCTCCCGGAAGGCGTGAGGAGGGGGCCGAGCGCAGGGCCGGGGCGGGGCAGGCCTGGGCCCCGCGGCAGGCGGCGCCCGGGGAGCCAGGCGTGCCCTCCCCGCCGGCCCCGGCCCGACGGCGCCCAGTGAGGCTCGGAGGAGCCGCGAACGCGAAGCCACAGCCCCTGCCTTCCAGGAGTTTCCAGTCTAGGCTGACACTTGCCAAGAAAGTGAAAAGTGCCCCCGAAACGTGGAAGGAGATGTAGGGCCCGTCACTTCTGAGAGTCGGGCTGTTGCAACCAGCCCAACACGGCACCCGTCCTTCGCACCCTTCATTGCGCTCCTCTCGCCCACCGTCAGCGCCCTTCTGCACTGTAGCAGTTTAATGTCACCCGCCGTCACTTGACTCTTACCAAAGTGCCAGGCCTACAGAGAGAACAACGGAAGTCTCTACCCTTCTCAGTCTAGTGATGGAAGCCTGTAGACGGGAGTTGAGGTGTATGGGGGAGGCCAGGACTCAGCAGCTGAGACAAGGAGGTTCTCCAGCTGGAAGGTTCCCAACACAGCAAGGCCCTTTGTTCCCTAGTCAGCTGAAGAGCGTTCTGGGTAGAACAGCATGAGCAAGCCTCAGTAGAGGTCTACAGAGCAAGAGGCGAGTCAAGAGGGGCCTTCTGCACCTTTGTAGCAAACACCAGTTGTAGGCTGGTGTCTGACGAAACTGTAGCGTGTGTGTTGGAGTGCCATGATAGTAATGTCTATGATTCTATTTCATGTTTTTCGCTTTTCACGATAGTCTCACTCTATAACTCCCGGCTGCCCTGGAACTCTGCCTGTCCGAGAACCAGGCTGGTCTCAAACTCACAGAGATCCACCTGCCTCCTGCACGCTGGCATTCAAAGGTGTGCACCCAGCCTTGATAGTACTGTGTAAATACCGCATAGAGTCACTTACGTTTGGAATCTAAAACCCAATTCATTGAAGTACGAATTAGAGTAATGGTCAACAGAAGTTGGGGATGGGGTTTCAGAGACCAAGAGATGCTGGTCACAGGATAGAAAATTTGTTAAGATAACTAAAATTTTGAAATTGCACAGCAGGATGGCTAAAACATTAACGTTTATTAACGTTATTAACGTTTATTAACATTAACAAGTTAGCCAAGAGAATTCCAGCTCTCTTGATTTAACAATTCCACAGTGTGTGCGTGTCAACAGTATGTCCTAGAAATAAACTATGTTTTGTGAACTAAAATAGTAGTATCAATATCAGATACGGTGAGGTGAGGAGGCAGTGCTAGAGTGACAGTATTATTCCGCTTTTTGATCAGAACGCAGGAAGCGTTTAAGGGGTCTTAGTGTTGTGATCAGATGTGCATTTCAGGCACAGTTACAGTCCTCTCAGGATGGAGGATGGAGCCGAGCAGACCACGGCAAGAAGCAGAGACGTCTGTTAGGTGGTTATGTTGACATATGTCTAAACTGAGGCTAAGAGTAGGGGCAGAATTAAGGAGAAATACTAGGTGTAAAACACTCCAGCAAATCCAGTCACCTTTGAGAGATGGCATTGAGATGGGTGACTGATTCCCAGCTGAGACCACTCATGGGTTCTCATGAGTGAAATCAGGAAGAGGATGAGTAATGTGTTAGAGGAGGACAGGACAAACAGTTGCTGTCATTACTGCCTTTCTTGACTGGAGGACATTCTCCAGGAACCCTTGAGAAAGAATTTATAGTCTTTTTATTTGCCCAAAATGTAAAGCATAGCTAAGACTTTCTAGTCTACATCCACTTTATTTTTTTATTTTTTTATTTTTTTATTTTCCTGACTGTGGCTTAGGATAGACTTGTTGATTGGAAAACAGCAGCATCTTGAAGACATTGCTCTGTGACCCAGACACCAGTGTTTCTGTAGAAAAATCCAAAGCTATTCTGTTGCTTTGTGACTTGCTTTTCCTCTCAGGAAGCTTCATTTTGGTGTTATGACATTTCACAAAAAGATTCCTTGTTGTGGTCTGGTTTTCACTCACTTGGTTAAACAGCAGAAACTTGTATCTTTCTAGTTTGTAAATTTTTCTTGAATTACTTTACCATTGACTTCATTTCCTTCACTGTCTTTCTTGGATTCATTATTTTTATATTCTATGCGGTGTAACTGGCTCTGAATTTTTTTATTATTATTTTCATCTCCTGCCTCTCTGTTTTTGTCTTTTTGTGCTGGGCAGTGATGGCGCACACCCTTGATCTCAACCTGGTCTACAGAGGGACTTTGAGGACAGAGAAGCCCTGCCTTGAAAATCCAAGAGAGAGAGGGAAAGAGATTTGTGTTTCCTAATTCTCGTATTGATTGTAATTGTGCTCTGTGTGTGTCTGTGTGTGTTTTATGTGTATGGGTGTATGTGGGGCAGGGTCTGCGTGTGTATGTACAGGTCAGCAACCTCAGGTACTCTGCTCAGATGCTGTTTACACAGTACACCCCAAGGATCCATTTGTCTCTGCTTCCTTAGCACTGTAATTATAGGCACATGACCCCAGCATCTTCACATGGGTTCTGGTGATCGCTGTCAGCTCCTCAGACTCGCCCAGCCATCATTTCACTGACTTCGATATCTCCCAGACCCCCATCTTTTAACTTCTCAGAGCTCTGTTTTCCACTCTGATGTCCCTTTAAAAAAACACTTTAAAATGACTAGATTTGCAGAAAGGTAGAAAACAGGGCAGTCTTGTGTGCCCTTCATTCAGTACGCCGTCAGAGCTAGGGATTGAAGCTTGTACAATTTGTGCCTAGTTCTAGGCCATCTTGTCACATATGTAGGTTTAATACAAGCCAGATTTGCATATGCATTGAGCTTCAGTCGCAGTAAAGAACTTTGTTACTGCAGTCGCTCCCTCGTGATGCCCTCCCATCATGCCCATTTTCCTCTCTTAACTGCCCTCATCCCTGGCAACCACAAATATGTTCTCCATCTCTGTATTGCCATTTTTAGAATGCTACAGGAAGAGAATCACCCAATAGATGACCTTTCAGGTGGCTTCTTCTACTCAGGATAATGTCCTTGAGACACACAGGGCGAAGCATCAGGTGACTTCCTAGTGCTGGCCGGTATCCTGTAGTGAGGATGGACCAGTCTGCTCGCTCATTAACGCATCCAGCCCGTGTGAAACAGTGTGGGGCTGTTAGAAGAAAGATTATTGCACTTTTTGTGTGGACTAACTTTCATTTCTGTAAGATAGGTGAGTGCAGTGGCTGAGCTGTGGAAGCAGCATTTTAATAAACGCTAGACGGCAGTACCGTTTTTTCATTCCTATTCATAGCTTACAAGAATTTTAGATTTTGCAAAATGCTGGTAACATCTGGTCTTGTCGGTGTTACTCCATTGCCCTGACTAGCTATCTCATCAGAGTGTTCTCTGTCTTGGCATTAGGAGTGTTTGTTTGTGTGGAAGATGTTTGTGTGGAAGTTAGAGGACAGCTGACTTGGTTCTTTCTTCCACCATGTCGGCTGCCAGGCTTGGTAGTGAGTGCCTTTACCCACTGAGTAATCTTGCCAACCCTCATTATGGTTTTAGTTTTTATCTGTCTCCCTAAAGGACACGAAAACTGGCAATCTTTCCATGTGATTATGTGATTGTCTGTGATCTAGCTAACCTCTTCATTTGCTCTGTTTTTTGTTTTTGTTGTTTGGTTGTTTTTTTGAGACAGGGTTTCTCTGTGTAACCTTGGCTGTCCTGTACTCACTCTGTAGACCAGGCTGGCCTTGAATTCACAGAGATCCCCCTGCCTCTGCCTCCCTTAGTGCTGGGATCACAGGCGTGTGCTACTGCACCCAACTCTTTTGTTCTTCCTTTTGAGATGGGGTCTCTTGCCTGGGCAAACCTTAAACTCACAGTAGGCCTCCAGCATCAGCCTGAGTCTCTTGAGTGCTAGGATTACAGGATGAACCTCTACATTGGGCTTCCTGCTCTAATGCTTGACCTTTTATTTCCTTTTGCTGCCATTGATGGTGACTGCATAAATATTGGGTTTTGGACAACAGATACTAATTAGGATTTAAGTTCCTTTCTGCTCTTTGCTTTTCCGGGAGTTTCTGTATGCTTTTACTTTGACTCTACAGTTCTTATGACTAATGTGTCTACATCATTATCACTGTTTGTAATTGTTACTATCAAATTTTTATTCTACTTTTTTTATAAATAATGTAGGAAAATTTCCCACATTACTATCACTATAATTTTTCATAATTATCCTTTCCAAAACTTTCTCTGTATACGTCATACTGAAAAATTTATGTTGTATGGCAAAGAGATATTTATATTGTAATTTTGTTTTACATAAATGTTGTATTGTACATATGGTGTTTTGACTTGCTATTTTTCCCCACTTAACAATATGTCGTGAAAATCTGGGTGGCAGCTGATTCCGTTTAAGGCGAGGCCCGCCTTTGCTAGTAGATGGCTACCTTACAGCATCCTCTCAGTACATGTCAGGAGAGAGGCAGTTCGCTGGCGTCTTTTTTTAAAAGTTATTTTGTGTTTTGGAAAGGCTTATTTGTGAAGCCAGGCATTGTGTCTCACGGCTTTAATCCCAGCGCTCAGGAGGCACAGAGAAGGAGAGCTCAGTGAGTTCAAGGCCAGCCTGGTCTAGGTGGTGAGTTACAGGACAGCCAGGGCTCCCTGGTAAGACCCTGTTTCAAAAACCAGAAGCAAAAACAAAAACAAAACCCAACAACAACAACAAAGTTTGTCTGTGGGTGTAGGTGTGGTCTGTGGTCACACAGGCCTTCAGTGTCTTCCTCTGCTGTGCTCCCCCTCAGTTTCTGAGACGGTCTCACTGAACCTGGAGTTCTTGGTTTAGGCTCAGCTGGCTGATCAGTGAGCTCCAAGAATGTGCTCGGCCCCATCCTATTGCTGTGTTTCCCACCACTGGGGTTTCACACTCCTGTTTGTAACGTGAGTGCTGGGGATGGAACATGGATCCTCCTGCTTGCACAGAAGGCACTGTACCAGCTGAGCCACTTGCTTTTGTAGGGACACTCTTCTCAGTTGTCAATTTATGTTTCTGAGTAGGAGATTTTAAAAGGCGATTGAGATATTGAATTTTTTTTTTTTAATTGAGAAGAGGCCTGTTGATAGTAAACTACAGATGGTGACATTTACCAAGATGGGCAAGGGCTAATTGCCTAGTGCAGGGGTGGGGGTGACCTGGAGGGCTAGCTCCACAGAGCTCTCCTCATCCCTTATTCAGCCACTTCCTTCACTCCCCCTGTGGGGAGGCTTGAGGCAGCATCTTTGGCCTTTTAAAAACCGCTCTTGGCTTTCCCTGGCTCTCCTTACTCTTCCGCTGTCATAGGCCCATCAAGTCATTTTCGCTGTGGATGTCTGGTGAGCCTTACTCTGCCAGCCGCTTCATTACTTCTTCCCTGGATCAGACCCCTCTCTCTGGGTCTCAGCGCTCTGGTGCTTGGCTGCTGTCCTTCTCCCACTCTTTGTAGACCGGGGGATGTTTATGTCCTTAAAACCCTGCCTAATGAAGTCTTACTGAGGTTTTGAGAGGGCGTGAGACTACATCATTCTGTCTCTTCACTCTTCCATTTCACCATCATGTACTATGATTTTATGTACGAGTCTGTTTTCTGACATGCTTGCAAGGACATGGGATAGGGTTATTTTACCCATTGGCAGACAGAGTAGCTCCACTTTTGTGTAAATAGCTTTGAGTAAATCACTTTTGAGTAAATAGTTTTGAGTAAATGAATATATGTCTGAAGCAGAAAGGAGAGGTTAAGGGAAAACTCCACCATTTGGAGATTAGAAGCCTATAAAAGGAAACAAGTGTAAGTCTTTGACAGAGAGTCTGTCAATTGAGAAGGTAGAATCCTAAGAAACAGTAGTTAAGGGGCTGACAGAGGAATGAGTCGTGTCAATGGAACGTCAGAGGAGAGAGATGACAGAAGCCAACGCAGTAGAAACAGCTTTAAAAAAAAAATCTATCATATGATTTAATATATCATAGAAGGATCAAGAAAGTTTAAGGAAAAGTATCTGCTGTGCTTAGCACGTAGATTTTTGATGTTGGGTGGCTGGCATGGGAACTGCGATTGAATGCTGGAGACAGCAGCCACTGCAGTATTTGAGAGTGATATCCAGACGGAGGGGGGTGGCTCGCCGCGAAGAGCTGAGGGTAGGGCACCCGCCATCTGACTGACGGGCAACGCCCTTTAGTGGCCTGACGGGAACCTGCTAGAGGCTTCTCAAGGAAGAGCGTGGGATTTTGCAGACAGCCTGAAGCTAGGGTTTCCTCAGTGTCCGTTGCTGCTGTCTGTTGGTCCGGACTCTCCCGTGCTGCTGGCTGAGTTCTGAGAGCAAGCGGCCCTAGAGAACCAGGTGGAAGTGTGCTGCCTTGTGCAGTCAAGCCTTAGAAGTCACACATCACCTCCATCGCCACAGACTCAGTAGAGTGTGGAGACGAGGGTGGTAGGCCTCATCTCTCATCAGGGCACTATAAAACCATAGTGTAACCAGATGGGGAAGTTTGACTCCATCTTCAGAAATATAGTCTGCCATGAGTAGGAGTCACTGAGAAAGTAGGAATTGCTGTCCATGGAGTTGTGGGCCATGGTGACTATTTCTGGGTCAATTAAAACATCCATCTTTATGGTTCCTCTTTGAACAAAAACCTCCTGTAATGTGGGATTACCTGAAGACCAGCACTCACTCCTCTCATCTGTGGACATACAAGTAGGGGCGTTCTGAGCCAAATGTACAGGGACTTTATGTGTGTCCTGTCGTGAGAGCTGGGAAATCAGAATGGCGCCCGTGGTGCAGGCATTGCTCCTGTCCTTGTTCCTTCCTTTTGTTGTAACTTTTCTTCAGAAAAACCACGTGCGAACTTCTCACTAATCCTTCTCCAGCAGTCCTATCTTCCCAGATCTCTGTCCTCCTGTGCGTAGGCTGTGGCTGTGTGGAGCAGTGATGTGCTGGCCACTTAGACCTCAGCGCTTTTAGTATGCTGCATTGCTGAGAAGAGCTGGTCCTCACTCCTCCCCAATAGCCAGGCTTCTCCATCTGGAGCCTCTCTCCAGGTGCAGACTTCCACATCCTAATGTTACGGAGGGGGCTTGGGGATTACATACTCCTTTGGTAGATACCTAGGGCCCCCGCAGAGAAAATGTACGTACACAGACTCTTTCACAGAGCTTCAGGAGAGTCATGAAACTTCCCAGTGAGGTCATGTGAAAACCCTGGCAGAAGTTCAGCTTCACAGTAGCTAATAGTAAGTGAAATGAGGTAGGTAAAGCGTTTAGTCA
This sequence comes from Rhombomys opimus, assembly GCA_010120015.1. NCBI lineage: Eukaryota > Metazoa > Chordata > Mammalia > Rodentia > Muridae > Rhombomys > Rhombomys opimus. The sequence goes on along the minus strand of REGO01000325.1, from coordinate 1,438,864 downwards.
GGTGTCAAACAACATGGGCCGTGCTCACAGACTGAGAGCAGCTGTTGCCATTCTGCTGATTTTCAACCTTCTTTAGCAAACAGCAATTTGTTTTTCAAACATGCCTTTAAAATGGCCTTGCTATTAGAATTTATTTCCACTTGGAATATTTTTCCATGTTGTCTCATACCCATTCTTCCATGAAGCCTGTCTTCTCAGCCCAGCATCTCAGCAGTCAGTCTTCCCTCAGGCCTCTAGAGCCTCTCATAGGGTACTGACGTGTACATGTTTGTGTTTGCGTGTGTGTGTTGATTTGGGGGTGGGGAGCGTGTCTTACAATCCTCCCACCTACCCCTCCAGAGGAGCTGGGTCACAGGTATGTGCTGTTGTGCCTTGCTTCATTGTGTTTGGCAGACACTTGGTGCTCCTTTGTTAGCACAAGGTTTTGTGACGTACTGAGGGATGAGGGAGAGGCCCTGTTCCACGATGGACTATGACCAGGACATGTAGTCAGTGAACCTCTCCTTTCGGGTCGTTGTTTTGCCATGGAGCTTCTCACAGCCACAGGAAAGTGACTAAGACAGTGCCTCAGTAGCCATGTGCCCCTTGAGGGCCTTTGACATACTTGGTTATTTCCAAGAAGCCTGTAGTAATTTACACACATAAATGCTCTCAACTCCCTGCTCTCTCATGATGAGCTTCATGAGACCACGGAGCTTATTTCTTTGTTTAAAATACGTATCAAAAGTTACCTTTTCCACCTGGGCTCTGCCTAGTCAACTGTAAACATCCCCAAACCTCTCCTCTTTCCCTAAAGCACATAAACTCCACCACAGAGAGAGAGAGTGAGTTTGCCTTGGCAGCTCTGGAGAGAGCAGCCAAAAAGAACATCTGTCTATGCACTGTCCCCTGCCCCTCCATCTGACCTGTGGTTTCTGCCCCTGTGACTTTGCTGGAACTGCTTCCATCCGGGCCCGTCAACAGCGCCCCGGCTTGTAAATCCAAACTCACTTTTCTGTTCTGTCCTTTGACCTGGATTTCTATCTGCCTGCACCTGCTTGACCTCTTATTCTCAGATTTGGCAGTGTTGTCCCAGTTGACGGCTTCCCTCTCCCTACAACTGCCCTGTGACTTGGGTAATGCGCTTTCTTTGGCCTCTTTTGAATCTCAGCCAAGGTGGCTCTTCCCCACCTGCCTGGCAATGTTGAGGAATGTCTTCTCAGTGTCCACTGTTTCCCAGAGTGATGCTGGCCAGCCCTGGGGAGTCATGTGCCGCCTGGGGTTAGATAATTCCCAAATTGCTTTTCAGCCTGGCTCTCTCCTGATGGCGACGTCCACACTGACCGCTGGACTCTTGCATTTGACACCTACAAACACCCCGTATTTAAACTTCCCTAAACTTCGCAGGGAGCTCTTGCACATATGCCTCTTTCACTGCCTTCTCTGGGTGTGTTACAGCGCCGCTGCCCTCTTTTGTACAGTGGCTAAGTAGCCATGTTGACTTCACATTTTCAAGCTTGGGGCAGAGAGGACAACGCCAGGCAAGCGCTCTACCACGGAGCACTTACATTTCAAAGATTCTCGAAACAGTCTTCTTTTGAGGGCCTCCTAGCCCCCTAGCATGCGGCTCTTCACTGGTGTTTGTGCCTCTTTTCTTGACTGTGATCACATTCTCCCTATTGTGTAAACCGATCATCCCAAAATGTAAAGAAGATCTTAGCGCTCCTCCTCACTGAAGGGTTACTTCAGTGACTCCTCATCCTCTTCTCTTGGGCTTCTCAAGTTTCACACTGTTGACATCGGCCCGGCTCTTGGGCTGTGTTAGAGGATATTAACCAGTACCCCGTCTCTCACTAGGAAATGCCAGTAGCACCCACCACTGCTGGGTTCTGACACCCTGAATGTCTGCACACCCTGAGAAATGTCCCTGGACACAGAGCTGGCAAATCCACGGGTTGATAGGACAAGATGCAGGTGCCTTGGGTTTTTTGGGAAGAAGGCCCTTTATGAACGGCCCTGGCCTGGCCTCCTGTGTCATTTTTCTCCCCGTGCCTTCCAGTGACCACTAGGTTTCTTGAGACGTCTTCTGCACTTTGTTCTCATGCTTCATCTGGGCATCTCTCTCCGCCAGCGCCTCGTGGCACACACCACTGCTCCTGTCACTTGAGTAACCTCCACGGCCTCAGAATTTGGCTCAGACCCTTGGCCTTCACGAGGTGCTGCTCTTGTGTCTTCCTGTCCCCTCTTCCTGTCCTTGTTCGTCACATGCACACCCATCAGTCTACAGGGAGCAATTGCTGATGGCCAGGCCTGGCTTGCCTCTGTGTCGCACACAGGGACCGGCTTCTAGCCGGCACTTGGGAACAAATGTCCAGAGGATGAACGCCGCTTGCTAAGGCTGCGTGCAAGGGCGGAATACTGAAGCAGCTTCTAGTTGCCGTGCTTTCCCTTCCACCATCCCGGCCTGTGTGTGTCACGGAAACAAAGCCAGGTGGTCAGTAGGTCGAGCAGCAGCCTCCCCAAGGCGGGAGTCTGCAGGAAGAAAGTGTGAGGCCATGCATCTTCTTCCAAGCCTGCGGCACTGCGCTGCAGCGTGGCACAGAGCTCAGCTAACATCACTCTGGTCCCAGAAAGGACTGAAAAACTGAACCGAGATGAGAACTCAGAAAAGAAACCTGACATTTTTCTCCAGCAGCATATGGATTTCTCATTAGTGCGTGTAAGGGAAAACCGGGGCGGGGAGGGCTCGCTCGGCAGCTGCAGCTGTCCACACGCCCCCTCCTCATTCTGCCGCCACACCTGGTCCCCAGAGGCACCCTCACTTCTCAGCTATTTTGGCTTAGGTATGGACAAAGCTCCAGGGTTCGGTGGAGACGAGCCTGGAATTTTTCAAAAGAAGCTTTGCTAGGAAACAAAACAGAAGTAAAACAGAAAATAGCATATAGAAATGATAAAAATATAGACCAGGGGGAAATGTCCCTCAGCTGAAGAAAAGAGAAGCCGTGTGTGTGTGTGTGATTTTATTTTGCTGGGCTTAGTTCACTGTTTAATTTTTCATGCTGTTCTCTGCCTCTGGGCGCGCCTCCTAAGTCTGTCTTTGTGTTTGTGTGCTGTTCTTTAAGGACCTTCTCCATATTTGGCCAGGGGTGGTATTGGAACCGACGTTACTGCTGCTTGCTCCCATTACTGATCACAAGGAGAAACAAGTTTTCCACCACTTTTACTAAGCCAGCGTAGTGAGTGCAAACACTAGCAGAGGAGTGGGCCTTAGTGTTCATAGTAAAGGTTTTACTTGCCTGGTGTGAAATGAAAAACAGACGTCATTGGCTTTTTAATAACATGAAGGCACTGACCTTTTTACCCTGAGGTTTCTTTTTTTCACCTTTTAGGTAATTGAAATAGCAGATGGTGGGCTAGGGCGTAGTGGTGTAACACAGTTGCCTAGCATGTGAGAGGCCCTAGGTTCAGTCCTCAGTGCAGAAGAAAAATAGCAGATGGTTTATGTTTTATGTGGCGAAAAATGGATTTAATTTAAAAATAAACATATTTACCTTAAAAAATAAAATAGCAAGTGGAAGTTGTGAGATTTTATGTGCCTACTTGGCAAAATTAAGAATGGGTAATTTTTGGTAGGTACCCCCAGTTTTGTTCGTTTTTTAAAGAGTACGTTGTGTATGTGCACGAGTATGTGTGCACGAGTGTGTGTGCGTGCCACCGTGTGAACGGTGCAGCCAGAGGACAACCTCCCGGAGCTGGGCCTGTCCGCCACGGGCGCCCTAGGTATGCAATTCAAGTCCTGGGGTTGGCGGCGAGGGCCTTTCCCGGTGCTGTTGTTAACAGCCCTTCTTGGTGTCTGAAATCCCAAACTGGCCGGCAGAAGGTCCTAGGCTGTCCCTGTGCTCCATGGGCCATCCTCAAAGGAATTCTGATGGTTCTTTATCCCCCCAGCCCCCACAGAGTGCTGGCCTGCCCCTCTCTGACTTCAAGGGCAGGTGGTCCAGTCTGTGTAGGTTTGATGCTCTCCCCTGAGGAACTCGCTGTGCATCACCCTCCAGACAAACAATCATTGACTGACTGTGGCACTAACAGATGGGCTTGCCGTGAACAAGCCCCGAGCATGAACTCTTCCTTGTCCCCGTCGCCACACAAATCACAGGGAAGAGATGTAGTTGTGGAGATGAGAGGGAGTTCCCTCCGTAGCTTGGGCCAGGGGGAGAGTGCCTGTCTCCACTTCAGACAGCTCCACAGTGGACAAGGGTTTTGCCAAGGAGAAGTTGTCTGTCTAAACTGGACTGTTAGGGGGATAGTCCCCACTGACACAGCATGGAAACACATGCAGAGAAGGAAGGTCAGAGGCGCACCCACCTGTGCAGAACACAGCTTTCCTGTCTGTAGACCAGAGAGGCCCAGGCGGGACAGCGCTTCTCTGGGACCTTGCCTTCCCTAGAGGCTTTCCTATTCACCACAGGAGTTTAATAGGGGATGGTCTGCATGTAGACTCAGTGTTAACCTCCAGAATGTGGACACCTCTGCGGCCATGAGCTCTCCCGAGCCTCTGCTGCCGAGCAGATGCCATCCCTGACGTCTGTGGAGCTCCAGAGAGCCTGCCAGCATCGGAGCCTCTGGGTCCCGCCTGCCACACGGTAGGGAGGGTAGGGAGCTGTGGAGTGTCCAGAGATGGCCCTGAAGCCATGATACAAAGAGTGACATTAGAAAGAGGATGGCAGAACTGCCTCTCCGGAAGACATCTTTAAGGTTTTTCTTTTTCTTTAGCATACAGTACTCGGAGATTATGTTGATGAAGTGTGGAAATGCTTTGATAGAAACAAGGTAACTGCCTCCACCCAGGGAGATGGCACACTGAGGGGCCCTGTCTGGAAGACACACTTGAGCCCCTGAGCCTCCATCTTTACGGTCTGAAATCTTAGCACATGCTCCTCTTTCCTGCCACCATCTTCACATTAACCCCTGTCCTTGTGAATTTTCTTTTTTTGTAGTATCTAACGAGACGGATACCACAGAACCCAAGGTATCAACATGTCAAGTCAAGACTGGATACTGGTAAGTAAAAATCAGTAACAATTTTTTAAAAATCTAGTAGCAAAAAAAAAAAAAAAAAAATCTAGCAGCTGTTGATAAACAGGAAAGTGCCCATCGGGCTGGGATCAGCCATGGCGGGAAGCTTCTCGTTGCCTCGCCTGAGGTCTTTGAAAGCTGTTTTTCACATTATCAGTAAAAGCCTCACACTCCCGTGATTTTAGTTATTCCTAACCCCATTAGAAATCATCTGAATCCAGGAACGCCTAGAAACGGGAGCCGTCATCCAGTGAGGCACAGGCAACGCCGTAGCGCCGTAGCCGTCAGCCCGCACTCCATCCTGGAGTGCCCTAAGTGTCCTCCATCAAACTGACAGCGACAGGAGCCTGTTTGTTCAGCCCAGGGTTTGCAGGGTGCTGACTACATGGAAAAGTGTGCACTCTGCAAGAGGATGGCTGCGGGTTGTGGCTTTTGAAATTAGACCACCAAGACTCAGGCGGAGGCCAACGGACTTGAATGAGTGACTAACGTAGTGGCTGAGACTGGCTTAGCGCTGCCTTAGGTCAAAGGCAACATCAGAGCCTTCTTGCCGACCTCCATCCTGCCCGCGCCTTTCTGAGCACTCCCGATACCCAGATCCCCACGGAGCTGCAGTCTTGTGAGGTTGGGTTGTTCGTTTTTGTTTTTTTCTTCAGCCTTTGCCTCCTGATTCAGAATTTTCCAGCAGTTTCTGAGACAGCTGAGGAAGGTGAAGGGCATGTCAACGCTGTTTAAACCCCCTTTCCCTTTCTGCAATCTTGAAAATCATTGTCTTCGGCTCTGCGGCTTCCTCACTAGCCTAGATGCAAATGTTTTCAGATTAGCATGTGCTATTTCTACAAAATATTCCCATGCTACACAGATACTTATTCTTGCATATATTCTGTGTGGTTGGCAAGTATAAATATTATTGTTTCAGAGGAGAAAATTGTGACATGGAGATTTTGTGATTTACTTGGTTCTATTTCTTGTACCACAATAATTTAAACGAACAAACAAATAAATAAATATTTAAGAGCCCAGGTTTATTTCAGACATCTAGATTTATCTATATCTTAATAACTTTTTTCTCATGGACATCAAATAAGAATTTGTGCCAGCCCCTTCTATTTCTTTAGTTGAAACCATAACCAAAATTTGACTTAATAATGGTATCTGAAATTTAATTTTAATGCAGTAATTAATATCTGATTTTGTAGTGCATAATAAATATTGGAATCCTTTTCTATGCTGAGAGTTTTAAACTCTCTTTGTTAGGTAAGGTCTTTATTTTGAGGTAACTGGATTCCCCTGCCTTTGTAAGGATGAATGGAAATTCTCCATACTCTTCACCCAGTTTCTCTCAGCCTGCACGATTGCTATGGTGACAGGAGCATCACTGTGTGCGGCCGCACTAGAGCAGGGTTTCCCCGCAGAGATCCCCTGCCTTCCCTTAGGAGCCTGTCTTCGTCCCGTTCCCGTCCTGCTGTATCTCCACAGCTCTCTTCAGTCTCTCATTTTGTCATTTTTTCAAGGGCTGCATTTGTGGAGCTAGGCGGATACACCGTTTGGACTGTGTCCTTGCACTCCTTGGCTCCTTTTTACATGTGTATTGCTGGGGAGTAGGCTGGGTTCTGGAAACACGCGAGGCTGTTGCTCCCCCACAGAGCCACCCGTGCCTGGCCTGGGTGGACATCCTTCATGGGCAGAGCTCTCTGGAGCTTCCAGTGTGTGTGTACCAGCAGCTGTTCTTTGTTGCCGGCTGGTTTTCCCTGGTAGGTCTGTACTTGACTTAATCACCCGCTTGTTAAAGGACATTAGCACTGTTTAAGTTGGGGACAGCTCTTTTAAAGAGTGCTGTACGCATTCATTTCGAGACTTCTGTGTGAGCAGGTCTCACTTTTTCTGGAGTAAGTGCCTAGAGCACCAGTGCCGGGTCACATCATACTTCGGTTTGATTCAGTTTGCTTTTTTTGTCGTGTCTCTTTCTCAGACTGGCCTCACCTCCCTGGATAATCAAGGCTGGCCTTGCCTGCCTGAGCTTCCAGCCTCTGCCTTCACGTGCTAACACATGGTTAAATGTTTTCCCGAGTGGCTGTAACATCACAGCCGATGAGTGGCCATCTTCTCCACAACTTCACCTGCGTTCGGCGTTGGCCCCACTCTATTTTACCACACCGAGGAGTCTGGAGTGGGCCAGCATTGCACTTGTAGACTTGCCTGAGAGCTCAGGAGGAAGACTTTTGCATGTGCTTGTTTTCTGTCTGTCTTCTTTGCTGAAATGCCTGTGCTGACTGGATTGCTTGCATTTTTACCATTGAATTTCCAGCTTCTTATCTATTCTAGACACCCGTCCTTTGTGAGAGGCACAGTTTGCAAGTTTCTTTTCTCCATCTGCAACTTGTCTTTTCCTCCTCCAGACAATCTTTGAAGAATAAAAACTTCATCTCAATGAGGTCCATTTTTAGTAATCATAATTCCATTATCCAGTTTAAGAACCTTGGCCTAAACTACATTCCAGAGGCTTTTTCTATCACAGTTTGTTTTTTGTTTTTTTTTTTTTTAAGTTTCTGGGTTTTACACTTAAGTCCATGCTCCATTGTGAACTGCTGCGTAAGAATGGCCGGCATGGGTGCAGGTTCGCTTTCTCCCTGAGGGGTGTCGCACTGCCCTGCTGCCTCCATCTTGGTCAGCAGTCGGAAGGACACTCACGTGGGTTTATTGCAGGGACTCTGTTCTGTCCGCTTGATCTGCTCACGCCGCCCCTGGCCGGTACTGCACACTCTGGATGTAGCCCACAGTGAGCTGGCTACTTGGAGTTGGTTAGCCTCCTTATGCTCATTCTAACTTTTTCTTTACAAAATTATTTTAACTTCTTTACTTTTTCATACAAATTTTAGAATGATCTTATTTACATTTATAAAAGGCCTGGTGTTGGGTAGGAATTATTTATCAGTTTAGAGAGAACTGTGGATCTGTTAGTCTATGGACTTGCCTGTGCTGACCATGCATGTGCATGGAGTTGTATAGGAGGTCGCCTTTTGCATCTGTCCGCTCTAACGTAGTGCAGGGCACTCCGAGTTTATCTACGCCACAGCGTGCGTCCACACTTCCTTCCGCTTCTTCGCCAAGTCATGTTCTATTGAATGGGTATCCCATACTTGATTTCTCAACTCGCCGTTGATGAACATTTGGACTATTCATACTTTTTGCTCATGGTGTGTCTTAAAAAGATCAGGATATGCAAGTTTTTGTGTCCATGTGTCTCTGGTTCTCCTGAGTTTAATTACTGATCAGACGACACTTGTTTTTCCGAAGACATGCCAGTTTCTTCTAACTAAGCCGCACTGCTTCTCCTTGCCGTCAGCAGTGGGGTGGGGAGCTGTGTCTCCTCCAGGTCCTTGCCATTGCCTTGTTCACCACACTGGCCATGTCCACCATGATGAGCCGGGGTGTCTCATGTGACTGTACTCCAGATTGTGCTCCTGGTGACCAATGATGTTGGACACTCGGGGGCTTATTGGCACTTGTATATTTCCTACGGAGAAGTGTCTATTCAGATCATTTGCTCATTTTAAAAGTGGATATTTTTCCACATTGTAAGTTCTTTTGTTTATTCTGGATACCAGACTCTTAGCAGAAATATGATTTTCAGATGTATATTCCCATTCTGTGGGTTGTCTGGGGTTTTGTGGGATTTAACCAGAGAAGTAAATTACACCTACCCATCTTTTCTAGAAGCAAAAGTCTCTCACATTAGCTTTGTAATAGCTTTTAGAAGGGCCAAAGCATGCCTTATTGCTTCAAGCTCCCAACTATTTTATAGGCAGTGTGGGAGAAAAATCCTTTTCTAGCATTTGGTTTTTTGTGTGTGTTTCACATTTAGCCATTAATCAGCTTTAGGGAGAGTTCTTTAGTGTTTGCATTTCCAAGCATTTTTGTGACTGGCCTCTCTGATGTGTGAAGCCTGTGGGTTATATGTTAAGCTTCCAGCCTGCTAGCCTTTTGTGGCTAGCAAGGCCTACAGCAGCTCTGAACATACCATTTTGCCCACAGGCTATCAACACTATAATGAAAATGTTGAGGAGTCCTGCTTAAGGAAATGCTAAGAGAGACCGAGAGGCCCGAGCTGCAGCATGGTCTCACCAGGGAGATTTGGTTTGGGTTTGGTTTTTGTTTTCTCATGACAGGGCTTCTCTGTGTAGCCTTGGCTGTCCTGGAACTCACTCTGTAGACCAGGCTGGCCTTGAGCGTAGAGAGATCTGCCTGCCTCTGTCTCCCAAGTGCTGGGGTCACAGGCATGCGCCGCCACCACCACACGGTTCTGTTTGGTGTTTTTAAGCTCTGCAGCCAGACTCGTGGAAATGTGCAGAATGAGTAAGCAGTCTCTGGCTCTAGGGTAATTAGGTGAGCCTTTAATCTTTTCTTAGAAATCAGTGATCAATCTGGAATTAATCACAGCACACACAAAATCAAGAATTCTGTGGCATGTCTTATCTTCTTGAAAGGCTGCTCTCTTCCTACTGGAAGAGACAACTTGGTCTCTGTACTCCTGACTGACTGCTCACAGAAACCTGAACCCTACAGATGGCTGTGGCTGGCACCTCAGAGTTACATTGGACCTCCAGAATTTCCTTTGTTTTATAGGTGCCTAGGTGTTTGTTTTCTGTTCCCCTGCGGGCATTCTGCCCAGTCCCAGCTCTGGGTGTTCTGAGCAGCCTCTCTCAGTGTTTCTGTTCTGCAGCCCCCACAGGCTTCATTTAGGGGTACCCCCTAAGCCCCCGGGCTTCCCCGTGTCAACCTCATCTTTTGTCATCGCTGCATTGTCCTCTCACTTCTATTTTCAATCCTCTGCATTTCCTTAGCTTTCCAATCCTGTAGCCGTCCTCCACTCAGTGTTTTGTAGAGGATTTTTCTTCTTGTGGATGTCACCTTCCTTTTGTTACGGCTGTACACCTGAGCATTTCCTTTTCTCCCTGTCAGTCTCTACCTTAATAATAATAATTATTATTATTATTATTCGCTAATAATTTTGGTCTTAAGCTCATTATAGGCTGCATGCGCTTCATTTTTATTTGGTATTTGATTTGTCTCTTACGTCAAAGGAAGAAATGTATGTGAAAGGCTTTTACAAACCAGAAAGCTGTAGACCCACGTACAACTCATCTAGGTTAACAAAGGACCACTGTGCCTCTTTTCACGCTTCCTGCTCCTTCTGAGCCAAAAGAACTTCTCTGTAGAGGAGGGAAATATTGAAGGAAAAATAAAGCTGTGGAGCTGTCTCTTAGCAACTGAATTCCTGCCTTATAAATCTTACCCTCTCCAGATTACTGCCGCTCAGAATCACTTGCTTTTGTTACATGCTTGGTACAAATAATGTTATTAAATTATAGGAACACAATAGGGAAAAAAAATCAAAGCAGTGAGTCACTCCACGAATCGATTGTGCTCTCTCTTTGCACAGGGCTACTGATGGAGTTGAGTTGTTTCTTTGTCTTGATTCAGATTGTGGAACCCTTGTTAGATATCGTTCATTGCAACTTCAGTGGTGAACAAGGTGGAAGTTACATACCGCCTTAGGCATTTCCAGGTTGCCTGAGTCCATGGCTCACATGTGTGCTCTGCAACATAACTGTGCATCAGTCAAGCTGCACATCATTTAAAGAAAATCAGGAAATCAGGCATGTGAAACACAAGCCAAATCCAGATGTGGTTGTTTACATTGTAGTATAACTTACTCTAAGGATGCTTCAAATAGTAGAGTTCTGTAGTCTATTCCACCCAGCCAGTGGATTTCGTCTCCTCTGCTAGAATTCAGGAGTGAGGATTGTGAGTGTGCATGTGGATGTGCACAGATAAATGGCCCTGGGCTTCCTGTGGAAAAAGGTAGATAAGGCAGTCTAGTCAGCGAGCAATGCCTTGTGAGTGGGGGTGAGCTGCTCGCTGTGGGACTGCGGGCGGGCAAGGCCGCTTCCTGCTGGGTAAGCCAGTGTAGAGATGCTGGAAAAGGAAGGCTGCCGAGCTCCAGGCAGCCAGCAGGACTGTGCCGGCAAGGTCGGCAGTGTGGGCAGTGGCCAGCTGCTGAGCTCTTCTGCTTTGTTTGGCTTTTTAATTAGTCTTATTTAGGAAAATTTAACAATAATACTTGATTTTAAAAAGTCTCAAAAGATTAGCTTTTCGGGCTTCTTTGGTATAAAAGACATGTTTGTAAAGAAGTGACCTATGAAGTTCGTCCATCTTTAGTCATTTTGTTGCAATTAGATGTAGTAAGATAAAACACTTAATTGACACATGGCTATAAAATTCGTGATAAAATGCCACCTCTCTTACTCCAGTCGTTTACAAGGGGCCAGGGGTGGTGGTCCTACCGTGTCCTCTCTCCAGCGGAAGCAGTGGGGAAACCCTCGACTGTCTTTTCTCTCCATACCTGGAAGGAGGGATTTCTGTAAAGAAAAGAGTCTTTGTTACTAGCCCTCTTAGATCTGCTCATAATTTTGCCAAGTATTTGTAGAAATGCAAGAGGTTTTCATTTTCCTGCCTTTTCCTTCAGTAGGAAAAACAAATGCCAGGTGGGGAAGCCGTTCCTCTGAGCCTTCTGGGGGAGGTGGGGGTGCTGTGCAGAGCTGCAGGGAATATTGGTAGAGCATTTACTTAGTATACATGTGGCCCAGGGTTCAGTCCCTAGCACTGAAGCACTAAAAAATAAAAAACATAAAAATAAAATTTAGACACTTTGTTAGTAGAAAGAGTATTAGTTGTAGCTACAACATTTTATTTAATTTTTATGTAATAAGTGAGGCTGGCTGTTGTTTTCCATTCCTCGGGGAACTGTATGATCAGATGGTCCTGTGCTCAAAGAAGGAGCACTTCCCACAGGTCCCAGTGTTTTTTAAAGCCCCAGGAGAACTGTGGTCATGGCTTAGGGTAGAGTCCTTGCCTGCCATGCAGGAAGCCTGGGGTTCAGTCTCCATTACCATTTATAATAAAACACCAGTAGAAGAGCCAGGTGGTTCTGTGAACCATGCAAGAAGCCGGGAGGTTGGGAATGCTAATCCTCAAATAATTGCTGAGTTGCCGCATTGCTGGGCAAATTGATGAGGCTTTTTTCTCCCAGCTTTCTGACTAGATTGCGCGAAGCTCCTCTAAACCCAAAGAAACTGCCACTTCAACCACACACAGTGTAGGAGACAGAAAGAGGCCTGTCACTAGGGTTCCCGTGTCAAGTGTTTTCAGGGTAAGACTGTCAGATGCTGAACAGCAAACTCATTGGGTTTCTCTTCAGAACCTCGGTGTGTCGCCTTGCAAGTCCACACTTGAGTTCAGAGCTGCGGAAGGGAAGAGGGGTGGGGATACAGGAAGAATGATGGCTTCTGCTGTGGAATTCCTGGGTCAAGTCTTAGGTCAAAAGGCTTATTTTAGACTTTAAGGAGTATTGGCTCTTTCTTTGTCTCCCTCCGCATATCCTCCCCACAAAAGGAGGAAAAAAGCTTTGACCAAAGAAAGAGAGAGACAGAGAGAGAGAAAAAAAAAAAAAAAAAAAAAAAGAAAAAGAAAGAAAGAAAGAAAACCAAAGCGCCTAAAACAAATTGTATTTGGTTCTTGTCTGGATCTTGGTGGCTTGGGAGGGTCTTCTGAAACCTGCTCAGGGTTTGTCTTGAGGAGGCTTCAGGCCTCCTTAGCAGCCCTGCGTGCTGTCTGAGCTTCTGGAAGGACACTGTCTGAGTTTAGGGGTATACTGCAACCTCCCTAGCCTGATGGAGAGTGTGTCCTAAAATAAAAACAGACAAAAGTAGCAGTAATAATTAAAAATAACCCCAAAGCAGTGGATTTTTATTCTGTGATGAATCCATGGTAAAATTTTAATAACAAACTAAGTATGACGTTATTTTGAAAATAAATTTTGAGTTTAAGATGGGATTTTTTTTTTCCTCTCAGTTTCTTTCTCAAATGTGAAGAAAAGTTCAAAATTGTGCTCTCAAATGTCAGTTCATACCATTCATAGAAGGAAGCACTGCTTTGAAGTTAGGCTGAATCTCAAGGTTTAAATGAGAAATTATTTTGACTGTTTTTCATTTCACACGTTTAGGTGGGAGGTAGGACTGGCTATGTTGAATCAAATTGAATTGCGGTGCTCTGCGTTTAAAAAAAAATAATAACAGCAGCTCTGGCCTGAAAGCCAGAATTTAGTTCCTTTGGAAGCCAGAATGGTCCTGGACCAGTTTTAAACCATGAGAACACTCCAAACCACCTTGGGTGGTGCTGCATATTGTAGAACCATAAAACACGAGGGCTGGGCATGCCCAACAGTGGGCCCTCGGCACACCAAGTACAGCGTGGATGTCAGTGCCCAGACTGTGTGGTCCAGGCTGCAGCATCAGCATCAACAGTGGCATACAGGGTGGAGGGAGGAGAAGCCACAGAGACAGGGCGGGTGGAGAGAGGTGCTGGGGCAGCCAGGGAGGCAGACTTTAGACATCCAAAGACGATGGCTTCTTTCTTCATCTTCCTCTGTATATCCAACCACAAAAGGCTATGGTGGGTGTAAGGAGGAAGAAACCTCTGACTCTAAAAGGGAAACGTGAGGGAATGCAGGCTGTAAATGTCATCTGCGTTGCCTGAAACCACTGAACCACAGTGGAGCAGAGCGCTTCCTCCGTACCCTTCCCTCCCTGGCTGATGCTACCTAACCTAAAAGGTCGTGGACCACGTGTGGCTCATTTGCCTGTTGTCCCAAGTTCTCTAGTAACAGGACAGAGGAGCTGAGGGTGCTTACTCTCAGCCTCATTCCTAACAGTAAAGCATCGCTAAGACTTGTCTTCTCTTCTAGGTAACAGCATGACCAAATACATTGAGAAGCTAGAAGAGATTAAAAAAAGTGAGTACACCATTGGCGGCTGAGGAGAAGTGAGAGCTCTGCAGTCGCTGGTTATCAGCCCCTGCCCTCCGCAGCTGCCGTGTGTGGGGGCTGTGGGGGCCAGGTGAGCCTGCAGGTGCCTGAGACTACTCAACTTACACCCTGGAGGGGATTTTAAAGTTAGCGTGCGGGACCAGCCACAGCCCAGGTGTGTGGTTTTGTTGGACTGCAGTCTTTGCGGTCGTTCTCTCTGGGCTCCGTCCTCTCTTCTTAATGGGTCCATACCTGAGACAGGGTAATAGCTTTCTTCATAATCTTGTTGTCTTTGCTGGCAAGTGTTCATGAAGGACCAAGAGGTCTGAGGAAACCACTCAACTTAGTGTTCTCCATTAGCCATGCATCGCAATCTGTTTTCCTTCCTTAAAAACCGTATTTCATGCACACCAGTTAGGAGCTAGCCTACAGAGGATGCAGTGCCCCCCAAAGAATCGTCAGTTTTCAATCTGTGTCCAAAACCAGTCGATACAAAATGTACATGTTGAGGCCAGATTTAAAGAAGACATCAAACATCTGTTTTCTAGGATAGATCTGCTCTGTGTGGCAGAACAGGGAGCCAGGGGTTCGGCCAATAGTAGGGAGAGGCACTCCTACCCCAGTTCAGGGCTTGGCTCTGCCAACATGCAGCTTCTGGGGAGGGAAATTACAGTTCTGAAATACACCAGAATTTTTTTTTTTTTATTGACACAGCAGATCTTTTAATTTAAAAAGATACGTCCCATTTGAATTGCATGATGTAAGAAACCCACAGGGGGCGTGGCCTGGGGATGGCCTTCTGCCTCTTTATTTGCTACACTCAGCTAGAAGACCCAGTCTATAGACACTTTAAAATGTGTATTTAATGTTAAAGAAATATATACTGTTTACATCTAAAACGAAGCAGCTTCTTCATTTTACGTGATATTAGTTACCTCTGTTAGTATATAAGGTGTGTTACATTCCTGAACCATGAAAGAAAGTCTGTCTACTCACCGACACCGCCCTGCCATCGGCCTCGGTCCGCGCACGGTTTGTGGCAGCACCCGCTGGCCTGTTCTCTTTGGGCTGATGGCCTCTTTCAGTTCCCTCCATCTGAAGCTGCATGCGAGCTCACATGTCCTTCCCGGGAACTTGTCCCAGAAAAAAAAAGTCCTGTTCTACCCAGATCGGCTAAACCTTGCTTTCAAACATTTCTTAAGAGCACAGTATGGTTTTCAGAGTCTCCAAACTTTAAATGGAGACTATCTCCCAGAGAACCACTCCTGGAATTGAATCCTTGAACATACTCGCCTTCCTTCCTTGACTTCTCCACCTGATGCTTTGTGCTCCTCCGGACAGAAGCACTTTAGAGTCTGGTTTGGCACCTGTGCCTTCCCCTCATTTTCTGCTTCAGGCATTCTCTTGGTTCCAACAGGAAGAGAATGCGGCCTTGTTTCTTGACATCCTAGACCTGGCTCTGCACTGGCCTCACCTCAGCTGCCTGTGAAATCACAAACCTAGTTCTGTTGCTTTCTTTGATTTGCCTTCCTCTGTGAGTTCAACTTTCTTTTCTTTGCT
Organism: Rhombomys opimus; assembly: GCA_010120015.1. Lineage (NCBI taxonomy): Eukaryota > Metazoa > Chordata > Mammalia > Rodentia > Muridae > Rhombomys > Rhombomys opimus. Next base: position 1,423,383 of record REGO01000325.1, on the reverse strand, counting down.
AGTAAAGCATTTTGACAGAACCCCGAAAATTCAGAAATCCTTTGTAACCTGAACATTCTTTGCACTGTACCTGGGGAAAACGATGCTCTCTGCCATTGACCATTGACAAAGCCCATTCTTGGTACCTGGTGGTTAAATGACACTGGCTAGACCCAGTGTGAAACATCCTAGATAGTCAGGTCTCTGTCCTTCCAGTAACTCGAGAGAGGCCGACTGGACCCTGGACTCACTGGAGAAGCAAAGCTTGATCGTGTATCTAATCTGTGTCCTGAAGAGTCTGGGAGCTCCAGGCAGCAGAAGCTCCACTCTTAAAGCTGTGCTTGCTCTTGCGAGGACAGAGCAGCAGGCTTGTCCAAGCAATCCTTTTTAGTACAGTTTAAAGCTCTGCGTAAGGCTTTGACTTGATCTTTTATCTCCGGCTAATAATGTCAGAAAGTCCTACTGATGGCTCTCTTCCTAAGCCAGAACCAGGTACGTAGCACCCAAGCTGCAGGGTACGCTGGGTTCCAAGGGCTCATGTGAAAGATAGTCTACAGGCTATAGGGAGTTTGCTGTTCATCCAGTATAGACTGTTCATCCAGAGAGGAGTTAAATGTGCACATTTGCTATTTACAGGTATTTCAATCTGTATAATTGTACCAAAAGAGTACCAATGGATAGGTGTCAAAATGTAAGCTCCTTGAAAGATAGTGGCTTTTCCATTATCTAATTTATTGTTATTTTGATTTAAAAAATGAGTTTGGTTGGGCAGGTTGGTAGCAATTTGAAGGAAATGCTGTAACAACTGGCTTGTTCTTCTGAGGACTCTGCTCAGCCTGTTGGGATTGGTATCTAGGCATATTTATTAACTTACTTTATCCAGTAGAAGCTGCTCTGAGAACTTTCTAGAAATAATAGTCTTCTTGCCAAATTGCTCTCTTCAAGATATTTAAAACAGGGAAGTTTTAATTCCCTGCAAGAAAAGCCGTAACATGTTTAACAGATGGGTAGTTTTAAGGTAGTATTATTTCCTGACTCTAATTATTAAAATATTTGGTAAATCAAGCTTAGATTACCCTCCAAAGTAACCATCCGGTTTGTGCTGAGTTAAGGGGGAATTCATGGAACTGATTAGTAACACCAAGTAAATAATCTTAAACACCTTTAATCCTTTCCTTTGTTGCTAGGAGTCTCGGTTTATGAGACATTCTGTGAAGGCCATGGCAATTATCCAGCTAACCTTTAGTAATTCTGAAATAACGAGGCAGTCTTTAAGGAGTCTGAGCACCAGTGTAAAAACCATAAACAGGAAGGAAGGAGAAAGGCGGGCAGAGTTCAACAATGTGAGCTTTAAAATTAGCATCATTGTTAGAAAAACTTCAGGAAGCGAGCTTCTGGTGAGAATCTTCAGAGCAAATATTAGAAAACCGAAATTGTCCCAGCATTTATTGTTTGTGATGTGATATGAAGATATGATTTTCTTTGTTTGAAAACGAGGTCTTGCTGTTGGTTTCAGGCTGGTCTTAAACTCAGGATCCTGCTGCCTTTGCCTCCCAGTTGTTAGGGTTGCAGATTGTTCTACCATGCCTAGCTGGTATAAAGAGCTGTTGCCATACCTGGCAAAGAGCTGTTGCCATACCTGGAGAGGCACCCTCCTTTGAGTTATATTTCAAAACTGTAAAGGTGATGCTGATTGAATGCAGGCTAGTTGTTATTTGGCTTTATTTTTGTTGTGGTGAAAACACAGCATGATTTATGATTTTGGAATGATTCCAACCATGCACTTGGAATCATTTCCAAGTGCACGGTTACACAGTACTGCTGTGTGTTCTCATGTTGAACAGTGTACCTCCAGAGCTTTCTTCGTGTCAGTCTGACTAGGCTGACTCTTTAAAGAAACAACAGTTAACTGCTGAAGCCCAACCATAACTTGTACCCAGCACACAGACAAGTGACACCTCACATCTCTGCTATAGTTCACAAGCACAGGAAGAAACTCTAGCTCTCCTTGAAGGCCGAGTCAGAACCCAGGGTGTAGGCACCCTTCCCGCTGTCTGTCCTGAGGCGACTCAGCTTCTCCCAGTCTCTGGCATCATCTGTTTGCCCCCTGCTTTGTTCTGAAAAGGACTGAGGCAGCTCCTGAGAATGCATGCCACACAGTATGGCTGTGGTGGAGACAGAGGAAGGCTCCTCAGGTGTCCCAGGGGAAAGCGGGAAACCTCCACCTTACCTCTCCTGTGTGCACTGTGAAATCAAACGATATGCATAAAAGCATGCTCATACCTCGAAAGCAACGCCATATAACTTGATAACTGGAAAAAGTTAACAGCCCAAAGGGAGCAAAATGAATCCACATAATGCATGTCATATTTTGCTTTTTCAGATTATAGATACAAAAAAGATGAACTTTTCAAGAGACTAAAAGTTACCACTTTTGCCCAGCTGGTAAGTTCAGTGGTCTTCCTTTTGGAGTCCCGATGCTAGTCACATTTTGCGAGGAGTGGTCTGGGGCCCTTTCACCGTGAGGGGATGCGATGGTATGTGTGGGTGCTGCTCACGGGAGGATGGTGTGGCCGTTTTCTCTCTGATAAGAGTCCCGTAACATGGCACAGCTGCCTTCTCTTCCTAATGGCCAGATTTGTGGTTTATTTTGCTTTGTACACTTAAATTTGGGGTCTAAAAGTATCAATTTTAGATTTTTTGAAAAAATTTTAAACAAGTGATTCCTTGTTGAGTCACTGAGCTGTGTTCTGAACTGCTGTGCTGAGTAATCTCTGCACTCCACGAAAAGCACCCTCTTCCTTCGCTGAAAAGTGATGGACAAGGTGTCCTCGTGATCTCCAGACAAGAGGTTCATTGATGAGCTCCAGCTGGACTTGGGGCCTTGGACCCTTCTTTAGAATGAACACTGTGTTAAGACGTATTTATAATTCCCTTTCTTTCTCAGTTGTGTGGGGAATTGTCGACACCATTTTGTGTTGTTATAGGTCAGGATCACATTTCCAAGAAATACTGTGTTACACTGACTCAGACTCTACACAGATGGAGCGTTAAACTCTCACCCACGTTTCTAGTCCTAAGTGATCCTTTGAGCTTCTTTGTTGATAACATAACATAACATGTAACATGTAACATCACTTGTTTGTTTCTTGTGCTGTTGGTGTGTAATGTTTTACATAAGTTTTTGTTGTTGTGTTTTGTTTCTGAACCATCTGTGGGGTGGCTTCCATAATGATGCTTACGAGGCCTGACAGTCAATAAGATTTGCCCATCGGGACACTGACAGCATCTTACAACAAGAAGTCTCTGATGTTTGGAGTTTCTCAGTGTTTTGTAGAAGACAGAATCGCCGAGGTTTACAGTAAAAATACGCACATATAACACATTTTGTTCTCTTCTGTCAGGTCATTCAGGTTGCTTCCCTGTCAGATCAATCACTGGAAGTGACAGCTGAGGAGATCCAACGTCTGGAAGGTAATTAGAATGGAGGATGGAGGAGGCTAACACACTGACCACTGATGGAAGCACCCACCCTGCGCGCCTGCTGCTGTGTTTAAAGGCTTTGAGTCAGGGACATGTCTATTTGCAATTAGTGTCTCTTAGAGAAATACTATCTGGTGCCCTGATTATTCTCCTTTCTTAAAAAATAGTATTTCCTGACACATAGTTTCACTGTTTTAGGTGTTTGAATATATTATTTCCTTTTTTTCCAGCAAATATTTCTCCTGTCTCTGTGCATACACAGGTTACAGAATTCAGTGGGAAGAGACTGAAAGGTTGAGCAAATTCTTCTCCCATGGGATTTGTAGCTGTGCGTGTACAGCTGTGTACATGTGTCAGGAGAGGCAACAACACTACAAAATTCTCCATGTGTCGGGAGTCACTGAAACATGCAGCAGTCATTTGTTAAGCATGTTTTGCTAGGAACTTCATGAGAATTTTATTGTCTGATATTCTCAAAAACAGCCAGGAATGTGCGTGTTACAGATGAGAAGTCCCAGCACCAGAAGTTAAGCCTGGGGTGGCCTGTCTGGAAAGAAGGGAGTGGACCCCAGCACCAGTCTAACTGTCTCCAGTAGCAAGTCTCTCCTATCAGCAAGGGATTCCGAAGAGCTCTTCTGAAAATGTGTGAGCGCTGAGGGGCTTCTCAGGAAGGAAGGTTGTTCTCCAGTTAGACTGAAGCAGGCTTCCCGAAGGCATCTGAGCTAGGCCTTGAAGGCGTGCAAGTTATGGGGATGAGTAGCCAGAGCAAGGTCTGGACATGAAAAGACAGCGTGTATGCCAGGAATGTGGGGATCCAGGCCTGCCCTGGCCTTCATGTGGGGATCCAGGCCTGCCCTGGCCTTCAGGGACGGCAGACACTGGGTGGGAGATAAGGCTAGAGAGATAAGCAGGCTCCAGATTTCCTTTCTTAAATACCAACGGGAAAATAAAACCGGTCTAGTTGTTCAGTCATGAAAGGAGTACCCAGACTTCAGGTCTTGATTTTATCCTGAAGTACCCTGCAATCAGTGTATGCCTGTTTACTGAAGAGGAAGGCGTTTGTTAAGGTTGATGTAGGTCAGGAATTTCACTTCTGATTTCACGACAAGGGTCTCAGGAAGTCTGAACACACTGGTTTTATGCAACTCAACTGTCATTTTACTGGGCTGGTTTTTGTTAGGGAGGATAAAGAGAATCTGAAAACTACAGGAATTTATCTTTGACGGATGCCTCTCGCCCAGCAGAGAAATAAGGACCCATTGTAACAGAGATAATTGCATCTCCTTGTCCAAGTACTCCCAGTTTAACTGGGTTGTTTAAGCCCCTAGATTTGGCCGTTCATTCATTGTTGAGAGTGCTGCACCAGAAGGTTTGGGCGCTCGCAATTTTCTCTTCTGAAATAAATTTGCACAGCAAAATAGGCTCTTGTAAGGTAGGACGCCATAGTGGAGTCGCGTTACTGCTTTCCCTGCGCTCTGCATGGATATGAGCAGGCGGGGAGCCTCGAGAACAGGCTGACGGGGGGGGGGGGCAGTTACCTGAGAAGAATGTAAAGCTCTCCCTCTTACACTGTTGATGTTTTTTCCTGACTTAAAAAATATGTTTCAGGATGGCAGAACTCAGAAGACAGTTATAGGACGTAATAATCCCTGCTGACTTGGGCCCACTTTCCTGCATCTTCCCCTTCAGTCAGGGTGTGTGCTCTGTGCTCAGCCTTGCTTTGCGCTGCTTTAAGTTTACTTTTCATGTGTATTCTCCAATGTCACTAAACAGGCTTCAAAAGCATGACTCTAGATGTGTTCATGTGCATACTTACATACATACAGGACAAACCTTAATTGAATTATTCTAATGTTGGGTACAGCGGGTTGTTTTTTCTGATCTGTCACGTTGATGAAATGGTGCCCCACTGTATATGTGTGAGCAGGCATGTGAGTCTCAGTTCTCCTTGAAAATGAATTGCCCAGATGGTCACAGGTGGCCACCATCCCTGGTGTGACCTGTGCGAACTCCTGTTGGGGGTGAAGAAGAGCTCTTTGCCATTAAAACTGAATCATCCTCCCTTAGGAGCTGCTCACTCATCCAACAGATAAAAATGCGTATGTGATCGTTTTATCTTTTGATTTCATTGGTAGTGAAGTTGAGCTGTGTGTCTAAGTGTGTGCGTGTGCCCACACACATTCATTTACTGTGTCTCTTTTAAACACATTTCATGTTTCTTATTTTATTTTTCTAAAACAATGCTCATCTTCATTATTGATTTGTAAGCACTTTGCATAATTAATATATTTATACAACAGGAACCAATATAATACTGCAAATGGTGAGGAAAGTCTGATTAATTTTACAGTTCCCACTGAGATCAGAATAAAGGATAAAATCCCAGTTCTGCCGGTCAGTCGGGAACAGGCCAGGAGTGGCATCTCTTCATTGAGGGCTTTGAGGCCCCGAGGAGGACAGTGCATGAGACTAAGGGGCTGGAAGCTGTGCAGACACTTACAGCTGTATTTCCACAGGAATGCTCCATCGCTGCAGCGTTGCAGGGAGATCGCTTGTGTTTCTGGTCGGTGTCCAGGGAAGTGTAGTGGTTAGCACTTAAGTCATAACCTCAGGCTTGTTTGTCTGTGTTCTCCTGTTGCTTGAAGTCTCTAGGCATATTTCATCATATATAAATTAAATTTTAGTCGTTTCTAATTGTTAGGCCACTTCCATTTCTTCTTTCACTGCATTTGTTAGAACAGAAAATTCCCAAACGTTGTAGCCTCATCCCCCTCTATATTCCTAAAGATTGTGGAAGAGCAAGAGAGCATCAGTATGTGTAAACTGTATTTACCCATGTTTAGTGAGGTGAGATGTTTAACCTGAGAACGTAAGCAGTGTTTATTCCTGCATATAAAACATCGTTCCTAAATCACCACAAACAGAACTGTGTGCGCATGCGGTGCACACAGGTGTGTGTCTGGGGATCAGACCAGGGCTGTGCACACACTAAGCGCAGCTTCCATTAAGTTCTATCACAGAAAACATATTTTTACATTAAAAAAAAATCATTACATTTCCAACCCGGAATTTTCCCAGGTGGCTTAGAGTATTTGGTAATTTCTTTTGTGTCTGTTCTGGTAGACAGCAGCTGCTCTGATCCCGGCTCTTGCCTGCATCAGTGCGATGTGCTGTCCGGGTTGAAGCCTGTGGAGAAAGTTCGCCTCACCTGGCCTGTTGTCAGTCGGGAGAGGGAGGGTATTTCAGTCGGTTTAAACTTTCCTTGCTACTACACCAAAACCTGTCAACTGATGATTCATCCTCTCTCCTTCTTTCCCTCTCTCCAGTCCTTGCTTCCTTCCCTTTCCTCCCCTCCCCTCCCCTCTTCCCTTCCTCCCTTTCCACCATTTCCTTTCTGTTGAACCTGGCTTCAAACTCCCAGTCCTCCAGCTGTGTCACAGGCTTGCCTGCTCGGCCCGTTGCGTCTTAAGGTTCGCTGTAACGTGGCTCTGACCCCTTCACAGTGGACTCTCGTGCTCTGTTGAGGTCCTTTGGTCTGTGTCACTCGGTCAGTTCCGCCTGCGTGTGCCTTTGTATGGTATACTGGCGTTTGTCAAAGGTTGTTTTACTGAGTTACGGAAATCAGAAATGTGTCCAGTATGAGGAAACTCTCCATACTTCACCTCTGCATGCCAAACACAGATCCCAAAATTCTGGGTTTTGTTCAAAAATGTAGCCACTGACAAGAAATAACATCAGTTGTTTGCTTTAAAAGAATGTTCACTCAATTCATCTTTAAGACAATGTCTCCAAAACATGCCAGTCTAAGAACCCAGATTTTTTTACCAAGAACAGATGCCTGCAGCAAACTGGTTGGCTCAGCCACAGCCTAGCAAGCTTCTAATACTTAGCCCTGACACTGCCATAGTGTGTAGGTACCTAGAGAACTTCTGTTTGGTCACGCAGATTGTTCCAAAGGCATAGACCTACTTCAAAGAGAGAGTTCTCCTTTTTTGAGCGAGGCTCTTGTTCTGTAGCTCAGGCTGGCCTGGGACTCGCTGTATAGCACAAGCTGGTTCCAGACTCCTATCAGTCCTCTAGCCCCAGCCTCCCAAGTGCTAGGATCACGGCTGTGAGCCACCACACCAGTTCAAGGTGGAGTTAATGGAAATTATTAACCACTGTTTCATGAGGGACGCTTCTTTTGACTGCCAGATGGATTTACTGTGAGAGCCTGGGCGACAGGGAAAACATGCTAGCAAATGCGCTGCCACTTCCGCAGAACTTGCTGGCGTCTGGAGCGTTCTCACTGCCTTCTTCATACCAGCAGAGCAAATACAAACACAGGGAAGAAAAGTGATGGGCTGTGAACTTAGCTGGACTGCAAGGTCAGGATGCCAGGCTCTGTCCTTAGCTGGGTAGGGCTGGAGACAGACAACATCCTAAAGGGTTCTCACTCTATAGACACAGGAAAGAGTCCTGGGAACCCCTGGCTTACCTCAGTGTTTTGAGAGCTCCTGTGTTACAACTTTTAGAGTAACTTAGCCATAGTGATAGGATTTTTAAAAACTTTTTATTAATGGAAATACCTAATAAGTACATTCAAGTCCTGAGATTCCATTTGATGGCTTTTTATTTTTTTATTTTTTTTTATTTTTAGAAATCTGTGTTTATTTGTGGTGTGAATGTCACGTGCACCTGTGACAGTGTGCATGTGGCGTCAGGAGAGCATGGAAGCTGGTTCTCTCCTTTCACATGTGCTCTCCAGGGATCCGACTCCTCAGTCCCAGTGGCAAGCACCCTCCACTGAGCCCTCCCACCAGCCCTAAGTATTCCTTCATTGCAAATTTCAGACAATGATTCTGCAACTTCAGAGGCTGATTCGGAAATCGCTGCGAGCACCAACGGCAAAGGGAGCCCTGGGGAAGACTCGCCCAGCCCTGTCCAGTTCATCAACAGCCTGGGAGCAGGGGAGTCCGGCCGCTCTACTCTGCAGAGGTACTTGTGTTGGAGTGCCTTGTTCGCTTGCCTTGTTCATCTGACCCCCCTCACAGACTGACTTTCCTAGGACAGAGCTGGCAGCAGTGATGCCCCACACCAGCCCCAGCCTTTGCCTTCTTTATTAAATGCCACCGGAGCGCTTTTTGCTTCTTGCCAAGTTCGTGTGAAGGTGGGCTGGTTAACAAGTTAGTTTTCACTTCTCGGTTCCATTCTTCTCAGCCCGTCCACATTCGGGTTAATTAGGGCTTAGCTTTTCACGCACTAGGTCTCTGTTCTGAGTATGAATTTTGTCCTGTCTAGAAGCGTATATTGTCCTGTCTAGAGTAAGAAAGAAACAGTGCCACAGGGTGCCCTGGCATGGAACAGGCACAGAGGAAACTGGTAGCGGCCATTGGCATCAGCTCTAAAGCACATGGCTCACCCTTTTCACTCCGTGCGTGACTGCTGGAAGCTTTACGTGCTGGTTACAAGGCGGGCACTGGTTTCCGGCACGCAGCCATCCCATCCCCGACAAGATACTTCTGCTAGAGAAACATCATCACTGGTGCCACTGTGTTCTTATTTTCGTGGCTGCTTTTATGAGAGGGCTATGTAAATGCATGCAGGAAGAGATGGGCGGGGCTGGAGAGGCTGGCCTGGGACTCGCTGTATAGCACAAGTCCTGCAGAAGTCCTGGGTTCAGTTCCTAGCACCCTTATTGCAGCTCAGAACCATCATGTGACCTCTGTGGACTCCTACAAACACACAGTACACGTAAGTACCAGACATAGGTGTACACACACACAGTGTTTGAAAAGGAGAGAGGACAGCATGAAATACGCACGGTATAGTATGGAGTCATGGTGCTTACTGCTTTAGATGCAGAGAGTGAAGTCCCAGTATGGGCGGGGAATGAGGCGATGTATTCACTTAGGCTTGCTGCTCTCGTATGTCCGAGAGCAGTCTTACTTCCTTACAGAGAGTTCGCTGCTTGCCATTTTGTTCACAGTGCCTGGTCTTCTCCGTCCTCTGATGTTCTTGCCGCATTTTCTCCCTGACAGTAAGATGGCAGCTCTTGTTTAATGACCTAGGAACAGAGCTGTCAGTGACGAACGCCCTTATTTTCAGCTCTTCCACTTTCTCCTTACCTCTAAAAGCCTCTTCAGGCTCATCATGTTCCTGTGTAAATTGGAAGTGAGTGCAGATAACTACTGAAAATTAGGCTTAGTGTCCACACTGCATAGGTTGCTGTGTAAGTACAGTCACGCGTTACCTAATGACAGGATATTCTGAGAAATGTGTCATTAGGTGATCTTTTCTTCCATGATGGAGCCTCAGAGGGTGTACTTAACTAAAATGGCACCCACATCACTCGTGGCAGTGCCGCTCTGCCCTGTCCATGTTTGGCTGGCGAATCTTCACACGGCCCAGGCCTGCACGTGAGATATGGGAAACGTTCTTGGTAATTGATGCTGTGTTTAAAGATCTTTTCTCTTTTTCTGCAATCCTTATTCTTTGCCCATTTACTTACATTTGACTGGATTAACCATCGCCTTCCTTTCTCCGAACGTTGCCATTGTTGCTGAGGGCAGCCCTTGCCCTGCACCTTCCACTCCTCAGCCCATTGCGGAGTGGCTTGCATTCCATTCTCTGAGTGAGGATAGTGAGGGAGACGCTCCAGGCCTGCCCTAGGGGCCAGTGTGCTCCAGCATCTGCACAGGCCTGCCTTCTGGGCAGAGCTGCGGCACCCTGCCTGTTTACTTCTTCTTAGGGGTGGCCTTGGAACATCATCTCTCCATTCTGAAGAGATGTTTGACCTCTGACCTCTGGCCTCTGACTAGTTTCTGATGACCTATTCTTTTCTGCTCGTAGCGTCATCAGTGGCGTTGGGGAACTGGATGTAGACAAAGGACTCGTAAGGAAAGAAGAGCCCAGTGGCAAGGACAAGCCGTACCCGGACTGCCCCTTCCTGCTGCTTGACGTTCGCGACAGAGACTCTTATCAGCAATGCCATATTGTCGGGGGTAAGAGACAAGGGCCACACACCCTCGCCTTGTGTGCTGGTGCGGGACCAGCAGTCAGGGACACTGTCTATGCTGGCTCCATCATGGACGCCCTTGGAGTTAGCCCCACCATGCCCAATGAGAGGGCCTGCCTGTGGTCTCTGGTGCCTCACGGGCCCAGGACACAACCCGCAAGCAGCGAAGCCGAGTTTCCGCCTTTGTTCTGTGGAGCCCTTTCATTTTCTCTTCTTTCATAAAGTATTTGGGTACGCTTAGGTTCATGGCTCACTGACTTTGAAAGTATACTTGCCTCTTAGACTCAAGCCAGCTGGGAAGGGCCAGCTTGTAAGAGAGCTCTAGGCTTCCTGATCTTGTTCTTGTCTTTGTAGCTCACAGTTATCCAATTGCAACTCTATCCAGGACAATGAACCCCTACTCAAACGACATTCTTGAGTATGTATCCTTTGCTGTGTTTTAAGAAGTTGGATGTCACCAGGATTTTAAGACTCAGACTTAACATGAACCATGTTCTTAGTGTGAAAACTGCAAGGGACCTTTGCTACTAACCAGGTTAGCATGTTTTAGTTTGGATTCCTCGTTGCTGCTGAGCACCGAAGCTGGGAAGCCAGATTCTTGGAAACCATGCTTCACTGTGCCAGAAAACCCTGGGTTTCGGGTGTTGAGAGTGTTAAGGGTCTGTGAGACCTCGCCCTGAGACTGTGGCTCCTCCAGAAAGCCTGCCCAAATTGAACTTAGGAAGTAAATATTTTTCTATTTTCATTTTCCTCTTAAAATTTTTATGAAATTTTAAAATCATATTAGTAGAAAATACTGAAAATATTAAAAAGGAAAACTAAGATATCCTATTATCAGATAATTAGTATGAACTCCTATCACAGTTCTGGTATATTTTGTCCTGACTTGTTTCTGATATGTGTATGTGTATGTGTAATTTGTTTCCATGAAGTTGGAGTCATTCGCATCTGTAATCCATGCTGGTGTAAGCTGTTTGTAAACTCCATTTTTGACAGTAGGTGACATCTCCTTGTAGGATCACTCCCTAAACTGCGCCTTTATTTTGGACCTTGAGGTGGTTCTGCTGTCCTATGGTAAGGAGGTCTTCAGTGAGGTATGATACAGAGATTGAAAATGAAGGCTGTCAGTTTTCCTTTCCAGTGTTATAAAGGTGAGAATTGGAAGGTGTAAAGTACGCAGCTCATGCTGTCAGGACCTAGGTCATGCTCGTTCCCCAAGCTGAACTACCTTGTCCTGTGTGGTTTCTGTGGCAAGGGAAGCCCTGGTGAGAATGAGGCCCGGTGTCCACTGTGCTCCGCCGGATGAACCGTGGCAGCTCAGTGTGTGTTGTCCGGAAGCATTAGCTCAGTGCTTGGACCCTTAACTCACCTCACAGAAAAATGCTCATGGCAAGATCATCATTCTATACGATGAGGACGAAAGGCTGGCCAGCCAGGCGGCCACCACCATGTGTGAGCGTGGCTTCGAGAACCTCTTCATGCTTTCTGGCGGTGAGCAAAGCTGCGGTCTGCTTTCCAGGTCTGACCCCTACCCTCGGCTGCCTCCAGACCCGCACTGCCACCTTTCAGTGCTCAGTGCCAGGACCTCAGCGCTCTGGTTCCTTCAGCACATGTGGGGGCAAGAGGGAGGTTTGTTCTTCCACTGTAGGTTTTGTTGACTTGAGGCTTCTATGGTGTTTGAGACAGGATCTTCCCACATAGCCCAGGCTGGCCTCAAACTTTTAATCTTTCTGCATCTGCATCCCGGCTGCTAGAATTACAGGCGGGCCATTAGGCCTAGCTAGCTAGCACATGATTTTAATTCCTAAGCTAACAGCATTACTGCAGGGCTCTGTGAGAAGGCTAAAGACTTGAGCAGGAGCTTTCCTGTGGCATTCTTGATCACTTGCTGACACAGCAGTGAAGGAGGGCTTCAGATCATGGGCTTGGTGAGGAAGGACAGGAAGGTCTGCCGGCGCCGTGTGGCCTGCTGCCGGCGCTGTGTTAACCCTGCTTTTTCTAATGTTCTCCTCGTGCAGGTCTGAAGGTCTTAGCTCAGAAGTTCCCCGAAGGACTGGTCACTGGCTCCCTGCCAGCCTCTTGCCAGCAGACCCTTCCTCTTGGTACTGCCCGGAAACGATCCAGCCCCAAAATGCCACCCCTGCCAGCCGAGAACAAGTGGAGATTTACCCCAGAAGACTTAAAAAAGATAGAGCGTTACCTGGAAGGCGAGCAGGGACCGGCAGGCAATCCTAGTAAGAGATTCTGACCTTTGCTTTTGGAGCTTGAGCCGTGCACCTTTGAATGTCCCCTCATCACAAAAGAGTTTCTTTACGTCCATATTCTTAAAGTACTTGGGGTTCTGTGTGTGACACATGAACTACCCGGGGGTCACGGCAATGGCAGGGCTCAGCACGCAGAGCCAAAGAACAAGTGCAGCCGCTCGGATTCCTCCTTGGGAGAGCCCCGTCCTTCTGCTTCTGGGTCTGCTTAAGACCCTGCCGGAGCGTCCTCTTCATCTTCCTGTCTTTGCCTGCTGCTTTCTCCTCTGCCTCTCCTTCGTCTCTCCTCACCCTCTATACCCATACCCACCCCCTTCGCCAACATCAGGCTGACCTCAGGGATGAGCCAGTAGGTCACCACTGGTCCTCCGCAGAGGCTGCAGAAGGCCCCCTCGGCACAAACGTGGCCACCGACTGAGCTCAGCAGCTTGAAAGTGCTCTTGGCCGGTTGTTCCTGGAACCCTTGTTGAAGCCTGGCTCCTTTCTCTTTCTTGCTCCCCGCAGGCCGACTGAACCAGAATAACTCTGCCGGAAAAGACTCAAAGGTGCCTGCCAGTCGCAGTGGCCAGAACCTGCCCACCGGGGGTCCTGCCAGCCACTCGAACCCCCGTACACTCAACAGTGGTCACCTGCAAGGCAAACCCTGGAAGTGAAGACCTGTGTTGTTTGGTCAAATAAATATCCCCTCCTTTCGGAACCCCCAGCACTCCCAACTTGGTCATTTTCAGACTGCTGTAGAGGAATGGCCACGCTCTGTGGGCCCACTTCTCCCTCCCTCCACTCAGGAAGGATTCTGACGATGACCACAAAACCAGAGGCTTGTCAGGCGCTAGCTGCCTCCCTGTTGTTTACAGAATACTCTTGTCTTCTGAAACTGAATAGAAACAAAGAAAGATGCTTTCTTTTAAGTAAGGTCCAGCCCGTTTGGTCTGTAACCAGTGTTGTTTTGTAAATAATTCAGTCACATCTGCTGCTGTGTTCTTCCTGGCAGGCTTTTCTCGTTCACTGTTGATTTCATGAAAGATTCTCCTGGTGGACCTGGCATTGCCCCCAGGGGTGCAGACGAGTTTCTGGCTCCTGCAGCCCACGGGCCCCACACTGCGCCAGGTGCCTGGCTGAGTCTTAGCTCGCACGCCGCAGATTCTGCTGGGAGTTTGAGGCTGAGGTTGCATCTTACTGGTTTAGCAGAGAAGCTCTGTGCAAAATGATCTCGTCCTTAAATGGTTTCCTGGGACCAGAAAGGTGCGTGCTCTTCTGTGCTCACAGCAGAAGGAGGAGGGCCTAGCACAAGGCCCCAGCACCCCAAAAGTCTGTGCTCAGAGCCTTGGGAAGCTGCCACAGCTGTCTCCCCAGCCCCCCCCCATTATGAACCTAATATCAGTTAAAATTTCCCATTGCCTGACTTGATTCCAGCCGTGTTAGATGGGCAGAAATCATGGTCACGTGAAAACGGCAGCCTCATGCAGGCGTGGGGACACACAGGTGAGGGGACTCAGGAGTCCTTTGTCAGCGCTGACAACCCCTTAAGCCCTTGCTTAAAAATACAGTATTAGTCTAATTGAGTAATTAGTGCAATTTCCTGCTTGCTTTTCATTCTCACGACTGAGCTGTGATTAGGAGGCTGTGATTATAGATTCTGGTTTGGGCCGGAATTTTGAATCGGCATTAATTGAATTGCTAGATGACTGACACCCATTCTATTTAATTGGAGGAACAAAGACCTCAGGTAAGGATGAGGCGCATGAAATCATACAGAAGGACCAGCCTTGTTAATTTTTATGGTCTGTGATGGTAGCTGTGATAAGGGACTAAAGAATAAATTGTGCTCTTTGTCATGGCAACCAGCTTCTGAAAAGCCAGCTGAAAATTGCTATCCTTAGGTGGTTACTGCTGCTGGGTAAGATTCGCCTTAACAGTACTATTTTCTCACCACTGGAAGAAAAAAAAAAAAAAAGGAAAAAGCCCACAGTATTTCTAGCATGAGGGTTGTGTTTGTAAGAGAAATAAACGTAATAAATAATCTCATGGAGACATATGGAAAAATAACTCAGTCAACCCAGCTCTGTTTCAGAATGTGTTTATTCTTCTCTACTTGATTTCCAAAGTGCAACATTTTCCAATGCTTTAGAAATCAGACAGACCAGGGACATTGTTCATATGTCAAGCCGTGCCCAATTTTCCACAAGATTGGGGAATCTTGTATAAAATTCAGCCAATGTACACATAGCTTTAATGAGAAGCCTGCCATGTTTCCCCATACATTTATTGCCTGAGAGCTTAGCTCAGCCTTTGCTAATGCCAAAATGCACTGGCTTTTATTTTCTTTACAGCACAGATAGAAAAATGCAAAGTTTCTGCACTCAGCTTTCCCCTAGCATGGACAAGATTTTCAGTCATCTTTGACACATATACATTTTTAAGGAAAACCCGTTCCTTGGTAATAAAGTTCTGGTTTGCCACGTTCACGTCAGGAGATATGACCTCCTCACTCAGTTCTGTTTTGAAAGTAAAGGACAGGTTCCTCCTGTTCCTGTTCCGCATTCACCTCGAGGGATGTTCGTGTTAGAAACTATTATATGTACGTAGAACGTCGGTTTAGCCAAAGCCATTATTAGAATTGCTGTGTATCTACTGGCGCGGGCTAGCAGGCTGAATATATGTCCACGTGTTTCTCCGTAGCACTTTGCCCTGTTGGCAAGGGAGGCCCGACCTTCCCCTGCACTCAGCCTTCCTCTCGATGCTGTTGCTCCCTAACATTCCGCTTACCAGGATCTTCACTAGACTATTTGACATGTATTATCTAAATGATCAGTGATACTTTGTGCAATTATGAATGTTGAAGATTAAAGAACGTAGTTACTAATTTGTCGTTTGCTATTAATGTGCTCAAACCTGCCAACTTCTCTTTTCCTCTCTGTCAGAATGATTTGGGGAGCCCCAGGAGACAAGAGTGATTTGAAAGTGTACCTCTCTTTACTGCATTTCCCAGAAAGGCATATGCTTTTTGCATCAATGAATGTAGAAATCATTCTAGTTTAGAGCAAGAGGCCATAGCTTTCTGTTCAGCAGGGCTGAGTTTTTCCCTGGAACTTGGGCAGAGCTGGATGGCTACCTTGGGCAGCCATCTCTCTGCTTTCTTCTGTGTCACTGTGTTGGGCACTGGCTTGCTCCTCTGAGGTAGGGACTGCTGTGTGATGCCCTTAGCTCTACTCAGAATCTTGTCAATAAAATGCTTATCTCTTCCAGGGTCTGTGTAGTTAAGAAATCTTAAAGAGGGGCCATTTAATGGGGCACGATTTAAGAGGCCAGGCAGGAAGGAAGCTAGGAAACAAAGGAGGGACGATAGAAGAGAGGCAGGAAGTGGCAGGAGAGAGAGGAAGGAAGAGGCTGCAGTGCTCATTCAACAATGGGGACACCTTGGCTGTATCCTCAGGCAGGGACTATAAAATCTGTAGCATCAGTGAATAGCAAAAGGTAATTTTCCTTTTTCTTTCTCTGCGGCAGGAAGCCAGAGACTGCAGTCATATTGGGCTAGATGCAAACAGGAATTAGAATAAATAATGTCCATTAGATGCTCAGGGAGTTTTTCCTGTGGTCCTGTTTAAATTCTAAGGAACTTAGCGTGTTAAGCTACTCACAAGCAAACAGAACAAAACAAAACCCTCCTTCTCTAGTTCCCTTGTAGAATATAAGTTGTTGGAATCCTGGGCTGGGAGAAATATGTCAGTGGTTTTTCTTGTTGGTTTCTGTTCCCGCAGCTTGTTTATTGGCCTTAGACTCTGTCTTTTATGTTGTCTGACACGTTTGCAGAGATGACCAGTTTCAGTTTGCCTGGATGTAGCTCCGTGACTACCTCCTCTTATTCAACCCTGAAGAAACCAGCTATTAAGAATATTTAACAAACTATTGAATGTCTTTAATATGCATTTGTGTTCTTCACAATTCTTTCAAAGATTCAAACCCCATAATACTTCTTTCTCAAAAAAAAAAAAATTATCAGAACCATGTGGATTATTATTCATCAGTTAGATTATGTGAACACTTAAGTTCACATAATGTTGAGTACTTAAATGCAGTTTAATTGTTTTTATTTATTTATTTATTTATTTATTTATTTATTTTTAACAGATCTTGCCTGGGGTTTATTTGTAAAAACAGCACAGGGCACTGACTGGTCTTCTGTAAAGAGAGTGTAGGGGTGTGTCACACCAGTCCCTCTGTCTTCCAATTGTCAGAAGCCTTTCCTACGGGGGCCTTCACAGGGGCCTGGGCCCCTTTGGGAGCCTGAGCTGGGGCTGAAGCCTGGGCCTGAGCTGGAGCTGCGGCCTCTGCCTTGATGTGAACCTTGGGCTTTGGTTGGCAGAGCCTGCGACCCTCAGCCTTAGCTTCTAATCCGCTTCCCAAGCTTGGGAAAAGCCAGACGGCTGAGCTTGCACCTTGGGCTTAACAGCCAAAGGCTTCACAAGGGCCTTGATGGCCCCTGCTTGCACACTCACTCACTGCCTTTGCGTTGTTCACCTGCATCTTCAGACCTCTCTGTGCTCTTGGCAAAGCACTTGTTCCTCGGGAACTTGGGGTCCACCCCCTTAGGAGATTCGTATCTTTGTGACCGGGGTTTCTTGAAGCCATTTCTGGGCCATCTGCGGCACTGCTTGTGTGGGGTGGTTCTTAGACTTGGCCATGTCTCACAGTAATCGCAGGGCCTCTGGTAATTTTTCTTAACAAGTATATTTTTCATGTAAAAAGTGGTAAACGAGGCCCAGTATGCTTCCAGTGTTCCAAATGCGTTTGGGTGGTTAAAGTTTCCTCTGCTTGTAGTAATTAATGAAATCAGGCGCTGGGATGGCTCACCCGGTGGAGTGCCCACCATGCAAGCATGAAAGCCTGAGTGTGGACCCCTGGCACCTACATCAGAAGCCAGGCACGGCACACCTGCCATCCCAGCCCCGGGAGACAGACACAGGATTCCCAGGCCCTGCTGGCCGGCCTGTTCCCAGGGTTGCTAAGAGACCCTAGCTCATACATAGCAACTGAGGAAGCCCTTTGGCCTCCATGCACACACATGAACACGTGTGCAGGAACACGAGTGTGCGCACAGCATAAACAAATCCTGTTAGGATTATTACGCCGTTCTTAAAGCGGCACCCACGTCAGAAATGGCACTCAAGAATGGGCCAGTGGACGTTTATCCAGCCTGAATTATGGCAGAGCAGGGTTCACAATACACAACTCTGAGCTCACAGACCTCTTCATTTGTTGCACCCAGCCCCTCTGTGACAGTGCCCCTTAAGTAAATATTCAGAATAAGTAAACTCAGGTCCTGGAGGCTCGGGGAGTGCATTATCTTTGCATGCAGCTTCCGCTTGTCCAGGCGTTTGTAGCCAGACTCTTCTCTCTGCTCTGGAAGATGCCATTTTACTTGATTTGGCCATTTTTGCAGGCTGTTCAGTAGCTGCCAGCATTCCTCATTACAGGGAGGCCTCACTGTCCCCTCCCGTTCCAGAACTGGAGGACTGCAGGTACCAGCAGCTGTGTGTTGGGCAGCATTCAGGGCTCTGGTTGGTATGTTTTGACGCCTGTGATGTTCCCGGCAGTTCAATGAGGTGTCACCCCATTTTCAGAGGAGGAGATGGCCACTAGGCAGCTCACATTGTGCTGCTGACTAGAAGGAGAAGCTGGGGCCCAAGCAAACACCTGTGGGCTCTGGCTTTGGCTTCCCAGACTAGACTCAGCCATGCTAGGTCTTCCAGGGGGAGTCCTCAGTTTCCCCATGGAAATGGAACTTCTGCTCGGCCTTCCTTCCCTTCCTTCTTCATTGATGAGGTTGGGCTGGAAACTTCCTCTGCCTACCGGTGCGAAGCACAATGGGGCTCACGCAAAACCCCCCGGGGAGCATTGTCACTTCTCTGCTGGAGTCGGAGGTCCTGTCTCCAGCATCAGCATTTTGTTTATTCGCCCACAGACACGTGGTGAGCCTTCACTTATGGAGCGAACTGCCTGTAGAAGGGGAAACAGACTGTTGCCCTCGCGGTCCGAACAATAAAGCTGATGTGATTACTGTCTAATCTCTCCTTCTTTGATAACATTTCTGGTTTAAGCAGACCCAGATTTCAAGAACTGGCCAATGGCCCCAGGTGTGTTTTCTGGGGAAACAGAGGCACAGCCGCAGCCTGCTTCCGAGCAGGCCTTACCTCACCAAGTTCTCGCAAGCTGCAGCTGGCACTGTGGCTGAGGTTAAGAGGAACTTTTAATTTTCTCCTTTTCCTTTGGCAGTAAACACTTGGCTGTCTCCATCCCTAGAGTTTTTCGATGATGCTCACAGTTTGCGTTGCCAAATGAATGCGGCTCCCTAAAAGCTTCAGGGAAGAATTCATTTCCCTTTGACGAGTTCTTAGGGTAGATGGTCCTCTGTGCTTTTCCCAGAGCTCTTCTTGGCTGAGACACTCCGGCCAAGTATGGCTGTTCATCTCCAGTTCCTTCAGGCGACATCTGGGGTTTAGCATGTTCACAAAATGATGTTTCCCCAGCGCTTCAAGCAGGAGGCCTTGTGCCTCGTCCAGTCCTCCTTGTCCCTCGTGCCCTTGCAGGACAGTTGCCAGCAATGCTCCGAGTGGTGAGGGATGAGTGAAGTCATGTCTGGACTGCGTTCAGCGACACTCCAGCTTGAGGCCAGAGCCAGGACGCTAACCACGCACGCGTGTCTGTGTGTTAATTCAAGAGACTACCTAAAAACTTCTTAACGGGCCGCGATGGCCCTGGGCTTCACCGAGAGCCACCTCTAACGGCCTAAAAAAGACACGAGAGGAGTCCGTTTGAAATAAAGCCCTCGAGGGGGCTCTGGAGACTTGGAGTTAGCATAATACATTCCCATAATTGCAGTGGGAACAGAATACGAGCAGAAAGGGTGCTGGGGTGGGGGGAGGGTCCTCCGGCAGAAGACTTAAAGCTCATCCCAGCTGGGAGCCCGTGTAGCCCCAGCCTTGTAGTAACAGCCATCCCTAACGTAGTCCTCCAAATATAAAATGGGGTGCTAGGGAGCTGAGATGCTGGGGCAGAAGGTTAGGGTTTAGACATTATTTTAAAAGAACTGAACAAAGACTAAGATGGCTGTTCCAGTGTTTGGTGCTGGCACGCTGCTCTTGAGTAACGGTGCACAGGTTTGTCACCTGGGGGTTGCAGCTAGCCCTCCCACCCCTCGGCTGGCTGTAAAAGCCCATTGCAGGGAACTGGAAAGTATCAACAGCAAACCCACCACCTCTATCCAGAGCGTCATGACGGTGTGTCTGTCTGTCTCTGTGTGTGAATCTCTGTGTTAGACAAAACGATATTCATAACATACTGTTTTGTAGCTAGCTTTTACAGAAACCATTGGTATATAAATCATATGCCCTGCAACTCAGCTATTTGGAGAACACAATGATTTTAGTGAATTTACAGACTGTTTGAGCATCAGCACAGCACAGCTTTAGAACATTTCCATCTTGTAGCCAACTCCTCTCACTCAGTATGCTGCAAACATTTTTTCCAGGTGAACGCATATCTGTATGGTTTTATGATATCCTGCTGTGTGGCTGTGTCACACTAGTACCAATATTGATCCTTATAAAGGTTCCTTTTGACATAACTTTGCTCCTTTGCTATTCCAACTTGGCAATACCGTCCAAATATTTTCATAGAATAAATTCTTTCAAGTGGTCTTGCTGCGTCAAAGAGGTACTGTATTTAATTTCTAAAATCAAATTGCCAAATGTACAGAAAGTTTCCTCCTACTAACAGCACAAGGCCGTGTTTATTTCTTCATGCCCTTGATAACATTGTGGGGCCAGTCTTTTGTTGTCCAGCAATCTGATGAAAGAAAAATGGTTTCCACTTTTCCACTGAGGATCAGTATCTTTCATGTTTTATTGGCTTTTTCCATCTTGTGTTTTTGGGAGATAGGTGCTTTTCTTTTGAAATGTTGGTCTTTCTTTCTTTCTTTCTTTTTTTTTTTTTTTAATGTCTTTAAGTATTAACAAGTTCCATATCTCTAACATTCATCTGTCATCAACATTGCTGTGAATATAAATTTCTTTAAATGTCAGGCACTTGACCGAGCAGGGGCGAGCAAGTGGAGCGAGCCGGTGCAGCCTCTTCCCTTACGAGCCCACACTGCTCCCCCACACCCTTGCTTCTTTTTTCAGACAGGGTCTCACATATCCGAAGCTGGCCAGAGCCAACCTGGACCAACCTGGGTCCTCGTGCCACCACCTCCCGAGTCCTGGGGTGGTGTCCTGCCTTACCACATGTGGTTTTCTGAGGTCTTGAGTTCAAGCCCAGGGCTTCATGCTTGCCGCCAGTGCACTGACATCACTAGTGCCAGCCTTCAACGTCCCTAACACTCCTCCGTGCTCAGAACCTTCTTTTTGAGCCACGGTTCCGAGAATTCATAATCGTGTGCACATGGCTGTTTTAACAAGCCTGAACGACATGCAGATCTTAGAATGTGCTGATTCAAGACAGTCATGGCAACACACGCCTGTAATCCCACACTCGCAAGGCCAAGGCAGGCGGATCTCTGTGAATTCGAGGCCAGGATTGTCCACATGGTGGGTTCCAGACCAGCTAGGGCTCCACAGTGAGTGTCTGTCTGTCTGTCTCTCCTTTCCTCCCTCCTTCAGCTCCCCTCCCCCACCTCAGTAAAAGCAGAATTCTTTCAACAATTACTAGGTACCTGTATTCCAAGCACTGCTGATGTTGGAGATGACATGCCACAGTGGCCCCTAACAGCGAGGACAGTGCAGTTGGTCTGTCATTTGTGAAATAATGTCATCATACTAGCCAAAAGTTTCCTTTTCTTACCGGTCTGCATCAAGAAGATGACCAACTTCTTACTTGGCCAAACTGAAATGCAGCTTTCTCTGACTCACCTTCAACTTCTTGACACAAGGCTTGGAGGGAAATATTTTCCAAAAGATGAAGTAGTCTGACCAAACCGTCAGTCTAAAATGCCTTTAGGTAGTGGTGGTGGTGGTGTTTGTTTGAGACAGGGTCTTTCTGAAGAGCCTGAGGCTGGGTCCAAGCTCAGTTTTTTTGTCTGAGCCATGACTGCAAGGCTGTGCCCCGTGCCTGGCTGGGAAGACCTTTCCCCTCATCTTGGGATGCAGACATTTCTAACCAAGCCTCATTCTGGTTTTTAGAATATTTGCTAGGAAAAACTATTAAAATAGAACTCCAAGATGGAACGCTTTTGGACCCTAAAGCCATTTTCTATGAAAAAGACAAGACTTAAGGCTGGGGCTGGCAATGTCTTGAAATCTGAGTGGTACAGAGAGGGAGAAGGCCCAGTCTGCCTGCAGCCTGTCTGCCAGAGCCTTCCGTCACATTACCCCAGCTCTCCATTCCCATGTCGGGGACACAGAGGAAACCAAGGTCATTTCTTAACTTAAAGAAGGTGGGTAGTGTGGCTGCATGGATGGAGCAGCAGTTAAGAGCACTGGCTGCTCTTCCAAAGAACATGGGTTCAAATCCCAGCACCCACATGGCAGCTCCAGGGGAACTGACATCCTCACACAGACACACGTGCAGGCAAAACACCAATGTCAGTAAAGCAGTCTTTAGAAATTCCTAAGAAGGCAGCTGAGCCCATGTACTGTGATGCTGGTAAGTGTGCTAACTCAAGCCTAAGGTCACCATGCTGGTAACTGCTATGGCAAGCCTGAGGGTCACCATGCTGGTAAGTGTGCTATCGCAAGCCTGAGGGTCGCCATGCCCAGGGAGGTAAGGAACGCGGGAAGGTGGGGACAGAAGAGGCAGCAGAGGGACGCACTGGGCACCACAGGGGGGATCTGGCAAACAAGCTGCCAGCTTCCATCCTGCCAGGTGAGGTGCCCCAGCACACTGGTTCCTAAGTGTCCCTGGCTGGGTGCTCAGGCTTTATCGTCCGGAAATGATTTCATTTCGCTTCCGTGTTTTCTTCCAGGGCCGTTCAGGAGCGGGAGGCTGCATTCTGACTGCTAGTCACCCAGCTGACTCACCCGCACCCTGGCCTTTGGAGAGCAGTGCTCAGCAGGATTCCTAGATTCTGCCACACCGCAGGCCTTTAAAATGAAGGCAAGCAGTCGGCTGCCCTGCTGCTTTTGCCGAGTCCCTCCTCACCCCGGGTGCCAGGCTTTTGGGTGGCAGCTGTGGCTATGGCCAATACTAAGATATGAACAAATCGCCCCAGTGCCTCTTGGATGCAATTTCACGGGACCCTGGAATGCAGGAGAACTTAGGGGTCATTGAGTTGAACCACCTGCACATTTCTGTTGAGACCTCCGGGAACTAAGTCCCTTCTGCCCTGGTGAAAAACGTGGATGCCACGTGCATTCCACACACAAACCCTGACGACCTATTTCTTATACAATCAGACTTTATTGGGTTGCCTGGATGGGACTGGGAGAAGGAAGAGGCAGGGGCTTAGGGCTGCTTCAGTAGGGGTGCCTGAAGGTATGGTCCATGATGGTCAGCAGGGCCAGCCATGTCTCCTCCGCTGTGGGGACAATCTGGGAAGCGGGCAGCAGGAAGCCCCTGCGCCCGGTGTCCCGGAGCTCGAAAGTGAACGAATACTTGATGCCCTGGCTGTAGGTCCAGTCAATAGTGCTCCCGCTGGCCTGATCTGGGGAGGGGGAGACACAGGGAAGAGTGTGAGGCTCGCTCGCTGGCAAGACGAGCTGAGTTAGCACCCAAAGCCCCGAGCCTGTGTCCTGCCAGATAGCTCTGTCTTCTGGGGCTGCTGTTGGCACACAGAGGGCTTCAGGAAACTCCTGCTGGGCCTAGGCCCAAGAGGGCCAAATGGTCCAGCCGCAACCAATGGTGGCTGTCCTATTCATTAGCAGAATGCCAAAAGTCTGAAATTGCAAAAGCCCATCTGAAAACTGTCTCCGCCCAGCAGTCACCTCAATGACATTGCTAAATATGCCAGAGCCTCCTGCTTGGGTGACCAGGAACTGACCTCCAGGGACTCTGGTCTGCTGAGGAAAGTGCAAAGATTCACAGTCGGAGCAAAGCCTGTCTGTCTTTCCTCGGGAGGGAAGATCTCCCAAGTTTGCAGTGCGCACTGGCTCACAAAGCTGCTTTTGTTGAATTGGGCATTAGGAAAGGGAGGTGGGCTTCACATCAGAGTTTCACTTCGGGACCCAAAGTGCATCAAAACCACTGGACTCAGGCTGGAAACCATTTCCAAAGAAAGCCTAGGATCTGGGCAAGTTTCTCCTTGGGTAAGACCACCTAGAGGCCACACCCCACCTAGAGTCAGAGCCTTTCAGCAAAGAAGCGTGGGACGTGAGTGTGTGCATCTCCCAGCCTGATGCCTGCGTCCAGCTCTTCCTGCCAGGCAGAGGCAAACACCCACACCACTTCACAGGAGCTCAGCCTTCACTCCAGAAGGTTCTTCTGCCTGGAGGCCTGTTCCCTGAACAGATGGCCTCCCTGGCTTTTCTTCATTTCCTTCACCACAGATCCTTCTTACCCTGGTTTTCCCCTCCACCCCAGTGCTCCTGATGCCCCTGCCCTACTCTGTTATTTCCCCCACATTTATTAGCGGATCCACTGTGGCTCCTGAGCACAGTCACTCTTCCTGCCTTATTCTAAGCACGCAAGACGAGGCCTGGTGCAGAGCAGGTATCAGTAAATGCCCTGGCTGACGGTCTTCCATGTGCGTGCGTGTGTGTGTGTGTGTGTGTGTGTGTGTGTGTGTGTGTAGGAGCATCTCGCATATCCTGTAAGGAAGTGGTGTGGTGGAAAGGCATTTCTTAAACAAAACTTTATGGAGACCTATAAACCCCACCAGAGTTCCACCTCATCTGTGCAGGGATCCAGATGGAACGGCAAGATAGGAGGACAGATATGCTCAAAGGAGCCTACTGAACTGTCAGAGAAGACAGGGTTCAATGTCAGGAAAGGACATCGTCCACCCTTCAAATGACTCAGCCAGTAGCTCCCAGCACTGAACACAAGGCAAGAAGAGGCAGCTGCTGCCAGCTTCCCAGCCCCAAGAAACTTACAAATTGTATCAATGATGCTGCCATACTTGTACTTGGTCCCGTAGAGAGATGTCAAGGCTGTCAGAGCAGACTTAGCTAGCTGATCCTGGAGAGAACATTGAGCAATGCCACCGTCAGAGCCAGGCTGGCCCAGGAGCAGACACAGCATAATCGGGCCCTGTGTCCTCTGCCAGGTCAGCCCTGCTGCCTTCGGGTGAGCCCTAGAGTGTGATAGCAGCAGGCCCCCCCCACCATCTCCTCAGGATGGATGGATGAGTCTGCAGATGTAGGGTCTAGCCTTGCCTCTTGCCTGTCATGTGTCAGAAGTGACTCAGCCACACCTTATGCTTCTGTTTCCCAGCAAATAGAGCAGGTCTGTCCCGCTGGTTGACATAAATCATCCTGCCAGACTCCCCCAAATCATCAGGAGACAGGGGAGAGGGGGACACTGGTGCATCGGTAGGTCCTTAGCCTTAATCAGCCCTAAGGGGTGAAACCCAAGTCTCTCAAAGTGGGGCCCCAGAGGCAGCCTGGACAAAGGGTCAGGCCCATCACCCACCAGCTCCTCCTTGTCGGGCGCTGGTTCTGACGTGTAGCCATAGGGATAGAGAAGGAGCTGGGAGTAGCTGTGGATGGAGATGAAGGCCTTGATATTCCCATGGCTCGTCACAAAGTCCACGATGGCCTTGACCTCTGCCTCAGAGTTGGGAAACTTGCCGTGGTAAGTGTCTGAGCAGGGGTTGCTGCTTGCTCCAGCCTCTGTGGGAAGGCAGCGGAGACAGTTCTTCAGCCGTGTGGCGTGGCCTCCAGTGTGCATCCCAGAGGCAGGGGAGGTGGGGGACATGGAGGCCTCCCTCCTTCCAGGGTTAAGGAGTGCCGGCCATCAAGCCATGAGGAGCCCGGCTTCCTTTTCCAGCCCGGTTTGAGTGGAGCTGCAGACTAAGCTAGGCAACCCCCAGCAAGTTCCATCCAGAAGGAACTTTCTTGTTACACACAAGGCCCATCGGCCTGAGGGCCACCTCCACACCAGAGAGCCCTCGGCAGAGCCCCCCTTCTCCCCCACTGCTGGGTCAGGAGAGGGGCAGGGAAGGGGGACACATTCTCCCGCCCCACCACAGGAAGTCTTACTCCCGAAGCCAGCGTCCCAGTTTCTGTTGGGGTCCACCCCGACGCAGAGGGAGCCCTGTGTGCGCGACCGAGTCTTGCGCCACATGCGGTTCTGAGGAAGGAGAGAGGGTAAGATGGACCAGCACAGCTGGACTGCTAGCCTGCTGCATTCGCGGTAGAATAAAGACCGCTATGCCGATCAGGGCTGGAGCGTGCGTCTCAACTGAGGACAGTATTGGATTTACAGCACCCAGAGGTGTTCTGCGCTGTTGTGACTGAACGTGGAGATGCTGGCGGAATCTAGTGGGTAGGTCCAGGGGCTACTGAGCACAGACAGCCCCCAATGACAAAGAGTCATCCACCCAAGATGGCAGCCGTGCCTAGGCTGAGAGTGCCAGTTCCCAGGAGGACAGGCCTGCTTCCTTCACCAGCAGGGGCTGGGGCACATGTGGGGCTTGGAGCTACATCCTGCTGTCCCAGGGAACAAGAGGCAACTGTACCGTGTTGTGGGTGTAGGCGAAACCATCGGGGTTGGTGACAATCTCCAGGAAGATGTCCATGTTGTCAAGAATGGCTGTGAAGGCTGGGTCCTGGCCGTAGTCGCTAGTGATCTGGTGGATGGAGGAGGGAAAAGCAGACCATCCGCCATGTTGTTACAACTGACACATTCTCTGGCCTCTTTTGGGGCCATTGCTGTGAACACCAGAGCCCTCCCCACCACCTAGCTTTACCTTTTTGGCAAACCAGATCCCGCTGGCCTGCGTGACCCACTCCCTGGAATGGATGCCAGTATCAATCCAGATTGCTGGACGGTTGGTCCCTCCAGTACTGAACTGCGGAAGAGGCAGGGAAATGAGGCACAGCTTTCCAGCCAGGCCCCAGTTTACTCCCTGCAAGGGAACCCGCCCGGGCCAGAAGCCGCTGCTCTCTGTATATATGAATTGGGGGGGGGGGGGGCTGTTTGTGGGACCTTCCTTTGGGAAGTTATGGGATCAGGGGCCAGACAAGGACCGTACAAAGCTTGGACTTCCCTGTTCTGGCCCCGTTCTGATGCTCAGGTAGTCCTCTGTGGGAAGTCACCAGGAAAACATTTTATTTGGATGCCAGATTCCATGATATTCTCATACTGCAGCACTTGACTGGCACCGCTTGGGCCACCTCAAACTTTGTAGACATGAGTATAGCCACCTAGACCAGTGCAAACGCTCAAGCCTTCGCAAACAGCTGCAGAGGGACTGTGGAGAGCAGGACATTCCATTCTGCATCTCTGAGAGCCCACACCCTTGTATGGAGGTCCACACGGGGGTCCATTTCTGCATGTGTGCCCTTGTCTGCACGCGGGCCTCATTTACCTTCAGTACATAGATGGGGCGGCCTTCAAAGGTGTCGCCAATCTGGATCTTGCTTACAAGCTGTGGGTGCTCTGCCACCAGGAGGTCCATGAATTCATAGATCTGGGATGGGAAGGAGAGGGAGAGAAGCCTCAGCAGCCTGGTAGAGCCGTGGCTTCACCCTGACCACACGACCGTGTGGGTGAAGCAGGGTTACCCACAGCCAGGCCAGCCCTGAGCCTGCTCTGCGTGCTGCTGCTGGCCAAGCCCTCACCTCGTCCAGGCTGTGATAGGTGGCAAAACTGAAGGTGTCCGTGGACAGGGTCCTGGTCCTGGCCACTGCGGACATCTGCTCCTGTTCCTCGTCCAGCAGTGACTGTACATCTTCAATCATGATCTCGTAGCTAATATCGTGATATTCCAAGAACGCTTTGACAGACTGGAGGCTGGGGAAGGGCACTCGGACATCGATGGGGTCGCCAGCCCGGGCAGGGTCCCTCCAGAAGTCCAGCTAGGAAGGACAGAAGCCGGAGCTGGGCGGGAGGCACCAGCCAGGGCAGTGGAGTGGGGAGAGCCTGAGGAGGGTCATCGGCCTGAGAAGCTCCCACAGAGCTGGCTTGAGGCATGGGTGCTGGAAACAGAGGCAGCAGGGGGAACCTAGGGCACAGGATGCAGTCCAGTGTGGTCAGGAAATGGCCAGAATGAAAAGGCTTTGAGGAGCTGACTGCATGGGTATGGGAGGCAGCCCCAGCTGGCCCAGGAAGTCTCCTGGGTTCTCACTGAGGCTCTAACTGCACCCTGGCTCTAACCTGCAAATGCTCCAGGTCCTCCAGCTCCTTCACTTTCTGCACCTGGGCCTCATCGGCTGCAGAGACTCGGAGAACCTGGTGCCTGCACAGAGCAGAAGGGGCTGAGACCCTAAGGTACCCCAACACTTCCCAAGCAGGGCCCTCGGAGATGCAAGGGGGTCTGAGCAACGGGAGACAGAACGTCTTCTCTTCTCTCCCTGTCTTTGGAAGATTCTAGACTTTCGTGCTGTTTAGACTGGTCTATCTCCAAGCCAACCTGACCTCCTCTTTGTCCTTCTAAAAATTCCTTCTCAGAGCTCAGTCCTCTCAGGGTCCAAAAGAAACTGGACCCTGCCAGGCCCCTTCTGCCCTCCTCACCCAGGCTGCTGTCTCTGGGTGGTGTCAGTCTGTCTTCTCTGGCCGTGTCCCCACATGTCTGTCTGTCTCTCCCCCGACCCAGGACTTCCGCCTCCTCCCCACATGCCTACCCCACAAAGTTCTCATTGCCCAAGACTGCCTCCAGCAGCACGCTCAAAATCAGCAGCCTCCACATGGTGGGAAGGACGGGCGAGAGCAGGACTGAGGTCTGAGGCCTTTTTAAACAGGGGTCCCCAGGTAGGCCTGGGGGCTGTTCCCCTCACATCTGGACCCAGTCCCACGGGGAGGGAGAGGTGGGCGCTCCAAACCCTGACACCGTCTCACTCTTCCTGATAAAGTAGCTGGGAACAAGGCAGGTGGGGCGATAAGGCAGGCTTCCACCCCTGGCCATGAGGGACAGCTGGGCCTTGGGCCTCCCAGCTGGGACTCCTCGTCTGGCTTCCCACGGCCCCAGATACCTTGTTAGTACACCAGATCAGAAACAAGGACGGACATATTCGGGTTTTAACAGTGTCCGGATTTATTTATTTATTTAACAATAAATGCACAAGTTACGTCAATTTCATTGGTTTTAATTCCCCAGCTACAGATTTCACTTGATATTCATGGCCGCTGGCAGACACAGGTTCTTCCCGATTGCTGAGATTGACGCTGTGATCACATTACACTCCACACAACACTGGAGAGCTTCCCCCAAAGAGTTAACGTGCCTGCTGGGTTCAGAAGGACCTTAGTAAAGGCAGGATCAGATACAGGTGGTGAGATAAGAGTCTGGCATAGCCAACACTGCCATGGAGCTGTCGGGCACAGGGCTGCCAAGTGCTAACCTGGTTCAAGGTCTGGGGCTGGCTCTAGGGCTTTCTGAGTCTGGGTGACAAATGGAGGTTGGTCATGTCAAGCAGGGAGGCCAGGCTGGACAGAAAACCCAGGAAGAGACTCGGGAATTTGCGGCCTGCCCATACTGTCTCTTGTGAAGCTGGTAGGTCGTGGGTAGTGGCACGCCAGCCCGTATTTTGTGTCCTCTTACGTGTGATCCAGGTGAAGGGTTGCCTCCTTCACTGTGGCATCTGATACGCTCACAGGTCTGCTTGGGTTGGTTGGTTTGCTTTTTCCTTTTCTCTTCTGATAGCTTTGAAATGCGATTAGTGATCTTTTGTGTAGATAAGTTATTTTTCAGCCTGTGCCTTGTGGGACTGGACAAGAGATGGTCATGCATACACACACACACACACACACGCACACACCCCAACAGGTTGCAGAATTACTTTGCCTCAGCACCTGCCCTCGGAATGGGGCATGCTGCTGGATTTGGTTTGGTCGTATGTTTGTGCGCGTGGAGGTCAGAGCATGAGCTCAGCTTGTTCATTAGGAGGCACCACTTTGTTGTTATTTTCAATCTATTTATATTCTCACTCCTCACTCAAAAGTCATGGCTCAGGTGGGCCACGTTCCAGGGAGGGCCAACAATTTTTTTTTCCATTCAAGCTTCTATCAAGTTGCTCTTCTGCTACATGTTTAAAAAAAAAAAAAAGAAAGAAAGACATTCTCTAACATCAGAAAAGAACAAAATGGGATGGAGGAGGCGCCCACTGGGTAGGCAACCATGGCGATCTCTGTGGGGCCCTCCAGCTGTGACACATTAAAACTCCAGGACATTTGGATTTCTTTTTTACAAAATCAAGCCACGGAGAAGTATCCAGAAAGGGGGAAGAGCGCTTCCTCAGGTCTATGGGCACTCAGAAGCCACTGAGGGCTTCAGACTGGTAGCAGGGTAGCCAGGGAGGTTGGGGATAGCCACGTTTCGCTGAGGCTTTGGTGTGCTGTGGGAGTTTGGAAGAGCAAGCTCCCATCTGCAGCCTCCTTCAGTTTTGCCTCCGGAAATGCTCCGGGAAGCCCACTGGCTACTTGGAACATGCTCAGTTATCACTGTACAAAGGCTCAGGCATGTGTTTCCAGAAGTGAGGACAGAACTGATACCCAGAGTAAGGGCCCTCAGGTGAGAGAGACATTCCAATGCCAACCAAGAGTCTTTAGGGAATGTCACCTTTGTCTGCGACAAAGAAATAAGCAGGGATGCACTCCCATGACACGTTGGGGCACGGTGCTGCTGCTGAGCTGAGCAGGGGGTCAGGGACTCTTGGGGAGCGGACATAATGGGTTTCCTCACGAAGGACATGAGCGTCAACACCATGTCAGGCTTCCTGTTTTCTGTCCTGTTATTTCCCTTCTGCTTCCCGAGTGCAGTTTTATGAACATTTCCCGTGGTCTTCTCTCTGTTTCAGGAAGCTGAGGGAGGTGGGCTGGGGATCAGGGATGGGATGAGAAACACGGGGCTTAGTTAGGCTGGTTTGGAAGGACAGGAGGCAATGTGCAGGCTCCAGGGCAAGAAGCTAGTAAGAGGCCTGCCCAAGACAGGGTCTGAGGCTAGGCCATTCTCTGAGAAGAACCTGAAGGCTAAATCGGTTGGGGCTGCCCTCTCTTAGCTCCTCCCTCCTGCTGAAGCCGGGGCAGGCCTGCCCCAGTTTAGTCAGCTTGGTGGGGTGGGGAGCAAGAGGAGGCTGGCCAGCCATGTGGCCACTAACTCAGGGGCCCACAGAAAGCAGGGACGGTTGGCTGGACTCATGGCTGCAGCTAGAGACATTTTACAGGCTCCACCTCAGCTCCTGTCCCCACCTGGCACCACACTGGGAGCAGAAGCTGCCCCAGGCCTAGCTCTCAGACACCAGCCTGGTGACAGAGCTCTCCTGGGGAAGTAGGGAGGGAGGGTGCTGAAGGACATATCTGGACATCTGTCTTGCCTCTGTGGTTCTCAGACCCCAAGCTTTTAAGACAGCTTTTGGACAATGGTAACACGCTCCATAGCTCCATGTCGTCTGGCCAGTGTCCGGCTTGTTCTTCTGCAAGCCCCTTAGTACTCCTGGAGGAAGTCTTTTCAGGATCCGTTCTACCAGGCCAGCCTGAAAGCGCTTCAAGGCCCAGTGCTCCTCCGACTCTCCTGTAGCCTGCAGCCTCTGATGGCCCAGGTCTTTTTGCTTTTCTAAAGGGGTGTTTTAAATCTTCGCTCTTTTCTGTGGTCATTCTCTCTGTATTCCTGTCTCTGGCTGACAGCACCTGGCAGAGCCCCTGAGCAAGGAAGACGGCCCTTCACCCTGGGCCTCTGCCTCTGGCCGGGCTCACATTCCAAGCTGGCGGGCTGGTTTGTTTTCTTAAGAAAGCAATGACTGTACACTCACTGTGGTTCTTATGGCTTTCCATAGGCATAATCGCCCTTTCTCCTCTAGTTTTTCCAATTTTTTAAAGCTTTCAGATCGCCAATCATAAATTTATATCAGTGTTGTAGACAAAAGAAAAAAAAAAAAAAAAAAAAAAAAAAAAAAAAACTAAAAAGAACAGCTTGTTGGAAAAAGGAAGAAAGGAGAAAAAAAAATGTAGAAAATCTAAGGTCCTGTTCAGCTTTACATACTTTAGAAAATGGGAGGAGGGCCGCTTCAGGTCTATGAAAAAAGAGAAAATTTGAAATTATTTTCTAGTTCTAGCGTCTCTAAGTTTGGAGCTTCTGGTCAGTGCATCTAAGCCTTGGCCACTGCCTTCCCAAGCTTTCGGGGACCTGGTGGTGGCTCCTCAGGCGTGAGGGTCACATGAGCCCTGTCTAGATCTCAGGATGCAGAGCCCCAGTCTTCATAACCTTCATAACCTCATGAAGGGGGTTGGCTACAACATCTGGGAACTTCCATGGATTTTCAGTTAACTACAACAGGAGACTGGTTCCGAGGCCCTTCCCACGCTCCCTCCCCCACAGACGCCGTTACAGACTCCATTGGGTGTCTTTCCGTCGTCCGCTCCTCCTTCCTCCTCTGCCTTTATTTGAAACTGTGATGTGACCAGCTACAGAGCAAGTTCCCAGCCTCCCTTACAGCTGGGCGGCACCACGTGGCGCTGCGCCAAGCCATAAGATAGGACTGTAAGCCCTCAGACCAACCAACTCGCTAGCTTACACTTCCGCCCCTGCTCTTCCTGCCTGGAATTCAGGCCAGCCAGAAAACAGAGGTCAAAATCCAGCCATGCTCCCCTTGAAGCCAACCGTGCTCCCAAAAGATGACAATGGAGCTGAAATTTTCTGGTCAGTTAATGTCACTGTTAGCCCACCGTAAAGTCTTCGAAATGAAACACACCACTCACGCGTTTGTGGGGACCCTGGCGTAGGCAAACCTGCTCTGGTGCCAGGTGTCCAAAAAGAGAACAGGCATTTACACACACACTACACACTCCCTGAGGAAAGTAAACACCTGTGGCCCTGGTTTCCACGTGTGCCAGCCTTTGGTTTTTATTGCCGTTTTAGAATGTGCTTGTGGTGGCTTGGATGAGAAATGTCCTCCACAGGCTCATATATTTGAACACTGAGTCCCCTGCAGGTGGCGATGCATAGGACGCCTGCGGAGCCTCAGGAGATGGAGCCTTGACCACAGATGTCTCCCCACTCTGGTTGTTTCTCTCTGCTCTGTGTTTGCGCTTGATCCCTCAGCTTCCTGTCCAGCCCCCTGCTGCCATGCTTAACCTGCGTCCAGACTCTTCGCAGATAAAGTCTCCTGTGAGGTGCCCTGTCATGACGTTTATCCCGTCGATGAAAGGCAGCCATCATGGCCCTGCGTCTTCAGTTAGAAGTTTAGAGGTCAGCAGTAGACGCGCCACTCTATCTCGGAGAGGTGGCTTGCTTCTGGACGTGCTGAGGATTGAACTTGGGGCCTCAAACATGCTGAGCAAATACTCCCACAACTGAATATCATCCCATGCCCAAAATCTTGTCTTTGCCACATCTCTTTTTCTTGTGCCTGATCTGTTTTTCCTTTGTGGACTGAGGGAATAGGCCCTGCCACCTGAGGCCTGGGTGTGCGGTGGCTGAAGGCCTGTGGAGAAACACAGTATGGCTTCTGCTCAATGGTGAAAGTACTGGGGTGCGTTCCTTTGGCTGTTTCCCCACTGCTATAACACACATGTCTGTGTAGCAGAATGACAAACCGTATCAGAAAGGGATGGGTCGCCAGCGCGTCAGAACAATCACTGAGGCCTCCCGGGACCGCCCTTGTCACAGTAAGCCCACCTGTTCTGTCACACACAGAAGCATGTGTGGCTGAGGAGTGACCGCCTGCCACAAATCTCAGAGTGTCTTTAACAGGCAGGAGCTAGGGGAGAGAAAACACTTCAGACACAGTGCCTGCCTCCGAGAAAAACACAGTCAATGAGTTACTAATGAAAATTGCTTCAAAGGAGATAAAGGAGGCCTTGGAAGGGAGGATTATGGGAGACAGTGATCTCTATGGCCAATGGATAGTCCTAGGAAATGTGAGGAAATGTTAAAGGAAGCACTAGGGGAAAGAATGTTCCAGAGAGAAGCAACTCGTGATAGATCCCTAGTGGGAGGAGCTGGGGGGGGAGGCTGAGAGGGACACAATGATGGGGGAGAGGCAGATGGACTGGTCATGTGGCCTTGGGTGGGATTTTAAATCACTGAAGTTTTTGTTTGGTTGGTTTGGGGTTTTGGTTTGGGGTTTTCTTTTATTTTTCTTTTGTTTTGAGAATGGGCCACATCCATACAAGCAGGGAGGCAGGCAGATCTCTGTGAGTTCAAGGGCAGCCTGGTCTATATAGTTTCAGGACAGCCAGGTCTAAACAGGGAGACCCTGTTCAAAAAATCAACAAACACACACACACATACACACAATCCAAGTACCTCCACCCGAGTACCCATCAATGTCATTCCCAGTTTTTGCAGGACTGTGCCCTGCCCAGGAGCTCCTGCCAACCTGGTTGTGAAAACTGGTTCCCGGCATCTTGATCTGGGGGGCTGAGTATGAGGCAGCTTCAGGGTTTGAACACGAGCTACAGACCTTGAAGGCCAGTCGAACCCTGCCTCACTATTCTGTGTGCCCCGCAGCCATGGCTGTCTGAGCCTTCTCTTCAAAAATAAAGTCACTATCGGTTCCACCTAAGACAGTTAAGAGGAAGCAATGTGCTGAATCCTATAATGCACTGGCAACTGCGCTTGGCCCACAGCCAGCTCTCGGAAAGGACTTCAGACCACATTTTTAGAAAGCCAACCAGCCCACAGGCCAGGACCGCGCTGCTGCAGCTCCTGGGAGCCACCTGCCCTGCCCCAGAAGTGCTGGTTTCCTGTGAAGATGAACTCCTAGCCTCTAGGATAAACAGGTTTCCACAACCTCCGATGTAGGTGGCCCACTTGGGCAAATGGTGACACAGGTTTCAGGCTTGCACAAACCAAGCTCTGTGTGGCCTCAAAAGGCTTTTTAAATGCTCTGAAATAACATCCCTTATTTCAAAAGTGAGCTTATTGAGCCAGGCGTGATAGTTCACAAGAGGTTGAGGCAGGAGAATTGCCACAAGTTCAAGGCCAGCCAGAAACACATCAATGCGTTCCAGGCAGGCTTCAGCCACAGTGTAAGATTCTGTCTCAAAAATTTTTTTTAATTTAAAAATGCTTATTAATACCAGTAATATGCCGTCCGTTCCATGAGGATGAAATGAAAATACGTGTGTAGAGACCACTGCGGCCCTGGTGTGCAAGAGAGCTCATTTTATTTATCTATGGTTTATATATCACAGCCTGTGACTCTCTATTTCCACTAACAGTAACTTCAGGTTGGAAATTCCAGCTCCATTAAGCTACTTCCAGCTTCAAAAGTAAAAACACCTCAGAATGTCCTGTCCTCCATTGCTGGCTCTTCCCCTGCAGATAATCCAGGTTCTTTAGGGGTTAAGGAACCTGACTTTCTCGGGGCTTCCACAGCTGGCCCTTGGCATATCCAGCTAATGGCCAGTATGTCAATATGTTAGAGGCTGAATAGCCCGTGGCCTTGTCTTTCAGTCTTTCACCTACAGATTTGTTCTCTCTCTCTCTCTCCCCTCTCTTTCCTCTCTCCCCCTCTCTGTCTCTCTCTCCCTCTCTGCCTCTCTCTCTCTCTCTCTCTCTCTCTCTCTCCCCTTTTTCCTCTCTTCCCCTCTCTGTCTCTCTCTCCCTCTCCCCCTCCCTCCGTCTCTCTCCTTCTCTCCTTCCCTCTCTCTCCATCTCAATCTCTCTCCCTCTCTCTCCCTCTCTCTGTTTCTCTCCCTCTCCATCTCTCTCCTCTCTCTCCCTCTCTGTCTCTCTCTCTCCCTCCTCTCTCCCTCTCACTGCCTCTCGCTCTCTCTCTTCCTCTCTCTCTCCCTCTCTCTCTTCCTCTCTCTCTCCCTCTCTTTGTCTACCCGTCTCTCTCTCCCCCTCCCTCTCTCTCTCTCTCCCTGCCTATCTCTCCCTCCCGCTCCCTCTCTCTCTCAGAATCCTCAATAGCTGCAGCTACATCTGCCTCTAACATCAGCCAGGCCCCTTCTGTACTATGTAGGTGTCACAGTGGCCACGGGCCTTGTGAATATGGGTTTGAGCATCTAAAATCACCCTCTTCCATCAAGTGTTTCTCTTTTTGCAGGCTGCATGGAAGGGGCTTTTTTCCTTTAGCTTTCTGCTTCCATTCTTCTCTGTGATGCTCAGGAACTGGCTTATGGGTATCCAGAATACACACACACACACACACACACACACACACACACACACACACACACGTGTTCATTCTTAAACTAGTGTTTCTGCCTCAGAGTTCCACAAACACTTCCAGCCTTCAATTGATTTCTTGCTTCTGAGACATAACAGCGGGCCCTCGGGCCCTGCTCCACTATCGGGTTCTGGGGAACACACCTCATTGGGACCCCACAGTGGTGTCCTTTTCTCTGTACACGCCTAACCTGGAGTAACTGCTTGACGGTCACACTGCAGGGACTTGCTCGGATTCTGACATGAGGTTGGCACAGCCTTTGGGTAAGAACCTTGAACTTAACAACCCCTTCTCTTGAGAGAAAGATGGAGGAAAAGGGGGACAGAAATTTCACTACTGGCTGTTCTGTTGTTTAAGTCAAGCCTGGTCCCCTCTGGATTATATGAAAACGTCAGAAACTGCTCAAACGATGATGTTTCGGTTGTTCCCAGGCATGGGAGCACAGAGTGAGAACGCCAGAGCTCAGGCCTCATATTCCTGAAGGCGGTGGGTGTGGGGAGGCATCCCAGACATATGACACTGCCCTGACAGGTGCCCAACTGCCCTCTGCCCCTCTGACACTGAGCCCAGGTGCAGCAGCTAGCGCTGGAGGCAGCGAGGTCTGTTCAAACTTGCTTCTATTCTCTAAGAGTCCAACAGGGATGAGGGGAAGGGCTGCTTGATTGGGCTTCAGGGGGAGTCCAGGCCTTGGGGGAAGAGATGAGCCCCTCTGCTCTGGCTTCGGGAGCGTGGCTAATAGGGGTGAGTCAGGGCATGTTTCAGGATGGTCCGTATGGCCATCCATGTCTCCTGGGCTGTGGGAACAATCTGTGAGGCTGGCAGCAGGAAGCCGTATTGTCCAGTGTCGCGGAGCTCGAAGCTGAAGGCATACTTGATGCCGCTGTCATAAGCCCAGTCCACCGTAATCCCGCTGGCTGCGTCTAAAAAGAAAAGGGCCAAAAAGTTCCCAGGGAGGGAGGAAGGAGGTGTGGAAGGAGTGGACAGTGGTCCTGCAACCCGCCTGGAGCCGGTGGCATCAAGCTTCCTGACTCACACCTCACCCTGGGCCCTACCCTACCTACCCCCCAGCCATTTTCCCCATTGTAGAACTAGGCTAATAGGCTTCAAACCCTCCACCGCAGGAGCCTTAGTGCTAGGCCAGACACCAGGCTGCTGCAAAGGAGCAGCTGCCGGGGACACCCCTCCCCACAGACCACTCACTCACAGAGGGTGGTGCTGATGCTGCCAAATATGTACTGGATCCCGTGCACCTTGTACAGAGCCTTCACGGCGTCCTTGGCAAGACGGAACTGCAAACACAGCCAGAGAGGAAAAGCTCACACAGCCCTGCACACGCCACAGCTGGTGGGCTGCAGGGCTTTGGGAGCCCTGGAAGCCGGCCATGGAGATAGGACAATACCTCCACTTTGAACTTGATCACACATGAGACCAGCTCGACTGAGCCTCGCTATCATGGGGTCTCCCTGACATACTGGGAGTCAAAGTCTGAGCCACCGGGGGGGGGGGGGCAGATGGACTTTCCTAGAGAGAGGCCTTTCCCGTTCCTACACTCTAACCAGCCCATCTTACCAGCTCCTCATGGTTAGGCACAGGCTCCAGAGAATGGCCATAAGGGTACATGACCATCTGAGAGTAGCTGTGGATGGAGACCAGAACTTTGAAGTTCCCGTGGCCTGTGATGAAGTTCACGATCGCAGCCACCTCTGGCTCTGACTGAGGAGAGGGCCCTCGGTAAGTCTCTGAGCAAGGGTTTTTGTTAGAACCATTTCCTGAAAGGAAAACAAGACCACCCAGAGGGTCAGTGTCCACGGGCACCTCCATGTCTCACAAGCTCCATTCGCAAGTTGGTCAAGGTCATGTGACTGCTTCCAGCCAGTGAAAATGTGAGCAGAAATGATGGGTCATTTCTGCTCTGAGGCTGTTAAAGGAAAAGGTGGCTAGACTTGAGTGCAAGTCTTTAATTTCAGCAGAGGCAGAGGCAGACAGATCTCCATGAGTTCAAGGCCAGCCTGGTCTACAGAGTGAGTCCTGGAGAACGGCCAATAGGGACCCCAGATCAAAAGAAAGAGAGGAAAGGGGGTGACTCTGCATTTGTCTGTGTGGACGAAGCAGCGAGGCTCCCTCTGTTCTCCGTGAGGGCCAGCCACCCACCTCAGCCCTTGGAGCAAGACAGACTCTGGTTAGCCGTGTTGGTTAGCTGTGCGGCTCCTGCTGTGGTCCTTCACCTCACACGGCAGCGGGGAGACTGCACCGCCTTGGCATCTCTGTGGGTTTGCCGGGGGCCCCCAGCCTCCCTCCTGAGCAGCAGGCCTTCGCTTGGCTCTCCCAGGGTCCGTGGCTGGTCAGGGGCTCAAAGGCAGCCATAGCCCTAGGAGCTCCAAGGACTGTGGACCAGGGAGACAGAATGGATCCAGAGTTGCGTGGCCTAGTCTGAGAATCACAGAAGAGGCTTTGAGAACTCTTCTCGGGGAATAATTGGGGGAGAGGGCAGAGAGGAGTGGTGTGAGTGTGTGCATGCGTGTACACATGCATGTACATGCTGGTGTGTGCTGTGTGTGCATGCGTGTGTACCCACATGTAGCATGCCAAGTGCATGTGTGTGCGTTCCTGTGTGGTAAGTGCCCTATT
The DNA here is from genome assembly GCA_010120015.1 of Rhombomys opimus. Lineage (NCBI taxonomy): Eukaryota > Metazoa > Chordata > Mammalia > Rodentia > Muridae > Rhombomys > Rhombomys opimus. The sequence goes on along the minus strand of REGO01000325.1, from coordinate 1,384,828 downwards.
TCTCAGCTCCACCCCCAGCCCTGGCTTTCATTTTTCAGTTAGTTGACTTTGTTGCTTCTCTTAGATGCTTTGCCCACTCGCTTCCTTCCCCCAGAGCCATGTCCTGTAGAGCTACACAGGGCAGCCAGGATTTGTGGGAGGGAGGGAGAGCAGGGAGGAGGAGAAAGAGCAGGGAAGGGGGAGAGCAGGGAGAGGGGGAGAGCAGGGAGAGGGGGAGAGAGAGCAGGGAAGGGGGAGAGCAGGGAGAGGGGGAGAGCAGGGAGAGGGGGAGAGAGAGCAGGGAAGGGGGAGAGCATGGAGAGGAGAGAGCAGGTCCCCTGCCAACAGCCAGGTGACTTTGCCCAAATATGGAGAAACACTTCAGGCCATTAGTTCTGATTTGAGCTAAGCAGAATAAACCAATCTGCCCCTGACCAAATGGGAATTAGCTGCCTGCCTCTCTGCACAGCCAAGGCTCTCTGAGCCTGCCACCTCACACCTACCTGCTAATGGATGCATTAGCTGTTTATTTTTCCTCCTCTAAAAGATGTAATTTGTAGCAAGGGGAAAGCTCAGAGGGTGCGTGGTGAATTATTAAAGCACTAATCTTTGAGTAGTGGAATTATGGGAGCTCTTCCACCTCTTTGGGCTCCACACACCCCCATAAGCTGTTTTCTACACTGTGCAGCTACCGATTTTTTTTAATTTACCTATTTGTTCACAGAGAGACCCACAAATGTTATCTTCTTTAAGACAGAGTTTATATATCTCCTAACTGGGCTTCCTCAGTATATGTGAGTCCTGCCAGGTTTGGGACCATGCTTTCCCACCTAGGTCAACCCTGCTCAGTTTGGAGGCACACGTCTAATTTCACACAGTCACGATGCTGTGCTTACACAGACCCTGACCCTCAGGCAGCTGTTACCACATGACCTGGGGGCTTTGTTCTCCATCCTTTAGAAATGTCCATATTTTTCATCATGAACAAACTTCAGGAAGCCATATTTACAGCACCATAGACACCTCCATCTAGAATGTTCTAGCATCAGTTGGCCACCAACTTCTGAATCTTTGTTAACAGCAGTGGCTCGGTCTCCCTTGGGGAGCCTTCTCTCCACTGTGGGATATGGATACCACAGCCGGGCCTGAGGGCTGGACGTTATCCCGTAACTATCCTGACTGGTCCTGGAATCCCACCCATAAAATTGCTGCTTTGCTGGGATCCAGATATTCCCCCTGGACATTCTAGAAGACTTGGTTTCCCTATCTAGTCTGTGTGTGTGTGAGAGAGAGAGGGGGGATCAGAAAAGATCACCAAGGAACTCAGGAGAAAGCTGCCAAGCCAGCCAGGCATAGCATAACCCTGCCAGAGCATGCTGGCTTTCTCTGCCATGCTCAGCATTTGATACTTGCAATATGTCTTCATTTTAGTAGCTGATGGTTCCCTAACGAAGGCTTAGCGTGGGATCCACAGATCACCTGTGTACCTTCACCTACGTCCTGCGGTCAGCCTTAGCCATGTGTCACCTGACCCTGGCGACGACGCAGAGATATTAGCCAGCGATGTGGCCCGTGCCTCCCAGCGTAGGAGTCAGCATGCCCTGCTGGTGGGGAGAGCAGCCCCCCAGGGGCCCCTCTGGCCCGGCCCGGCCAACATACCTCCAAAGCCTGTCTTCCAGTTCCTGTTGAGGTCCACGCCAATGCAGGATATGCCCGGTTGACTGGACTTGTTTTTTCGCCATAGACGATTCTGAGAAAGCCCAGGCCAGGCGCCTCATTAACTGAGCCCACTCCCAGGGATGGCATAGATGGCACCCACCCATGAAAGGAAGAGGGGTCCTAGCGGGGCAGGAAGGAGCCTCCAGGGACCGAATGGGTTGACAGAGAGTGGGGCCAGACCCTGTGCAAACTAGGTCTACTGCAGTTCAAGTGAAGGTTTGGGAAAGAGCTAATGGCAGCTTGCAGCAGAAGCTCCCTTGAGCAGGGGCAGCCTGTTGGGTGGGGTGGTGTTAGTGCTGTGACTTGTTTGTTTGTTTTCTTTTTCTGAGACAGGGTTTCTCTGTGTAGCCTTGGCTGGCCTGGACTCACTTTGTAGACCAGGCTGGCCTTGAACTCACAGAGATCCGCCTGCCTCTGCCTCCGAGTGCTGGGATTGAAAGTGTGCCTACTCTGCCTGTCTCTAATTCCAAAGCTTTAAGAGCTCAGCGGCCCTCTTTTGGCCAGCCAGGTTCTCTGCAGAAAGACCCTAGCCAGCTCCAGGGGCTGCCACGCCATTTCCCTGCCCAGCACACACTCCAGATGACCACCATCGGGGGTGCCCAGGGGTTGCCATGCCCAGTTGTCCTTACCATGCTATGGGTAAAAGCAAAGCCATCAGGGTTGGTGACAACCTCTACGAAAATATCCATGTAATTCAATATTTTTTTCAAGACATGGTCTTTGCTGTATGAACTGACAATCTGCAAGAGAGGGTGACAGGAGGCAGCCCTTGCCAGATACTTCTCAGAGGGGCAGTTGACCTTTAACACAGCCAGTGGGTACGGGGAGAGGCGGCAGTGGGTCATCAAACACGTCCCGCCCAGAACCAGGAGCTTAGTTAAACAGCTGGAAGGCAGAGGGAGCCTGAGCCCCCGTTTGCATCCGGCCAGAGCACGCGATAAGAATGTTTCAGAGGATGGGGGGCAGGGGAGTACCCTGAAACTTAAAGGAACTGAGTTCTCCCCCCATCCTGTCCCGGATGCTGCTCCTCAGGCCCAGCTGACCTTGTTTGAGAGCCAGATGCCCGTGGCATGAGTGATCCACTCCCGAGAGTGAATCCCAGTGTCGATCCAGACAGCTGTGCGATTTGAGCCACCCGTGCTGAACTGGGGGAAACCAGACCACAAACAGAGGTGTGACCAAACAGCCATGGCTGTCTGGAACTAGTCTGTATGTGAGAGCACTTAGCCAGAGCCAAGAAAGGCATGCTGGCCCACACATGCAGCTCTTCGGAGTACAAGCACGCCCTGCCGCCTTTGCTTCACAGTTCTGTTTGGAAGACAAGAACTTCCCAAGACTAGAAGTATCTTACCACTTAGGCCATCTCAAACGCAATGGGCGCGTGTGGCTCTCGGGAGTTTCAGTGAATATTCAGGTTACGCGCAATGAGTCTAGGGAGGGGTGTAAAGTCTGCATTTGTAATATCTGTGCTTTCAGGTCCCTGAGGAAGAGGAGGAGGAGGAGGAGGAGGAGGAGGAGGAGGAGGAGGAGGGCCCTGATGGGCAAAGCCACATTCTGAGGAGCAGGGTCTGTAGAGGAATCTCCTGGGTCTGTATGGAAGCGTCACCTGTCAACAAAAAGCTAGTGGTCTGTTAGCTGAGGGAGGAAGTGCGCAGCTGAGAGATCTCGCAGAGGGCAGCTCTGGGGTGGAGTGAGGGGTGGGAGGACTCGGTGGGCATGCTGAAAAGGACAGACACATGAAACTGAGGAGAGGTAACCAGCCTCTCCTGCGGCACACCTAGACTAGAATAAACAGGTAATTTAAGTTAAAAGTCAGGGAATGAGCCAACGCCAATGGCCTAGGCGTTTACTCATAAACAATAAAGTCTCAGTCATTATTTTAGGAAGTGGGCATGGGATGGACTCCAGGCACGTACAAAGGTCCTCTCAGAGAGAGATGCAGTCATGCCTGGTGCAACACCAAAGCAGAAGCAAGTTCGGTCAAGGCAAAGTTGAGCACGGCCATGTGGCTGTTCAGAAGCATCTACCAGTTCCTAGGGGCCCCTCAGCACCTACCCTCCCCGACAGCTGGTGTCGATGGTTCCCCCATGGGAGCTCGGGCTAGGGGCTGAGTCTTTTCTGGGGACTGCACTCCCCATCCCACTTCCATCATGAACAAGCAAGGGCGCTACAGGGGCCACTTTTGTTCAAGCTGTGTGGCCCCCGTGACAGGCTAGAAGGTTTCTCCAAAGCTGCCTAGGCCAGATGACCTCTGCATCGTCAGATGAACCCCATGTGCACCTCTGTTCTCACTTAGCAGGTAAAGCAAGTTCGGCAACAGGAAGGGTGCTGACTCACCCACACCCACCTGGCACTCAGGGGACAACTGCCGTTCCACAGCCCTGTCTCCTTAGGTCACTGGCCCCTGTCCATACCTACAAGGGTGACTTTCTGATGCCACAAAGCCCGCAGATCTGTAGTATGGCACACACACATCTTCCCTACCCAGAAATGCGCACCCAGCCACGTACCTACGAGCTCAGTCCACGACAAAGACGGCCACTTTAGTCTGCTGCCTGATTCAGTGCGCTCTTACCTTCAGGACAAGAATCGGCCGGTTTTCAAAGCTGTTGCCAATTTGAATTTTGGAGACGAGATTAGAATGTTCAGCTACAAAGTTGTCCATCCAACTATATATCTGAAAGCAAAGGAGACTTATCAGACTGGCGTTAAAGGGGGGACGGGTGTGTCCCAGTCAATGGACAGTGTTCACACACTTCCTCACTGCTTCCTACTTCCCCTGGGACTCTAAAGAACACAGATCAAGATCGAAAACCCTCAAGATACACTTAGAGCTCGTGGGCTGGCCAGAACGCCAGGCTCCTCACACACACACACACACACACACACACACACACACACACACACACACACAGAGCTAAGCCTTCACTGGAGAGAACATGCATTGAGCACCCTCAAATCCCATGATCTTCTATGGCCCTGCATGTCTGTAATCCCAGTCCTCAGCAGCCAGAGGTAAGGGGATCAGCAGTTCAAGCCAGCCTGGGCTACAGAGGAAGACCTGTCTAAAATAAAAATGATAATGATAACAATAATAACAGTTTCCTAGATGCGCCCTGCCCGGACCTCTCTGTTGAAAAATCATTCTCTTCCTTCACTCTGTGGTCCATTTTAGCCATTTGACAGATCTCTTAAACTGTGGGGTGCTGTTTTATATCTTTTTCTCTCCTTCTAAACTCAGCATCTTGAAGGGAAAGGTAGTATTTTATTTATTGTTGACATCAATAACAGTGACAGTCTATAGTAGTTCACTTTCTTGTCCTTTAATATATATCAATGAATAAACATTCGAAAGAAAATGGATTCTCCACTACCAGTCTTTTAAGAGAAGAGTGACAGAGTAGACAATATTAATAATGTCATGTCCTTTAACAGGCAAATGAGGCCTATTCCTTGGGTTTCTGTAAGTTCTTCCTTAAACAGTGACCACTGCTGTCACTATGCCCTAGCTGGCTGTCATTATGATCACACATTTTCTCCAAGTAAAAGCAACTACGTATTTCTACATTCATGACTTCCCAGAGGGCCTGGATTGCCGCCACTCACACCTTCAAGGATCCACAGCTGGGGTCACAGAATGCCAGGACTGGTCACAAGGAGGTCAAGGAATCCCCAGTCAGGGAATGGACTTTGTTCTGGCCTACAGTAGCTCTCAGTACACCACCCTCAGAACCATTTCTTGGGCCCTGAGCCTGCTTAGGCATACTTCTGAGCTGGAGTCCCCTCCAGCTGCCTCCGGACACCTTTAGGCTGTCTGCCACCAAACCTCCCTTTACCTCACGTGTGTTCTCTATACTTCACATGGCTACAGACTCAGCCTTAGAACCCTTCTCTGCTCTCTGCCTACTCTTGGAGATGCCAAAGCTTCGGAACCATCAGGGTCTGGAGCTAACCCAGGGAGGGCCTACCTCCTCCAGAGTGTGATAAGAAGAGTAGCTGAAGCTATTGGTGCCGCGTTCCAGCCTGCGGGACCTTGCCATGGTGTCCCTCTCTTCATCCAGCAGCACCTGGCAGATAGGAAGAGCCACACTGGAAGGGCAGAAGAGGGCTGCACTGACACAGGGGAGCGAACTTCGGGTGCTCCGAAATGGAAAGGTATGTGGTTGAGGGGTGGCTCTTCATGGCGGCATCCATGCTGGCATTGCCAGGTGAGCCCAGGATGAGCCAGTCTGGAGAGACAGATTCCTGAGTGCTCTGCTCCCAGCGCACTGTGGACCTGCTCTAGCCTTTGTTCCTCAGCCTGAGGGTTAGGACAGTGGTCACTGTGCTGCCGCGAAGGGTAAAATGTGGCAGCAGATTAGAAGGTGTGCTAAGGAAGATGCTCAAAGGCTCTTGCCAGGGTTGCTTTTGTACTTTAGAATACTGAGCCGTGGATTCTGACCACTCTGAGGGAGCAGATGACTGCTCTGACTCCCAATATCAACTCTTTTTCCCAGGAAGTAGCCTAGACAACCGGTATTCAAGCCATTCAGAAAGCCAGATATGGACAAAGACAACACAGATCATGATGACCGTGTCAATATTCTCACCGTGTTAGCCAAACACAGCACCCTGAGCAGACCCAACGCCCTTGAGAGCTGCTTTGCTCTGGCATTCAGCCTTCACGTAACCCTTCCCACCGACCATGGAAGGAAGGGCAGGCAAGCGCCTGGGTGGAGGCGACTACAGGCCACTCAGACTACCCACTGCTGAAGTTACTGTTGGGACACTTTTCCCAGCATAGGTAAGAGTGGGACAGGCCAGTCCTGACCTAAGGCACCCCAGGGCTAACACTGATTATTCAGTGGGAAGGACCCAAGTCCTCCCCCCACCCCACCCCCCGAGGATGTCGAGAGGTCCTCACCAACACGAAGGGCCCTCTGCTGAAGCTCTGCCACAGTTTGGACATTGCCTTATTTGGAGACCAGTGCCTTTTGGTCTATGAAGTGTCTTTATCCTCATGTCCTCTCCCACTTGATCTGGTCAGATGACCAGATTCCAGGGAAGGAATTAGCTCGTGGTGTTTTAGAGATAAAACAGATTGGAGAGGTGACAGCTCCTGAGGGCAAAGCTAAGAAGTGGCAGAGATGAGATAGAAGCCAGATCTTCTGGTTCCCAGCATTGGATTCCTCAAGCCCTCAGGAACTCCAGCCTAGCCCCAATAACATTCACACAGAGATATGCTTAGTTGTGTGCCCATATAAATAAATAAATATAAGGAGAGGAAACAGAAGTATGCAAGATGTTAACAGCTGAGAACTCCGTCATATGCTTGCAATTAAAAAGTTTTCTCAAGTACTGAAAATCAAGTATTCTCAAGCACAGGAAAACAAGACTTAAAATGCCAAAAATATAACAAAATGTTAATGGTGCCTGTTCAAATAAGATTAGAACTTTGAACATTTCCCCCCCCCCCCCCGTACTCTCTTTTCATGTTTTGGCAGCTTGCTTCTGTTACTTCAGTGATCGAGGACTTTTAAGTGAATAAATAGCTGAACTGGAGCCTTAACGGCTACTGTGAAGTGCCAGATGCGGGCTCCTCTGTCCCCGGGGCTGGGGAGCAGAGAGTCCCAGCAGCCGCCATGCAGGAGCCCACATTCCTCCCTGAGGGCCTGGTCTACCTGTCCGCAGCCCTCAGATTCATAGATTATAGATTCTAAAATGAGGCTGGAAATCAGTGTCTGGGGCTCAGGTGACTCCATGTCTCGGCACCAACTACATGTCCAATAATTATAACTGCCGTGTTTTTTCTAGCTCAGGGCCTTGCTGAATGAGGAGGCAGCTCAGGCCCTGTCCTTGGGAGTCTCTGTCCTTGGGAGCCACTCCCAAGTTCCACCCTGGGAAGCTCTCACAAAAGGAATGCGGCTCCTTCCCAGGAAATCCACCTAAATCTCACCAGCCCACCGTGACCAATGTGTGTCTGTCACTGAGGGCTGCTTCAGCCAGCTGTGGTGAGCAGCTGTTAGCAGGCTGACAACTGGGTCCAAGCTGGCTGCTCTGCACCCACCAGAATGACGTTATGTCAGGAGCACTAATGGCCCAGGCTGTTGTAGGGCTAGAGCTGGGGCTGGATGATGGAGAACTGGGGAAGAAAGTTCTAGACGGCTCAGCTCTTCCCCATGGCAGGGACACCCACAGGAAACAGCTCTGCGGAGCACAGCCTTTGTTCCAGAAATCAGGTTGGAGGGAAATAGGAGGTTGGTGTCAAACTGAAAATGTCTTTCCAAACACCCTCCCAGCCCCAGGAAGGGACAGGACACCCTCCTAGGAGCTGGGAACCTTCAGCCCTCGTCCCTGGGCCTCAATTCCAGGAACGTTAATCTGCCCCAACCTAAGAACTGCACAGCTGTCTGCTCCCTTCCGGGGCTGAGGGAAGCAGCTTGGGATGCTGAGCAACCCTGTCGGGTTCCTCAGGGAGAAAAAGATTTGAATGAGAAGCTCAGGAGTCAGCTTTGGCCTCCCTGGAGGCCGTGGCTGACACCCACAAGCCCTGAATTCATCATTGCAGGGATGAGGAAGGGGGCCTTGAGCGGAAAAACAGCACCGTTGCTGAGGACAGCAGCAGCTCCAGTAGCTCAGAGGTGGAGCTGAGCCTGAAGCATGCCGGACCTTGCTGCCTCCTCCAACCAGGGGAGCACCAGAGACTCAGCTCCCGGTGGGAAGCTGTGTGCTCTCCGCAGGCGATTCTCTTGATTCTCCCCGGCTCTCTTCTAGGCCTAATGTTTGCCATGTAAGCACCATTTATGGGAGGGGCTGCCAGCCTGATGTGGAGCCCCTCAGCAGTTACAGCTGCACCCTCACGCCATTGAGTTAAAGCGCGACGCACAAGCAACCATCTTGACTGCTGACCTGTTAGGTGCGTCAGGCTGTCTCAGAGGCACTGATGCTGTCTCCAGCCTGGGCTCTGCCTTCTCCCTCTACAGTGAGGGTCATTCTATCATATGCTTTGCATGTACTCTAGGGTGCTGTCCTAGGATCCTGCTGGCACACAGTTATCACTGACTTCAGCTGGGAGGAGTAGGGTAATGACTGGGAGAAGATGAAAGCTGACCCAGGCCGAGATTTTGAAAGCGGTGAGCAAACAGGCCACGAAGATACCCGCAGAACAGCATTCCAGGGAGGGCACCAACAGGTACAAAGGCCTTGAGAGGTGAATACAGACAAGGGCCCAGAGGCAGAAATGTATCAGGCAGGTTCTCAGAACATCAAAGACTGCAGGCACGGAGTTCTTTTCCAGAACTTTGCATTTGTTTTGAGCTGGAAAGAAGCTGCAGAGCTGGCCTGCCTGCATTCCTTCCTGCCTGCATGCACTTATTTATTAATTTATTTATTTATGAATAGCCAACCTGGGCTTAACACCTCCTAGCCTCATCTCCAGAGAGGTGGGATGCCCAGCCCCAACTATTGAGTGTCAACTCATTTTCGGGCTGATATTGGATTAATATATTCTGTAAAGGACTCATCCGGCTGCTGCTTTGAGAATGGATGATAGGGAAGTGAGGAGACAGTTCCTGGAACAGAGCCTGGCCCTCTGTGATCCCAGTGCTCATGGAGGCGGCTAAGGCAGAAGGATCTTGAACTCTGTGGGACAGTCACACACACACACACACACACACACACACACACACACACACACACACCTGCCAGTGAAAGTGATGCCAGCCCACAGTGGCTGCTTGGGGTGCATCTGGAGATTCTGAGGGGTCTGTGGGAGGCTGGGTGGAGGCTTTGAGAAGGATCCAGAATGACTCTGCAGCTTTGTACCCAGAAAGCCCCTGAGCTCCCAGATGCTACAGAAGCTGCCAAAGAGCAGATACAGCCTTGGGGTATCTGCTTTGTGCCTGTAGAGCTTGCAAGAACCCTCAGACAGACAGCACAAACTACAGAAGGCCCTAGAGTCCAGGAAGACCCCAGCTGGAGACAGAGGGGTCATGTGGAGGCAGGGGGTGTAGCTCTGTTGGCCTGGACCTACATTCAGAGAGCAATCTGAGATTTCCTGCACACAGGAACACTGGTGGACAGAGCAACCAGGAAGCTAGGAGAGCTGGGGACAGGACAGTTAGGAGGCCAGAGGAGAGACTCCCCGACCTGCCCCAGGAACCGTGTGCAGTCAGAAATAAACTGGGCTGAGTGTGCCCTGTGCTTCTGTTCAGGCCCTTTTTGGTGAAGTGTGGAGCAGACAGCCTGCTAAAGCGGATGATGGAGGTGGGCAGGACAAACAGTCAGTATTTCTAGTTATGTTCTAGAAGGAAGCAAGACAGGCAGTAGCTAGAGACAGGAAGAGGTGGGATGGGAGGCTTTTCTCCAGACAGGCTCAATAACTGCCTATTGCATGCCTGTGTGGATAAGCCCTGAAGCCAGGGTTTTGCTAAATCGTACTCCTCTTTGGATGGCCAGAAGCGTGGGTGATTTTTGTTTTCTTCTTGTGCTTTTCCCCTCTTTTCCAAATTATCTAACATGAATATTTATTAATTTTGTAATCAGAAAAAAGCCATTAAAATCCGAAGCGCTGATTGCTCAAGTGAAGCCTTTCCGTAGTGACTCATCCCAGGGAGGAAAAAAAAAAACACGGAAGGACTGAAAAGAATGAAGAGGTGAAGAAAAATTAAATGCAAATCAAGCACCCTCAGAATCAGATAATTTCTTGCCTGGCCCACTGCAATTTCCCAACCACCCTCCTGCCTGTCAGTCTCCGGGGCCCTGTCCCCGGCTCAACACAGCCTCAGTAAGAGTGGTTTCTGAAATGCAAATCTGGCGGTGTAAAAGATTGTCCTAAGCCTCCCCTCCGCCCACCTCACTGGGCAGAAGATACCCTTTACAATGGGGCCCGGTCCCATCATTAAATCTGGGTGGGGGCCTCCTCCCTCAGGCCCCCCTTCCTGTCAGCACGCACGCATGGGTAATTACTGCTTCACAGAGCGGGACGTGCAGTGCCTCTGGTATCCGCTCCCATAGCAACCTGTGTGTGCTCCATCAGGGCACTCAGCCACTCCACTGTAATCACCCACCTCTCCCCTCCTTCCCGCCCACCCCTCTCGCTCCCCTGATACCGCCCTGACTATGGTGAATTTCTCTCTCTTTAGCGTTTCTGAGTTTCCAAGCGCCTTGCCCATGCTCAGCACACAGTAGGCATGCATGTGTCTCTGCCGGTGGAGTGAGTGGACCTGCCTTTCCAAGCACTCCTGATGCAGAGGAGAAGGGAGGAAACAGGTTCCCTCCTCAAAGTTCTTCCCAGTCTCTGCACAAAAATCAAAACCACCAGCCAGGTTTTCCGTGATCAGCTGTGCCTGGCCCTCACGGCCAAATCCATCTCCCTTCCCTCACCTTCTCGTATATGTTAATTCAGCTAGCACTTGTTCAGGCCTAACCAAGGCCAGATGGGCAAGAGACATGCAACTGAATCTGGAGGAGACCAATACATGACTGAGGACCCCTGCACATGCCCGGCCTGGACACACTGACCTCATTCAAGACGCACTGAAGGGGTACTGCCAGTGAAGGGTACTGCCAGTGAGGGGTACTGCCAGTGAGGGCTGAGCCCATCAGCCTGGGTGTGCAAAGCCCTTCCAGCTGTCCATGCTCCTGAGGCCCTGGCCTGCAACCCCTCCCCCGCTGCCACCACAAATCAACCAGGTGCCCTCTTAGCCCACAGAATGACCTCAGGGATGGCAGTCCCAGCTTGACATTTGCTTTGCAGAGGTTAGAGCAGCAAGTTGAGGGCTTTTTCCTGGGAAGGAGAACCAAGTCCCCCAGGAGCTCAGGAGATGTTCTCTCTTGGAGGGACCCACGAGGGCAGCCCAGGAGTGACCCACAGGATGCCTCTGACATGCAGAAATCAGCAAACTTTGTTGAGGCTTGTGTTTGCCAGATGCTGCTGGGTTCCCGGGGCTGGCGCAGCACAAGCAGGGAAGCGGGAACTTCAAAATAGAGGCATGGGCTAAAACTGAGAACCCGGTTCTGCTCTTTGATGTGGCAGCCTCTTTTGTCTGTGCGAGCTTCCCCATTTTTGTTTGTGGGGGATTTAATTAGAGAAACATCCCACCCCCTCGTGTTGAGCGAGAAACAGATGTGTCTGACGAGGGATAAAGGACTTTGAATGGACCCAGTGCCCCAGCCCTGTACTGGCCTGGGAAAGGAATGCTGCCTAATGCGTTGATCCCTTGGCATGCGGTGTCAAGTGTGTGCGCGCTTGGAGGCTCCGTGTTCCCACACTCTGAGCCCTTAGAGGAGATTAGTGTGGAGCACTGTGTTTAGGGATGAATCTCTGTGGATGCAATTCTACAGGTATATGGACAACAACAGAATCTGCACAAAGATGCAGCCTGGGAGCCTGAGCATCTGAGTGGTACCCAAAGACCTGTTAGGGAAGGAGGCTGTGCTACCAATACCTCCTCTCTCCCCCTCTCTCCTCTCTCTCTTCTCCTCTCTCCTCTCTCCCCCTCTCTCCTCTTTCTTCCTCTCCTCTCCTCTCTCCTCTCTCCTCCTCTCTCCTCTCTCTTCCTCTCCTCTCTCTCTCCTCTCTCCCCCTCTCTCCTCTCTCTCCTCTCTCCTCTTTCTTTCCTCTCTCCTCTCCTCTCTCTCTCTCTCTCTCTCTGCTCTCTCTTCCTCTCCTCTTTCTCTCCTCTCTCCTCTCTCCCCTCTCTTCTCTCTTCCTCTCTCTCTCTCCTCTCTCCTCTCCTCTCTCCTCTCTCTCCTCTCTCCTCTTTCTCTCTTCCCCTCTCTCCTGTCTCTCCTCTCTTCTCTCCTCTCTCTCTCCTCTCTCTCCTCTCTCCTCTTTCTCTCCTCCCCCTCTCTCCTGTCTCTCCTCTCTCCTCTCTCTCCTCTATCTCTCCTCTCTCTCCTCTCTCTTCCTCTCTCTCTCCCCCTCTCTCCTCTCTCTTTCTCCCATCTCCTCTCTCTCCTCTATCTCTCCTCTCTCTCCTCTCTCTTCCTCTTTCTCTCCCCCTCTCTCCTCTCTCTTTCTCCCATCTCCTCTCTCTTCTCTCTGTCTCTGTGTGTATCTCTACGTGTATGTGTCTCTGTCTGTCTGTCTCTGTCTCTGTATCTCTCTGTCATACAATACACATAAGGGCCAGGAGTCAATGTCTTCCTCAATCACTTTCCACCTTATTTCTTCAGACAAGGTTTCTCCCTGCACCTGTTTGTTCTCTGATTGCACACTGGCTAGCCAGAACCCCCAGGATCCCTCTGTCTCCACCCCAGCACCCCAGCACTGGCATTACAGGCAGCAGCTGTGTTTGACATGGCTGCTGGCGATCTCAGGTCTTCCTGTTTGAGTACTGAGCACTTCACCAACTGAGCCACCTCCCCAGACCTGGCAGGGTCTTCGGGGTGTCCTTTAACACAGGGCAGAAGAAACCAGTTTTCACAGTGCTCAGAAAAGACAGTGGAAGATGTGGAATTGAGGGGGACTTTAGAGGCCACTCTCTGCTTTAACCAGGGTCTGCCATACCCCCCCCCCCCAGTGGCTGGAAGAACCCCCTCTGAGAGGTTCTCAGAGGGCAAAGCACAGCGGGTTCTGTGTGCTCCCTTCCCCCACAGGACCCCTCTGGCACTAAGATCTAACGGACGGGAGGGGCCGCTGGAGAAGCAGAAGGGTCAGCAGGGGTGTCTGGGAAGGGCCGGAGCTATCCCCTTCTGCCTCCATTTTCCCTCATGCTTTGCTGGTAGCTGCCTAGCCTTCCAGAAGAGGCCATGTCCACAGTTACCACACTCTCTCTCTGCCTCCATGAGGAAACTCTGTCCAAGACTTCAATTTTCTCTTAGAAATGTACATTTTTCATGTTCTATTTAGTTTGGTTTGGTTTTGTGTGTGTTCATGTGTGCTATCTCCTTTGCCTTTTGTTTTGAGACAGTCCATCAGGTACCCTAGGCTGGCCCTGAACTCACTACACAGCTCAGGATGACTTTGAACTTAATGCTTTAACCTCCCAAGTACTGGGTTACAGATGTGTGCCACGATGCCCAGTTTTATGTCTTGCTCTACACAGAGCCAACCGCTGAACTCAGGGACTCACACACACTAGGCAAATACTCTGCCAAACTGAGCTACATCCCCAAGCCCGGAAACGTACAATGTAATCTCTTCTGTACCATCCCCACAGGGGTGCAGCTGGGCGAGCAAGATGTCTGCCCCTACCCTGAGGCTGGTTTTATTTGGTTTTGTGTTGGTTTTGTTGTTGGTTTTTACCCCACTCCGTGGGGGTAAAAAAAAAACCAACCAAAAAGGAAAATGGAAAGTGGGAAACTCGCTGTGACCAGGGCTGGAACTCACCTGGATGTCCTTTATCATGACCGTGTAAGCAAGGCCGTGAGCCTTCAGATACTCTTTGACGTCACGCAGCTCAGAGAAGGGGACCCTCATGTCCACAGGGAGACTGGGTCTGGCTGGGCCACGCCAGAAGTCCACCTGCTCACAGAAAGGAGGAGGAAACCTGGCTGTGCTTGCTGCCTGGCCTCACAAACTCGGCAGGCACCCTGGGGCAGAACCAGGTTTCTCTTACACCCCAGAGGGGTCCAGTTCCACTAAAAACAAATCCTGGGGTACACAGACAGTAATAAATCCCGTCCTCACCGAGGTGCCTTCCCGTCTCCTAGTTACCTTTACCTCCTAGCCTCACTCATTGAATCTGGAGCCACAGAGCCTGAGAGTCCCTACACATGACACCTGAGACATTAGCTGGACACGAACCCAGGTCAGAAGGCAGAGAAGCATCACTTCTAGTCGCCTGAGAAGAGGCAAACCCGGAGGCCGTGCCTTATGTCGGCCTATGGATTTGTAAAGATGGAGACACTCCCTCATTGATAGGGACACTCGTAGAAAGAGCAGCACGATCTCTGAGCCACATCCGGGAAAAGCTGTTCGGCAAACCCTCAGACAAAAGCGCTCTGCTATAACTACCACAGAAAATGTTTTCCATTGCGAAAACTTGTGGAGGACAAATGTTCTTGGAAACAGACACCAGGCTGACAGACACAGGCCCAAATACAATACATTTGCCAAGTGAAGCCATTCCAACTGGAAGGCAGACGTGAGCAGGCCCGCGCTGCGTGGCACCGTGACATCTGTGCTTTCCCACGGCGTCAGGACGTTGCAGCTGTTTTCAGAGTGTACTCCTCATCCCCTCCCCCGCCCCACCCAGGACAGAGGGAAAGTTAGAGGAATCCCAGCGTACAGAGGCCACCCAACATCACGGGACATGTCCCTATCAGATGGCGGAGAAGCCACACTGGAGTTGCCCAGATTCTAAGTGTTGGAGACCTCAGGAAGAAAGGAGTCAGGGGAGAAAACAAGGAGCTGAGGTTCGGGCACTGTGGCCCAGGAGCAAGCCTCACCTTCTGGGGCTTCAGGCCCTCCAGATCCCTCAGAAGTAACAGCTGCTTCTCATTTTTGGCCAGGATTTGAAGAACCTGGTCTCTGGGGAAACATGGGGAGAGTGAAGAGAGCTATGAAGGCCTCCCAGAGCGCCAGGTGGATTGAAAAGAGGCAGCATGGAGAAGAGGGTGACTGGGACAGAAGATGCCGAGCCAGAGGGTGAAGAGTAGGAGGGACAAAGGGACGGATTAAACAGGGCTAGAGAAGCAACGATGGCTCCATGTGCCGAAGCCAGGGGAAGGGGAGATCAGATGATCCCACCCCTGAGGCAGGCTGCTCTGCTTCTTCCCTTCCATCTGGGTAGGCAGGATTCCATGGGCTGGAGGCCATATTGTGAGCGCCATGCTGTGAGCGCCATACTGTGAGCGCCTGTGTCTGGGATGGTGCTGGTGCTCAGCCTGTGTGGTTCTGGGCCTGGGACAGGACTCCGTTGCTAAGCTGTGTCTCTTCCTTGCTGAGCGTCTGCAGATCTGCCTTCTGGGACATTGGAAGGCCTGCTGTGGGTGCTTGAACCTGCTGGTGCTCAAAAAGGATCATAGCACCTCTACTGAGGGCGTGAAGACATAATCTAATCAGGGTTACTATTTCCTCAAGCATTTGAGGAGAACTTTAAACCTTCAGCCCTAAAGAAGAGCATGCATAAAATCTGTTGCATGCAATTTTAGGAGTTTTTTTTTTTTTTTAATTTGTTTGTTTTACTGGTGTATACTAATTATAATTGATAACGGTTTCATTGTGACTTTTTCATGCATGCATATAATGTATTTTGATCCTATTTGCCCCCTTCTCGCTCTCCTCTCTTGTCCCCTCCCACTTCTTCGGATCCTTTTCCTCTTCCCAACTAGTCTCTATTTTAGGGATCCCCTCAGGGCCCTGAACACTGAACCCTGAGCTTCTGGATTTGGAGGGAATAATTGCAAAGCCAAGATGTCTGCCCTGGAGGACGAGTGAGAGACCAAGGAATCTGAGGTGGGTTCTGGAAGAGAGCTAAAGATTTTGTCTGGTCCCACTCAGGAGGACTGACAAGACAGACAAACAGGCAGGCAGGCAGACACACACACATGCGCACAGAGACACACACACACACACACTCATGGCATTCAGGTCTCCTCCAGCCAGTCTCCCACCCCACCCCCACACGGCAGCCACTCACCCAGTGAAATTCATTTGGCTCCAAACTACAGCCAGGAAGAAGGTGCAGACCAGAAGTGTCCCTCTGACCACAGGGGACAGCCCAGGGCCCAGTGCTCCTCCTAGGGTGCCCTGCATGCTTCTTTCTCCAGGCAAGCTTGAAGAGCTTTCCTCCAGCTTGGGCATGGCCTAGGCCTAAGGGCAGGCAGGCCAGGCCTTAGCGTGGACAAGAGACTCTACGGGGCCTGGCATATGGCACCCACATGCCAGGCCTTGGAAGCCAGGCCACCCTCTCCCTCCTTTCCTGGGAAGTGGGAAAAGGAAGACAAGACCCTTCCTTTCTGTCTAGGGTAAGGAGGAAGTTCCCTGCTCCAACCTTCTCAGGAGGACCCTCCATCTCCAGAGAAAGAAGAGGCCCTAGGCTGTCTGCACAAGCGCTCTCCTGCTCTCCTTCCTTCCTGCCCGCTCACACTGTCACTGGGGCATATACTCCTTACACAGATCAGGGTTGCCACTGTCGGGCTGTCACAGGGCTGCGAGGCAGGGAGCTGGGGTGCTCAGGCCGTCTGTAAAAGAACCGGGGCCTTTGACCCGGCCTGACCTCAGAGAGCTAACTTGCCAGCTGGGGGTGGTAAGAATGTGTTCCCTCCCTACCTCCCAGGAGGCCTGGGGTATTAGATGAGGCAACCTGGATGGGCTGCCTTAGAGCCTGTGACACACAACGTCTTATTATTTTGAAGCGTGAACTCGTAGTCACAGCTCTCTGCTCCTGTTGCAGCAGGGAAGATGGGGGAGCAGAGCAAAGGAAATCGCTATTGTACAGGAGAAGGAGTTCAGCCAAGACCCCTCGTCTCCGCCGTCAGCTAGTTACCGCTCTACTGAGGGTAGTGGAGCCATTTCTGCAGGGCGTGAGGGCCGTGACAGTCATTTGTATGGTTCTCTCAACAAACAGCAGAGTCCATCTCTCGGTCCCACCGAAGCACTACACGGCCTCCTTAGGATTGGGAATAGCAGTAATAAAGCAGAGGCCGGCACACAGCGGCGTCATCTTGAAAGAGTGGAGCAAAAGATGGGGCCTGAGTGTCACAGGGTGAATGTAATAGAAAACCTCAAAGAGGTAGGAAGAGTCTGAGCCAAGATTCAGCGAGTTGTTCTGTCCACAAAGGCCACTTAACTGTCACTGGAGATTCTCAGCAGCCCTTCCCCCACCCATGCTTTCCCACAATGGCCAATTAGCTGGCCATGTGTGTAGAGAGGGTCACTCTTCTATTGATAGCTGGCCCCGCCCTCCACCCTGCCTGCCCTACTCCATCATTTCATGGGTCAACTGTTCAGACGGGCCAAACTCTCCTAGAACCCCAGCTTTGGAAGCGCTCAGAAAGTAACATTAGCAAAGGGCTTAAGGACCTAGAAAAGAAAGCAATTGTACAGCTTTAGCAGCCACGAGAATAAAAGAAAGAGCTGGTCAATAATGGCTCAGACATTCCAAAGGAAGAGGGAGTGGCTCTAGCCACCGAAAGCACCCAGGGTCCCCTTGTTCAAAAGCATCATTTTAAGCCACTAACAATGAGACAGCTATCCCTGTGCTTGGTTTAGGAATGGGAGAAAGCTGGAAAGAGAGGGAGAGAGAGAGAATTAGGGTGAGAGTGAGGGCAGGGAAAGAGAAAGAGGAGCCGTTAGGAATTCTGGAGAATTCTACGGCAGCACTTCCAATAGAACTCTCCACGATAATGGAAGCGTTCTACCCCCACCTCATCCAGGAAGACAGTCTGCTGACCCCTTGACATGCCTGAGAAACTCTTGTTTTATTCTTATTAATTAATCCAGCGTAGGGAATGTCTGTCATCTGGGACATGAGAGCTCAATGGGAATTCACCCACCCTCTGAGTCCCACAAATGGCTGGTTTTGAGGTAGAAACACATATATGTGTTTAACAAAACAGTTCACATGGCTCCTCACTCATAATTGTCTACTTGATAAGCGGTCTACCGGAACGCCTGCTGTGTGCCAAACACTTGCTGAGATCTGAGCAAGACAGCCCGACATGGTCTTGGCCCTCTAACAGGGGAGTTGACAATTAAAAGCTGGCAGCAGGTGAGCTGCCAGGGAAGAGCACTAAGGACAGAAACCACAGAGCCAGGTCTGTCCTTAGACAATTTCATTGAAGGACTTTCATTTCCTACAAGAGGGCATGGTTAAACACCCAAACAGTCCTGCTCCAAACGGAGCCACCAGGATGCAGAATGCAACCTCTTCTATAGCATCTTTCTAGATGCAGCACTGGGGTGCCACAAAAGCAGATCCATACAGTCCTAAAGGCCAGCCAGACCGCCGAGGGGCCAGCCAGACTGCCGAGGGGCCAGCAAGCCCCCTCCTGCCCCCGGGCTCCTCCTCACAGAAAGGGTACCTCAGACCTAGGACATTTTCCATTTGCTTAGAGTCTCTCTCTCTTGAAAATTTTCTTTGTTTTGATTTCTTTGAAAAGTCTTTGTTCTACTCTCATACTTGAAGGAGTTTTAATAGCTATAAATGCCTTGATTGTTGTGTTTCTCCCAACACACTGGAACCATAATGCAGTATTCCGGCTCCCATGTTGCTGTTTAAGCAGTTGGACTGGCTGCTCTGTTTTTGGTAGGTTTTGCTCATTTCTGGTTGCTTTGAAGATCTCTTTTGCTTTTGTTTTATTATCATTTATAACTTCAGGAATCATAATGTACCTGAGCACAGACTTTTCCTGTTCTGTTTTGCCTGAGACTTACTTAGTTTGCTGCATTTGGATATTACCACTATTTTCAAAATTTTCAGCCATTGTGTTTTTCAAATATTGTCTTCTTTCCGGTCTCTCTTACCTCCATCTGGAGCTTCTGATTAGAGACGTTAGGCCTTTTCATGCCATCCTCCCGGGCTTTAAACCATTTTGTTATAGTCTTATTTCACTGTCTTTCTGAGTTACATACAAGCGAATTAATTTACACCTAATATTTGTAACTTTCTCATCAACTGAATTTAACATGTAATTTAATCGATCAACCGAGTTTTAAATTTCAGTTGCTTAATACAATCAATAAAACCCATTTTCTCCACGTTTCAAAACCTTTGAAATCAGGATGCATTCATTGTACAGTTGGGTCACACCTTCCAATAAGAGGCAGTGGCTTTGGTGGTGCAGAAAAATCATGCTGTTTCTCATGATCAATGCTATTTGATTATCAACGAAACAGGGCATTTACCTTTTTGTTGTAATTGTGGTTGATAGTTCTTCAAGCTGAGCTAACCAAATTCTTTGTCCTTTGTCTATTCTGAGCTCAACGTCCCTGGCCTTTTTGTCACAGTTGTGTTTATGCATTTATGTGTTGTGCTTATAGCTACATACTCACCTCTATCGTCACTCTCTTTCTCTCCAAATCTTCTCCTCTTCCCAATGAATTTCTCAGTTGGCTGTACCTCTAAAGAGAGTGAAACTGACCAGGGAACCCTTGACTGTGTTATCCTCCTGCCTCAGCTCCCAAAAGACTTTGCAAGGCCTTAGCCACCAGGACAGTTGTAGTTTTGTTTATTTAAACTTAAATGGGGCAGTTGCGAGGAGTTGGTGGAATTCCTCCCACCCCAAAGCCTAATGGTTACCCCAATTCAACAAGCTGGTAAAGTGTATTTGAAAAGAGCCAAAATTACAAGAAAGGCCACGCATCCCTGAAGATGAGAAGCACCCTAAGTCTGTCATCCTTGAGACAATGAAATCCTGCAGAGAGACAAGCAGACCACATGAAGTGCAGAAATAAGCCAAGCGCGTTGGGAAACTTTGCCTTTCAGACATGGTAGATTGATGGGGGCCAGACAATGGATGTGGCTATTAGAGATCTGTGCAGGGAGACGAAGCTAAACCTCTATCAAACCAAATCAATACCAGGTAGATTAAAATTCTTAAGTAAAGGCAAAACTATAAAGCTTCTGGAAGGAAACATGGAGGAATTTTTTTTTTTATAACATTGGAGTAAGAAATAGCTTTTTAAAATAAAACATAAAATAAAGGTGTGTATAAAGGGAAAGATGGGTAAAAATGAGGAACCTCTAGCTGGTTTTCTCTAGAGCTTCAATGACTCAGGATGCTCAAGCAGGGACAGTACTCCAGGCCAGACAAGGCAGCACACAGGGACCCATCTCAGAATGAAAGAGAGAGAGAAAGAAAAGAAAGAAAGAAAGAAAGAAAGAAAGAAAGAAAGAAAGAAAGAAAGAAAGAAAGAA